>JAQHUG010000103.1:3117310-3133033 GCA_028555095.1 Dicrostonyx torquatus | reverse complement strand
GTACTGAAATGACCCGGCTTGAGGGTGGTGTCACCACCGCCATGGGGTCATATATGCAAATGCCCTGTTTTGTCTTGAAAACCTTGTTTCATTGTAGTTATCTAAAACCCTTGGCTCTTACACTCTTTCCACCCGTTCCTCCACAAGGATCTCTGAGCCTTGGGAGTAGAGGGTGTGATGCAGATGTCCCATTTGAGCCCAGCCTTGGGAGTAGAGGGTGTGATGCAGATGTCCCATTTGAGACCAGCCTTGGGAGTAGAGGGTGTGATGCAGATGTCCCATTTGAGCCCAAACCCTCTACAATCTCTTATTGTCCGCACCCTGGTCAGTTGTTTGTGTTAATCACTATGTACAGCCAGAAGAAGCTTCTTTTTTAAAGACTGAGGGGTGTAATAATAAGTCATCAAGGGTTGGTCTAATACTGTGTCCACTTATACGAATACTAGTTGTAGAGTCTCCTCTGGGGCCTGTTGCCAGTCTCGTCATAGCTTTCTGACCCAACAGTGGTATCGAGTATGGCTTTCACCTTATGGAATGGGCCTGATGGCAATCAAAGTGTGGCCCGTTAACTCCCATGACATTCATGTCTCAATGGCACCAGTAGGCGTGTTTTGCCTGGATGGTCGTTACTATAGCTTGTAAGGGGCACAGCTACGTAAGACAGGTGATGACTTTTTTTCTTCCAATAGCTTACATTGTCCCTTCCAGCACTATGAAATCTGGCCAATAGGGATGAAGCTCCCAGGTCAGTCCCCGTCTGATTTATCCGTGTTCTGCAACTCAAGTATATGGTAGCAAGAAGCTATTCCCATTTGGCAGCTGCTTCTAAAGGAAGCATCACCGGGCATATAAACCACATTAACAGTAGGTTCCGTGCCCGGCAGTAGATGGCCAACACACAGCTAACTCAGTGGTATTTTTGTGGATTTGTTTTTTGTCTCAAATTGCCTTTTTTAAAAAAAATCTTGCTGGTCTTTTGCTTGCATTATAAATTACAGTTTCTGATTTCGTGGTTTTATGGGGTGTGTGTGTGTGTGTATGTGTGTGTGTGTGTTTCTTGAGCTTTTTCTTTTCTTTTTATTCTGCTTTGTTTGTTTTTATTTGCCTATTTGTTTTCTAAAAATAAAGAGGGCATGGAGTTAGTTGGGTGGGGAGGTAGGTGGATCTGAGAGGACCTGGAGGATGGGAAACATAAGAATATATTTATGAAAAAGTATTTATTTCCAATAAAAAGAAACACACACAAAAATACAAAAACAAAACAAAAGTATGTGGTGTCTTCTGCACAAGGGTTGTACTGTTAAGATCAGCAGTGGAGCAGGTAGGGGAGAGGCAGTGGGAACCGAGAGCATTGGCAATAGCCTATAATAGTTGAGAGTCTATGGGACCTTACTGGGGAACAACTCCAAAATAAGTAACCATTTTTTTTAATCTGTTAGCCTGTGATGTCTTGTAGGAACACTGTTACTCCACTAATAGGGTAACTCCATTTAGACTCTTTTTATGCATGTTTGTATGTGTGTCAGGAAGCTTCTACCAAAGTAGGTTTCCATAACATTCTTCAAAAGGTCTTTAGTCATCTGCTGCAGACTTTCCTCTGCTGCATTACCATTTCTATCCTATTTAACCCGTCTGGTTCAGTTATTTCCCTTGACCCTTTTGTACCACCGCTCTCTGTCCTCCATCCCCATGGTCCCTTACTTATTTCCTGACCTCTATAAGCATTCCAAATGAAACAGCATATCGAAACATTATTAAATAGCATCTATAAATGGGAAAATACGTGATATTATTCTTTTTGGGTTAACCTCCCTCAGAATGATTGTTTTCCACCTGTCTGTTCACCTGTGAATTTCATAATTTTCTTTGTAGCTGGATAATATCCTGTTGAGCAAATGCACCACATTTTCATTATCCATTCACCAATTAATGGTCATCTATGACATTTCCATTTTTTGACTATTGTGAACAGAGCAGCAAAGAACACAGATGGGCAGTTGCCTCTATAGCGGGATTGGGTATATGCCCAAGAGAAGTAAAGCTGGATCGTGTGTGTATATATTTCTAGGTAATTGGTATAGGTAAACTTTATTTTTGATGTTTCACGGAGCCACAGGCCCAGTATATTTGAAGCTGAATGTGCCTTTAAACTATTTTCAACCATCTTCTTGGTTTGGGGATTACCCCTGTAGTTCAGGTCCTAACTGTCCCCTAAAAGCCCATGTATTAAAGATTTGGCTCACCAGGATGGTGCTAAAGGACTCAGTGGAGCCTTTAAAATATGGGGGGGATATGAAAACAGAAGTGGGGACTATTGGGGGACAAAAAAGAGGACATCAAGATGAGGTTAGTAATCAAGAGAGTAGTAGGAGACAGGACAGATAGGAATAAAGTATGATGAGGTACGTATGAAAATCCATAGCAAACCCATTGCTTTGTATGCTACCTTAGAAGACTTGAGATAAGAGATGGAGCCTACAGGGAAGTCTCAAGGTTCTTTGGGTTGATGAGGCAACACCCCCTCTGCTCCTAGCTACCCCATTTCCAGCACACTGTAGGTTTCAGGTCTCTTTATGAACCTGTTCAAAATGTAAAAATTCAGAGCCGAAGACCATCAGTTTAGGTCTAAACAGCCAATGTTCCTGAGAACACATCTCCAACGTGTGTGAAACTGGACACTCCTTCCTTTCACGAGAGAGGAATTCTCCCTCAGAACAACACACCTTCATCCTGGGAAACGCGTGTCCTCTCTTTCTGTATCCATGACAACTTACCCAGCAGCCCACTCTCCACAACACATGGTTGCATGTCTTCCCTTATGGTTTTCTTTCCAACCTTCTGAGTCAGGGGTCAGCAAACCATAGTCCTGAGACCAAGCCCAGGCTACTCTGTGGTTTTACAAATAAAACAGATATTACACCAGAATCCATAGATTCATTTACGTATTGTCTTTGGCTGCTTGAGGGCCACAGCAGGAAGATGAAGAAGTAGAGGCAACAGAGACATATGAACCCCCAAATCCTACATATTTATTGTTTTCCATAAAAAGTGTTTACACACTTCTATCCTCTGGAGATTAAGCAGTCTTCCAGATTGTGCAGTTACACCCAGAGTAACCTCCTCTTGTTGGAGTTACTTCTGACAGTTTTCTTCCTTGAAAAATATTCTCTTCTTTTAGACATAAATTCTGCCTGTACCGTCCTTGTTTCTGGGACCTGACAGGTTGTAGACTCGGCAGTTACTGGTAGAAGTAGATGACTCTCTACAATAAAGTTCCTTTTTTACTAAATGTTCTGCATTTGCTTCAATGACCCACATTCTCTATAGCACTGATCCCTTTAGGGGGCTAATGCTCATTGTTACAATGTTTCTGGGAGGAAACTCTTTGGTGTTTCATTCCCAGAAAGCTTTTATTGACCACTTAGACAAGCCATAAAGTTGAGTTCAAGGATCTTAAGGAGTAATGCTCCTATGCTCACTTGGTGGTGTCATTTAATAAGTAGCTGCGCTGGAATTTAGGATCGCAGTCCACACCTCGCAAAGGATGCTTTTCGCCATGTGAAGCAAGTGCCAAGTTTCTACTTAGCTATTTTTGTTGACGACCTGAGGTTTGATAAGGTTTGGTTATGCTCCTCTCCTGTGAAACATGCTCAATGATTACATTTATTTTAGGGAGCCAGATGCTTCATTGGCCTCTCAAGGGGAAACCGAGTGACATTGCCTTTCCCTCTTTGTAAACCCAGGAAGTATCGATGTCCTGCTTCATATCACATCCAATGCCTTTGCTCTTTGTCATGTCAGTGTTTGGGCCCTGTGTCCTCTGCCAGACAGTGACGCTGCCGAGTACACAGACTCTGTTTCTCAAAGCTCAGTGCTTGGCACAAAGAAAAGTCTTGTCAGGTGTTTGATGAATTAGTAAAACAAACATTTGAAGAGCTCACGAAGAGCCAGGCCCCGAGTATTGCATGGATAGAAGTGCCTGTGTAGTCAATATTCTTAAGTATCATCCACGCCAATTTTCTATTTGAACCTTGGGCCTCTTCAGTACTGAGAAATCAATGTTCCTTTGAGAAAGGCAGCCAGCTAGGATGAAACAAATGAATGACTAGAGGAGTGAAAGATTTGATTCGTTTTCCTACCTTATGTGTTTATTGTACCAATATGTTTGCTCTATAGTGTTCAATAGTATTTCCCTACTAAGTGGCTAATTACAGATAAAGCATCATGAGTAGAGTGGTTATTACAGTTATAATATCTGCATATGTAGTTTCTAGCCGTCAACAGTGCTTCAGAGAGAGAGGTGTATTGTCCTCAGTCCACAGAACACAGAAAAAACCTTCTTAAATTCCACGAGGTGGCAAGAAGCCTCTCTCTCCTCTTTATGCAGCCCTGGGTAAGAATGTAGAGATAAGATGAATTGACTTCTGTAGAGCAAGGAAAGATGAGTGATCCAGCGTCTAGACTGGCATTTGGAGCAGTGAACAAAAAGAATAAAATAATAAGCAGGACAAAATTACAGATCCCAAGGGTTTGAGAACCTCCTAAGGAAGTTTTCAGTGACCGCTTTGGTTTCGTAAGACATTGACACTGGGAGGGTCAAAACTGAAAGGCATGGATTTCTAACACTCTCAAAGTCAAGATTCAACCAGGAAGCAAAATCCCAACAGACAGATGTATTTTAATTAAAGAGATTTCTTCGTGTTGCAGAGGGTTTGCTGAGTGAAGGAATGTAGGAAGCAATCAAACAGGCAAGGGCCAGAAGCTTTGGGGAGACTTTACAAAATATAAACAGAACCATCAGAGCCATAGGCTGGTTCTATGTCTATAGTTCCAGCCAGCACAGGCCAAAATATTTCTTTCTTTGTTTTTTTTTTTGTTTGTTTGTTTTTTGAGACAAGGTTTCTGTGTGGCTTTGGAGCCTGCGCTGGAACTAGCTCTGTAGACCAGGCTGGTCTCGAACTCACAAAGATCCGCCTGGCTCTGCCTCCCGAGTGCTGGGATTAAAGGTGTGTGCCACCACCGCCCAGCTGCCAAATATTTCTTAAGAAAATGACATTTTTTACTGAGCACATGCTTTTGTCATTATTGCCCAATGTTTAGTAACTATTTATATTGTGTGAGGTATTATATATAACCTAAAGATGATTTAAGGTACACAGGAAGGTTGTGTAGGTTAGCATGTCGTTTTATATTAGTGTCAGCATATTTTGGTGTCCTGGAGGTGGCAGAGAGGGAAGGAGTTATGGAACCACTCTCCTGTGGATAATAAAAGATGTGTCTGTGCCTACAGAGGTGCGGCAAATGATAGGGAAAGCAGGGGTAGCAGACAAGGAGCCACGGCCAGGACTGGACTTCGTAGAGGGCTCATAGAACCACAGAAGGCCTGAGAAATGCTGGGACAGGCGGAACTGAGGCGGGTGGCGACCAAGGTAATAGGATCCAACCCTGGGACCATCACTAAATCCATCACTTTACAGATGAGGAAAACGGGACCTGACTCGGGGGGATAAACACCTGAGGATGCTCTGCCATTAACCATCATGCTTTATAGATCTATGTCCTTATTAATCAGTGTCCAAAACACAAAGGCAGTCAATGGCCCATGAGTGAATAGATGGAAAGAATTGGCTTTTTTTCTTTCTTATGTGATTTTTTTTTTGTTTCGTGTTTTTTTTTTTATCTTGTTTGCTCTTCAGCATTCCAATGTATGAGCATACCATAACGTATTTAATTATTTATCAACAGATCTGTATCTAATTTCCAGTATCACTATGATTAGAATAATCATTATAGATTTACTATCCCAATGCTGCAAGTACTTCTTAATGAAACATCTTTAAATATAAATCTTAAATACACCTGACAATTTTCCTGAGATAAGATAATATATCTTAGAAGGGGTAGGAGTCTGCTTTCAAGTAACAAGAAATAATGTCTAGTGTTAATTTGAAATTAATTAGTATTAATACTTGCAGATGGAAGTGTTCTTAATTGGCAATTCTTGCACTTTTATTGAATTGTCTAATTGCCAGTCGTGAAGTAACAGTATCTGGGAGGCCCTTTGTTACCTCCTCAATAACAGTGAGCAGCATTTAAAAAATTAATTGATTTTTAGGGCTGTTTCAAGTTCTCAGCAAGACTGAGTGAATGTTGGCTGGCTTATAACCCTTTTGAAGCTACAGGGGAGCTTCATCACTCCAAGGCTCACTCAGGGTTGCATCTTCTTTGTCCAGCACGGTGCTGTTTCGCAGAAGAGCTTCTCAGCTCTCCTACGTTCTTGTGCCCTGCCCATTTGTCTCTCTTTCCTCCCTTGGCAGCCACTCCTCTGTTTGCTGTCTTTATCACTTTCCAGGATATCATTTCGTGCTAAAATCATATAACATTTGGACTTTTCTGATTAGCTCCTTTCATGTAGCTAAGGCACCTGCATCTCTTTTCATGGCTTGATAGTTGATTTTAAAAAAGAAAGAAAAAGAGAGAGAGAGAGAGAGAGAGAGAGAGAGAGAGAGAAAGAAGAAAGAGCATTGAATAATATTGCATTGTCCGGAGGTACTATAGGTTTTTTTTTTCCATTTTCCAACACCAAAAGACACCCTGGTTCCTTCCAGGGCTTAGCAATTGGGAGCCAAGTTGCTGTAATTTATTTCTGAGTTTTTGTGGATATATCTTTTCAACTAATTTGAGTAAATACAGGGGCATGACAGGTCATGTGAGATGATTATGTCTCATTTTGTGAGAACCTGCCAAAATGTCTTCCGAAGTCACTTTAACACATTGTCTTCCCACCAGTGAAAAATGACAGTTGATGTTGCTTCATATCTTGCCAGCCATAATTTCCTTCTTCTTTTCTTTTTTTTGAGACAGAATTTCTCCATAGCTTTGGAGTCTGTCCTGGAACTAGCTCTTATAGATATAGACCAGGTTGCCCTTGAACTCACAAAGATCTACCTGCCTCTGCTTCCTGTGTACTGGGATTAAAGGTGTGTGCCACCACCACCTGACTCCTTCTTTTTAACGGCCCAAATAATATTAATATATATACATATATTTGTGTGTGTACATATATAATTGAATATATATAATTGAATATATTGAAATATATTAACCCACATTTTTAACACTTTACTGATTTCTTTTTTTTTTAGTTTTTCATTGACTATGGATTCTTAAGTCTTTATTGACTTGTTCATGGATTTCACATCATGCATCCCAATTCACTCATCTCCCCGTCCCCTCACTTCAGTCCTCTGCTTTTGTCCCCCAAACAAAATTTAAAAGTAAAATAAAAAAAATCAAAAAACATAACAAGTAATTTTTTTTTGGAAAATCTCCATGTGGAATAATCTGTAGTGTGTCCCAGTGACACCGTGTGACACACAGTGTATGCTGTAGTCCATACATCTTTACTTGTAAGTGTTCATTGCAATCAGCTGGTGTGAGGTCTGGTTTGAGACCTCTGGCTTCTGCTACACTGTTGATACCGGGCCCTCACTGGGACTCCTCTTGAATATCCTGTTGTTTCCTTGTGTCATGGAGATCCTGCAGCTTTGGATATGCAGGTCTAGCCTCTTCATGGGCTCCAGCAGTTCATAGAGAGATGGGTGGGCTACCTCGTAGTCCTGGTTCTGGGTCTGGGTGGCAGCTGGATCTGTCAGCCTGCTAGTTCTCCCTCATTGTCACCACCCAGGCGAGGTCTCCAGCTCTGCCCTGGCTGTCTCACACAGTGTAGCAGACAGCGAGGACCGGGGCCAGTTCTCCTGCTCTCACACCCTCGGGTCTGTCTCTCCTTCCCGCACATCACCAGGACCAGCTCTACTGTTTTGCCCAGGGGAGGTGCAGGGCCCGCGCTCCAGATTGCTGCATTTAGCTAGGGGCAGGACCAGCTCTTCCGTTCTCATGCCCAGAGGCCACCTCTTCCACCTGTCACAGATGGCAAGGGTCAGGGGAGGGCATATTTCCTTTACACTTGACACCTGATGGCATATGAGAGGGGCAGAGACAGCTCTCCTGCGCTCATGCCCATGGGCCTGGCTCACCTGAGCCCAGCCAAACAGGGTCCACTCTCATGTGCTGCCCAGGTGAGTTACCATACCACTCTCCTGTCTGCTGCAGCTGGTGAGGGGCAGGACTGTCTTGCCTGCCACAGGTGGCAAGGGGTGAGTTCGTTGGTTTGTTTGTTTGGTTTGTTTTTTTGAGACAGGGTTTCTCTGTGTAACATCCCTAGCTATCCTGGAAATAGCTTTTTTTTAAATAAATGCTTTTAAAATTTGTTATTATTGAGCTATATAGTTTTCTCTGCTTCTCTCTCTTCCTCTCCCCTTCTACCCTCTCCCGTGGTCCCCATGCTCTCAATTTACTCAAGAGATCTTGTCTTTTCTATTTCCCATGTAGTTTAGCTCTATGCATGTCTCTCTTAGTGTCCTCTTTGTTGTCTAGGTTCTCTGGGATTGTGATTTGTAGGTTGGTTTTCCTTTGCTTTATGTCTAAAAGCCACTTATGAGTGAGTACATGTGATATTTGTCTTTCTGGGTCTGGGTTAGTTACCTCACTCAATATGATGTTTTCTAGATCCATCCATTTGCCTGTGAATCTCAAGATGTCATTATTCCACATTCACCTAGGCTGAAATGCCTTCCCATTCTGTAACTTCCTCCTGTGGACTTTGAGTCAAGTGTTAAATCTGGCTATGTTTTCTACCCAGCCCTTAGAACTTGGTCTCTTTTCAAAGTGCGTGAATGCCACGTTCACGTATCGTTAGACACACAACTGTCCACAAAACCGCAAATGACTGCATCTTGGCAAGAAGTTCCTCCTGATTTTCATATGTTGGTACTGCCAGGACTGTGTGCTATTGCTGACACCATCAGAAAACACCCCATTTCTAGGTCCCTAGAGAAACCTAGATGCTTTAGGCCTCAGACCCTCCTTAGACGGCATCAATTCTAGTTGACACCCAATTCGAATGGAGATGCAAGCTCCATGGAATGCGTTTGCTCTAGGTCCACCTGAGGTCACCCCAGGGAAAGTCACTACTTTGTCCCCTCCATGGGAACATGCCTAACGAAGTTAAGGTCACCCGAGCTGTTCTCCCCTCTAAGTACACACCTCTGTGTTTTACCTTTCTCCTCCCCAACATCACAGAAGGTCCCAGCCTGTTTTATAAACCTCATGTATAAATATGTAAGGTATTCTTGGAGCCAAATGAGAGAAGTTATTAGAAAAGTCCAGGATGTTGGGAAAAAAAAATCAACCCAGACCTAAGAGGAAACGAAACATTTTCACCTCAATGTTGATCCGCGTTTGGGAGAAGCTAAGTGCTGGATTTAATACTCTCCACTTGCTAGTTAGGGAGAAAACTAAAAATAAATAGCCCTACTCTGCAGATGGTTATCTTTTAAAATTAGGAATAAGTCAATCCTGTGTTTTGCTCATGGATGGTGCCACTCCAAACAGAGTGTTTCTGTGTTTTGAACGGTAATTTACCCAGGAAAGGACAAGGAGGGCGATGTCACACGTAGCTGCTACACAGACAGAGCCACAGGTCATCTGAATCATGGGAGTGACATTTAGATGAAAGCAAACCACTGCCTCTGACACCCTCCCACCTGAGCTCAGCCAGGAGTAATGGCCCTTGGAGATGGGCCAGAAGGAGGGCTCGCCTAAGAACTTGATTTTCTTAATGAAAAAAAAAAACCCTTACAGTTTAGTGAATTTTAAAGTAATGAAAAGATATGGGGACCTCAAAGGAAATCTGAGCCCCCCCCCAACTTTTAAACCAATATATGAAGCACTTACTTTATTCCTGTAGATGCGCTGGGTTCTCAGTGCATTCGTTAGATTTATCCAAGTTAAATCAAGATTACGTAAACACTTAAATAGACAGATAACCTGTGAGGAAGTAGAAGCAGTCAGTAAAAGTCTCCCAACCAAAAAAAGTCCAGGGCCAGATGGTTTGTAACATAGAATTCTACCAGACTTTCGAAGACGAGCTAATACCAATACTCTTCAAATTATTCCATGAAATAGACACAGAAGAAATATTCAATTTTATGAGGCTGCAGTCACACTGATACCCAAACCACACAAAGATTCAACAAAGAAAGCGAATTGCAGACCAATTTTTCTTATGAACATAGATGCAAACATGGTCAATAAATTACTGGAAAACTGAATCCAAGAATACACCGAAAAGAACATCCACCATGACCAAGTAGGTTCATCCCAAAGATGCAGGGATGGTTCAGTACATGAAAATCTGTCAATGTGATCCACCATATATACAAACTGAAAGAGAAAAAACACAAAAGATCCTCTCATTAGATGCTAAAAACGCTGTTCACAATATCCAACACCTCTTCATGATAAAAGTCTTGGAGAAGTCAGGATTATAAGAGACATGCCTAAACATAATAAAGGCAGTTTACAGCAAGCCTATAGCCATCATCAAATTAAACGGAGATGAACTCAAAGCAGTGCCACGAAAAGCAGGAAAAAGGCAAAACTATCCATTCTCTCTGTATATATTCAATTGGAGTTCTAGCAAGAGTAATTGAGAACTAAAGGAGATTAAGGGAAAGGGAAGAAGTCAAAGTACCTTTATTTGTAGATTATAGGATAGCATACCTAAGTGTCCCTAAAAATTCCACCAGGGAACTCCTACACCTGATAAACACCTTCAGCCATGAGTCTGGATACAAGATTAACACAACAACAAAATCTATATATAGATCAAGGAGGAGAAAGAAGCTTGAGGTTTAGGAGCCAGAGCAAAGCAGGAGGACTGTGGGAGCTGGACAGAAAGAGGTGCAGAAATGTGGAGTGCATTCGATCAGCTGGGCATCTCACACGTTACCAAGGATGCTGGGAGATGAGAACCCCCAAGTCAGACCGTAGGGCACGACCACCATGGCAGGCTGATCAATACAAGTCCAGACCCAAATTCTTGGGTTTATAGCTATTCTTTGGAAAGAGTCTCTGCATATGGAATTATGTTACAGGTTTTGAGAGTGGAGATTATCAGGATTATGTAGATCTCCCCTAAAAAATTATCACTGATTTTTTTTTTTTTGGTTTTTCGAGACAGGCTTTCTCTGTCGCTTTGGAGCCTGTCCTGGAACTAGCTCTTGTAGACCAGGCTGGTCTCGAACTCACAGAAATCCACCTGCCTCTGCCTCCCGAGTGCTGGGATTAAAGGCATGTGCCCCCACTGCCCGGCATCACTGATGTTTTCTAAGAGATAAACTAGACAACCATGGAAGGCTATGTGACCGCAGAAACGAGAGGTTAGTGACATATGACCACAAGTCCAGGATCATTGTAACACCAGCAGGCTGAAAAGCTGAAGGAGGTGGGGAACCAATTCTCCTCCGAAGCTTCCTGAACACATCAGACCCTGCTAACACCGTGGTTTCAGACTTAACAGCTTCTAGAACTGTTTGACAATTGGCACCTGTTGTGGTGATGGTATACAGCATTTCAGGAACTGAGTACTTCAGGCTTTAGTATCAGAAAAGGAACAAGGGTTTAAAAGGAAGAGGGAACAAAAAGTTTAAATGTCACAGAAGCCAAATAATGTTGTAAATTAGGGGGGAGAGGTGTGCGTGTTGTATGTTCCCCAGCCGCCAGCCACTGGCCCGCTCAGCGGCTGGCCGCCTGCACCCAAAATAACCACGTGAGGACAGTATTCATTTAAACTCTGCCTGGCTTATTATCACTAGCCTTTTCCCGGCTAGCCCTCACCTCATAAACTAACCCATTATAAAAGTCTGTATGTCACCAGAGGTGGGTGACTTACCGGACGGATCTACGGTACTTCCTTCTGCGGCGGGTGGCTCATGGCGTCTGGCTCACTTCCTTTCTTCTCCTCCCAGAACTTCCGTTCTGTCTACTCTGCCCACCTAAGGGCTGACCTGTCTATAAGCCAGGCAGCTCTTTATTCAACCAATAAGAGTAATACAAAATACAGGAGAACACTCCCACATCAAAATAAATAATTTGAAAACAGCCAAGCAGAGGCAATGATGTTAAATGTTAGAACTGAGAAAGCAGACTAGGACTAGGGAGGTGGAAGTCATGGGTAAGACTAAAGGTCATGGGGACAGCTACTGGGAACCTACTGTGCGTCTGAACCTGCTATAGTGTGTTATAGGCACTGACTCTATCCTTTAGCAATCTTATGCTCAACCCCACTTCCTGGCAGAGAAAACAAGCTTTAAAAAAGAGACAAGCAAAACAAGGCCATTAAATCACTTGCTCTAGGTAAGTATACTAAGTATGCCTACGACGTGAGCCCAATCAGCTTCTGATCCCAGCACCTGTATTTTAATTCTTGTATTTACCTCTAAACCCTAAAGATGGGTGTTACTTCAATCCTAAAGGTGTGTGTTTCTAGACGTTCTAGCTTTGAGTCCTTTCTCAAGGTAAATGGCAACTCTGGGATGTAGTTTTGTAAATAAAGTTTTCTTTTATTAAAAGGAAGTAGAGAGAGTAGAAAACATTCCTCATCGGGACCTTAACTTCCAATGTGCGAGGATAAAGATGGTTTCTGTTGAAGATGAGGGAGATAGCTAAGGTGTAGGCCACAGGAGTGTAGGAAAGAAGGTGGTGGTATAATGAAACAGAAAGTGCTTAATTGGAAATTAGTCATTTCAGGCTGGAGAGATGGCTCAGAGGTTAAGAGAACTGACTGCTGTTCTGGAGGTCCTGAGTTCAATTCCCAGCAACCACATGAAGGCTCAAACCCATTGTAATGAGATCTGAGTTCTGGTGCCCAGAACACTATATACATAATAAATAAATTTACAAAAAGAACTTTAACCTTTAAAAAAAAATAAATTAGTCATTTCATTGACTAGCTTTTGATTGTGTCATCTGGGACCATGGAGTGATTGCCTCATGTAGAAGGCAACGTACTGAGGAAAAAAGTCTGGAAGAGGGAGCCATCATCTCCCAATCTGTTAGATGGAAAGTATTTTATTCAGAGCCCAGGAAAGAATGAATCCAGAGAAAGGCATGTTGCTTACTGGTGGAGATTTGATCTACTTGGAGAAAGGAGCCCTTGTTGGACCAGAAGATGGACCAGAGTTTAAGGATGTTGCATGATAAAGGGCCTGGTAAAAATAAGTAAAGACTAGGATGCTAACTGGAGTGGCCAGAGGGATGGAAAGGCTTCAAGAGAAGTGGCAGGACCAACTGGCTCTCACCATGACGGTGTTTGAGCGATGGTCAAGGACAAGGAGGGCATTTGAGCGATGGTGGCATGAGTCAGGGGAAGAAAACCAAGAGAGGATTCTAGAAGACCGAGGTCAAAAGAAGGTCAGAATTTTATGCTTTCTTGACTCTACCAAAGTAGACCTCAAGTTCTCAAGACCGCTGCATGCTTAAAACGGTCAGCCTTCCTATTGGTGTTCAGTCTGCCCCTTTACACAGCATAACTGAGAAGAGCAGAATTTCTCTGTGGAAGGAAGCTTGGACAAGTAACTTCTTGAGCTTAGGTTTACTATCTGTAAAATACAGTTTTCTCTCTCTCTCTCTCTCTCTCTCTCTCTCTCTCTCTCTGTGTGTGTGTGTGTGTGTGTGTGTGTGTGTGTTACATTTGTGGTGTGTTCCTTTTTTGTTGAAGTATTAATGGGATAAAAGTCAATGTCTAGCCGGACGGTGGTGGCGCACGTCTTTAATCCCAGCACTCGGGAGGCAGAGGCAGGAGGATCTCTGTGAGTTCGAGACCAGCCTGGTCTATAAGAGCTAGTTCCAGGACAGGCTCCAAAGCCACAGAGAAACCATGTCTAGAAAAAAACCAAAAATAAAAAGTCAATATCTAGAGCAGGGAATCTCAACCTTCTAATGCCATGACCCTTTAACACAGGGCTGTGCTGATTAAAATGGTTCCATTGCTACTTCATTACTGTAATTTTGCTACTGTTATGAATCACATAAATATCTGATCAACAGGCTGTCTGATATGAGCCCCCTGTGGAAGGATCATTTAACCCCCAGAGGGGCTGAGATCCCTAGGTTGAGACCCACCGGTCTAGAAGAATGCCTGATATTTGTTAGTCAGTGTCATTGTTTTTCTAAAGTAACTAAGACAAAACTAGGTGATATAATTTATTGGACGGTGATTCATTTCTAAGATATGACCTTGCAATCTTTTATACTTTCCAACATTTTCTAATGTTTGCGGCACAGTTGTTCTTCTTGAATTAGATGGTTACTTACGTCTCTCTCTTATGCCCATGAACTTGGCCCTTGTAGGAGAGATTTAATGCTCCAAGCCCTTGTTTGGCATTCTGAAAATTCCTAATTTGTAGGAGGATTGGGGACGGGTTTGTTTCAGCATTGGGGAGTTCTTCCAAAATTCCACTGTGGCACATTTCCCTTCCTCATGGCTATGCTCTGTCGAAACTTCCCACAGAGCATCTATTTTTAACGTGCTCCCCACGATCTACATTATCACATCTTTAAAGCCCAAGATTCAGCAGTTTCAAGCACCTATGGCATCATGTATCCACAGTGTAATTTCTATGTTTGTTTATGTCACTTTATACTTCTTCGAGGGGTGTTACCTAACACCTAGGAGTGTCATGCTGGGCCACAATCCTGTGCTCTTAGCCCCAACAGTCACCCATGAAACATATAATAATAAGCAGAACGTGGCCTTGTTTATCTAGTATTTTCAGTCTGAACCGCCAGATGCCGTCTAACGTTGACAGAAAATCTCTCCCCGATCCCTCTTCTCTGCCCTCTACAAGTTTGTCTGGATTCTTCTGGAGTCCTCTGGATTGGTGGTCATCCAGGCTGTACTCTGAAAATGTGGAACTTAGAATGATATGGTGGGGGAGAGTGACAGATGGGTTGAGACCAGCATGCCAGTTGTGGCCAAGAGAGGGACATGTGGGAATAAAAGGCTCACACGTGTCCACGGACTTTGACATCCGGGTAGAGTATTGACTGACCAAGGAAACCTACCAGCCTGTCTCCCAAGGGGTCAGGGAGCTAGTCCTAACTTGGGTGAAACTTCAAAGAACGATACTCAGACTCATAGTATCATGGGTTTGGAAATTAAATCTTGGGAACAAACTCATCCTAAGCAGTTCATAGGGAGGCAAATGTATATATAGCACCCTGGGACAGAAGTTTGTTAGCTCTCACTGAGATCCCTACCCTCCCTTGGATGGGAAGAAAAGAGGGGGGGTTGCTCTTATCCTATAGTGGAAGACATTCCTAACCCAAAGATTATCCAGCAAACACTACCAGGATGAGGAACTTAATGCCATAGGGACACAAAACTATGCTGTGGGCCCATCTGGCTGTTCTGTCATGAAGAACTGCTCTTAATTAACCGTTTGGCTCCCTTGAAACGTGGTTGGGACAGGAAGGACAGGATAAATGCTTGCTTCTTTCCCTCCGACAATATTCTGAATAATAACTTGCTATTTTAGCCGCCTCCAAAGGTAAACAATGGGTGTTTTAAAAACCAGTTTGGGAGCTGGAATTTGTGATTTTCCAGGCTGTTCAATCACCAGTTCTGGCCTCCCTGTGAGTCCGTGAGGAATGTTTCTTGTCACCAACACTCCAGATATCCAGCAGCTCTACAAAATATGCAAATATGCCCATATGTTCCTAGGATTAGAAGGAATTTTGTTAAGTGTAATATACGACTATGTAATAGCTGAGATGTCCTCATTTGAACTAAGCACTGCCCGGTAAATAATGTGAAAAAAA
>JAQHUG010000103.1:3072533-3111080 GCA_028555095.1 Dicrostonyx torquatus | reverse complement strand
AGAGAAACTCTGTCTCAAAAAAAGAAAAGAAAAATTATAATTCACAAAGATCTCTTAGAGTCCTATAGTATGGGAGAGATATGTCTACACATAGTTGGCCTCCTGTGTTCAGGGGCCCTGTTCTGCATCTGTAAATTGAACCAAGGGTGGATCAAAAATATTTGGGAAAAAAAAATCTATGTCTGTACTGAGCATGTGCAGGTCTTCCAGAGGTCTACCACATAAGCAATGCAGCATGACAACTGCATATTTTTTATATTGTGTTAAGGATTATTGATAATCTTAAGATAATTTAAGCATATGGGAAGCTATTGTTAGCCTAGATGCAGATGTGGTGCAGTTTGCATAAGGACCCGAGCATCTGCGAAGTTGGGTGTCAGCAGAAAACCTAGAACCAGACTTCTGTGAACTCCGAGGACTGAATTTCTGTTGAAGTGGTTGAAAATGGAGACATTTCAGAGAGTGTGAAAAGTCAGATTAATGGGGCTGAAGAGGTAACTAAATAGGACCTGGGAAATAACAGGCCAAAGGGAGGTGAAGGAAGGTGATATGATAATAATAACATGAGATTAAAGGAGCGGGGATCTGGGGAGAAGAGAAGGAAAGTAGTAGGAAGGTGTCTTTGAGACTCAAGAGTGATACCTGCTGTCCATCCTGGTGTGCCGTTTCCATGGTGATGGGACGGGAATGCTACCATGTTAAGAGCATGTGAGTTGGTCTCAACAACTTTTTACCAACCATTACTCCCCATTTACCAAGCATCCAGAGGGAAGCTGTAGCCTGGAGGAATGCCTGGCTGAGCCCTCTAAAGGGAGATTGATTGATGAGTGACTGATTATCCACATAATTCTGCAGGGCCCGATAGAAGGGTTTGGATGTTGTGTTATTAGCTACCGTGTCTTTGTCTAGCTTCCCACATCGCCCTGGAGTCTTGCTTTGAAGATGGTCAATGTCAGTCATCTTCTTGAAATTCTCATGACCATCAAGAGGGAAGTGTTGCCTTAGAAACCAACTTCCTCTATAGTTCAACCTTTCCAGCTGTATCTCCTCTCAACTTTATTCTGCTTTAACCGATTTTTATAAAGTTGCTCAGCTGGGCTCTCTCTCACTCTGCCATTGCTTGGACTTCTGCGTCTGTGTGTCAGGTTCTTTCCATCAATCTTACACTTTCTTACACTCTCCTGCTTCAAAGTCATTCACATATCTCTCTTCCTCCAAGAAACCTGTTGTGGTCTAACTGGTCAGAATGGAGGTCCTAGTCCCCCTGACTCACAGAATTCAGAAGGCCCTATTATAGACCCACTTATTTCAGGATTTATGATTCCAGTGCCAAGGACAGCGCTCAGTTCCTTCTCAGATCTGCCATTCCTCCCAACCCTATGCATTATTTTGGAGTATGTTTAAATAAATGATGATTTGTCATTTGCCAAATTATATTTTACCTGCCAGATAAAGGTGTTTGCTCTGAAGTTATGTATACTAAATCTGATTTTACTTTCATATGGTCTTTCAGCGTTTAAAAACTCATCTTGAGCTATTTTCTGTCTGAAATATTTCCTGGTTTCTGCATGGCTTATTTAAAGATTGGCATTCATGTTCTTTGCCATCCATCCAATCTACCTAGAAGAATCTTATTTCATTATTGCCTCTTCAAGAACTACAGTATCTAAAGTTGAAAATATTCTGCTGTAGTCTGGCCCAAGCTGAGGAAAATCAGCATTTTTTACCTTTTGTTGATAACCTGTATTGACATTAACATGACAATAATTAAAGGCATTTTATTAAGATAGTTCTTAAAAGTCTGATAGAAATCAGGTATAATTCAGCAAATCTCAGTTGCTGTCTTCACTTTTGAAAACACATCACTGTATTTATCCAAAACTCTATAGTAGGTTCTCAAAGCCTGCATATGTGAACTCTTGAAACTATGAATAAAGTCAGTCCTTTAGCACCAAATCCTTTGAAAAATTCCTAGAAAGCAAATTATAACAAAAAAATCCCACTCAAGAATGCATATTTAAAACTCGAGTTGTTCTGGTAAGGTGGCGTGTGACTTTAGTTGGTCCTCTTTATTTTTAGTGTCCTGGCACCAAGCACCATAGCTGCTGTTGGGAGATTACAGAAGAACCCTCACACCGAGGTTCTTAGGTCTAGTGAGTCATCAGTCTTAGTAGCACATGGATGTTTCAGACATCTTGAGACCTATTACATCATCTGTTTGCTCTTTACGATTAGTGATTCTAGTTCCCAAAGTGAACTCTAAAAGCCTGCTCAGACTGGTCATTTAGTACAAAGAGAAGGGGCCTAGGATTTTTCTAGACCATTTATGCTGTAGCATGAACCCTTGGCGTACTTATCCTACCTTTGAGGTTAGAGACATTTCCTAGTACCTACTATGTACTGGCAAGTGCTCATTTGGAAGACAACTGTCTCCAGAGCGAAGGTGGAGCAGAATGATAGGAAACACGGGTCTTGGCAGCTCACAGTCCTGTGCAAGCGAGGGCTTCTCAGGGCTCTTCGTTAATGCCAACAAGAACTAGTTATAACCTGCCACAGTCCTGCCGCAGCCTGGTTCAGGCCCTGAGACAGGGAAAGGGCATCAGGACGAGGAAATGAATTACCTGTCCGACCACCAGATGAGTTTTATACAAGCAGCTGACCCTGGATAGCTCGAGCCGGTTTTGCTTATGTATTAATTATTTATTCATTCATCCATCTTTTTATTCATTTGTTTGTTTGCTTGCTTATCTATTTATTTGTTTGTTTGCTTATTTGGTTTGTTAGTTGGTGTTTCGAGACAGGGTTTCTCTATGTAGCTTTGGTGCCAGTCCTGGAACTCACTCTGTAGACCAGGCTGGCCTCAAATTCACAGAGACCACCTGCTTCTACCTCCTGGGTGCTGGGATTAAAGGTGTGCACCACCACTGCCATCTTTATTTGTAATTCAAAAAAAAAAAGTTTTCCCATCATACTAACAAACTTGTTTTTCCCAATCTCCAGCAAAATAAATATGTCAAATACATTTTTTCCAACTTTTACATCAAACATCTTTTAAACCAAAAACAACACGTAACCATTTTGCTAACTTGGCCAAATAACGAGCCAGGAAAAGCTAAAAGGTGATGAACCTAGGCATACATTTTCAAGAGCAACAATTAGGAAAAATGGAGTTTTGGGGAATGATCACATCTGTCCCATGTGTGACTGACCCAGTAGCACCAAAAGCTGCCAAGAGTTTTTAGTACTTTGAGTTTTCAGTACTGTGAGAGGGAAGAGAACACACAGGCTACATAGTCCCAGCAGTGTTTGGTGCTGTCCCAAAGTCCACTGGTCCCTGCTGAGTGAGACTGTCCCCATGAACTTTTGCTTCCTATGGAGACCCATTGGGCAGTCATTCATATACTGGTCTGAAACTAGGACATGCAGATCCTGACAATTAACCAAGCAATAAATTTAAATTTGAAAGGCATCTGTGGTGAATCGGCCTTAGAAAAGGAGACAAGGCGTGAACATTTTGACTATCTGGAGTGGGGGAAGTCTTACCATTACCCCCTCGCGTGATTTAATTTGAGACCTTGTAAAGAAATCCCAGCTTCCCATACGCCTTTCCCTTCGTCAGGCAGAGAATGAAGGATGGAAGGAGACCTCTTGTTTCAGCTTTCATCACGGGTGGGCAAGTGTGCTGGGTCACTGTATGTCAACCTGACGCAAGCTAAAGTTATCTAAAAGAAGCAAACCTCAATTAAGAAAATGCCTCTGTAAAATCAAGCTGTAGGCAAGCCTGTGGGACATTTTACTAATTAATGATTGATGGGAAAGGGCTCCCAGCCCATTGTGGGTGGGACCGTCCCTGGGCTGGTGGTCCTAGGTTCTATAAGAAAGCAGGCTGGGCCAGACGTGGAGAGCAAGCCAGTAAGCAGCACCCCTCCATGGCCTCTGCATCAATCAGCTCCTGCCTCTAGGTTCCTGCCCTGTTTGAGTTCCTGCCTTGGCTTCCTTCAATGCTGGACTATGATGTGGAACCGTAAGCCAAATAAACCCTTTTCTCACAGCAATTATTATTAATTATTAACTAGGACAACAGGATTCCTTAGTTTCCTTTCCTCCCTATTCCGTTAACAGTGAGGGAAGGACATGCCCCAGAGGCCATAGAAGACATATCAGGAAGGAGAGATTTATGAAGAAATGTCCACTGTGGCATATGTTCTTAGCCTGCTGTGGGAGCTGTAAAACCCTACCAATTTAGGAACAGGGACAAATTAAATGATAGGAGTATTGTCACTGGGGAATGTCAATAGGAAGAGAAGATGGCTTTTCAAGTAGAGAAAGGAGCCTAATAATATACTGTGCTGCATTGATTATAGATCCAAGCCTTGTTGTTAGGTCTAAAACCCAGCCGTATTACCTAATAGCTACAAAGCCTGAATAAATGACTTAACTCAATGTCAGTTTCCTCCTTAATAAAGTGAGGGTGTTAATGTCCTTTCTCGCTGTGTTAGTGTTGTCAGATCAAACATAACTTATCCCTTTAAATTTAAAACCAGATAAGTTCTTTTCTTTATTTTTGATAATTTCATACATAGATACAACAAAATATGATTATATCTGCCTCACTTCCCCCATCCAATTGCCACTGTATCCTCCCCAACATGCCCCCTCCAAATTCAATGTCCTTTTTCGGGGGGGGATATTTTCTTAGTTTTGTTTTGATAACCTGCTAAGCCCATTCAGTGCTGCCCACATGTGCGTGAGTATGGAGCCATCCATTGCATCATGGGACGCATGCCAGTGATCATATCCTCGATAAAGAATGAATCTCTATTCCCCAGCAACTACCATCTGCCAGTAGCTCCTTGGTAGGGGCTGGAACTGGAGATCATCTTTCTCACCTATGCCAGAATTTTGACTGGCTTCTGCAGGTAACCATAGCTGCCATGAGATCGTGAGTGCGGTAGCCATGATGTGTCCGGCAGACAGCATCTCATAGCCCTCCTCCCATCTTTCTGTTCTTACATTCCTTCTGCCTCGTCTTCTGTGATCTTTTATTAGCCTTAGTGGTGGTGAGGATGCTATAAATGTCCCATTTATGGCTGAGCTCTTGGTCTCTTATTTTTAGTACTTTGATCAATTATGCCTCTCTGTTGCTCACTGCACTGAGTAGGTTCTTTGACCAGCGTAACAAGTAAGCCGTGTTTATGGGTATAGGCATAAATATTTAGAAAGGAAATTGACAGCATGGTCATTTATTAAAACAACAATAACAGGCTCTCCCCTAGGCCTAGGACTTTCTAAGTCATGGACTTTTGACCAGAATTATAGTACCAATAATAAAATTCCTTCCTTATAAAGCCAGCCCCTAATCCAATCAGAAAATGGTTACTCACCCACAATAGTGATAGCACTATTCCCTGGCAATCAGAATTACAGCATGCATGCCTGGACAAGGATTTTATTGAGGTCTTTTTTTTTTCAACAGAAGTCTTTCTGAACAGTTACATTAAGTGTGGCACAGGGTACACATATAATGAAATCATGATGCTGATTTGCAAGCCAAGTTTAGCTGGACACTTGGTGTTTTTTCGTGTTTTATCTGGTAGTCTTTTGTAGTTTTGTGGCGATGAAATAAATCAATTCATGTAAAGTGCCCTTCATGATGCCAAGCATAGTGGTCCATGTGGATGAGGACAGTCCTGGGAAGTCTGCAGGCGCATCTCTCCTGGAATCGTGTCACGCTCCATCACCACATTGGGAAGCAGCATCCTAGTTCAGATGTGAGCAGTCGGTAGGAAGAGGTTTCCGTGTGTTGTGCCGACAAAAGAGCCCTTCTCTGTCATTTTTTACAGTTTCCTTTTCCTTCTGTTCTTGAGACTTCTACAGTTAATTTCATTGACTTGATCCATTAGCCACTCATAATTAATGCATATTATTTTCTTCTTCCCTTTATAGCCACAGATGAGAGTACAGCTCTTAAAAATAGTGCCAGGTTTGGGGCTATGATTCAAGAGGCAAGAACAGACTTAACAAAAGCATTGGTTCCAGGTCTTTGGGTTTGAAACCACAAAGCGTAGTAGGTAGGTCAGACTTTCTTAGCCTAATGACTCTAGCACACAAAGCAGCGAGTAGCTTCTATCTACTTCATCAGATGTTAGACCCATCATAGAGTCACGGAGAAGAGTCATTAGCTGGACAGTGCCCTTTGCTCTTCTTTGGAGTTTGTGAGATGATGCTTTGCTGTTATAATGATTCATTACTTTCCCAAGTGATTTCTAGCACCTCTTTTATCTCACTTTTAAAAACCTAAGTGGGCCTTTCCCATTCAGGCATAATCACGTCTCTTTACATAGAGATGGCATTTGATACTGGGATGCATTGATTCCACCAGAGAGAAGCTTTTATTTTATTTTTCCAGTGAGCTCTAGGGTTCCCCATGCTCTTGAATACACCAGTATTAAATGTACAACTTGATAATAACAGAGTTACAACTATGACTTATTGAGCAACCTATGTATGATCTACCTTAAGAACTATTCTATGTATGCACTATTTCATTTAATTTCCATGGTACCCTCATTCTATTATCCTTATTTTGTAGCTGGGGAACCTAAGGCACAAGGAAGGGTGATATACAGCCGAGAATTGGTGAAGGCAAGATTCCGATTCAAGTCAATTTTAGATACAAGCCTGAAATAGTTCAATTTTCGGCGTAAGAAACTCAGGCAGTGGTTAGATAGGACCAGTTAGGTTCTGTTGAGCACACCATAGTCTCCTTAACGGCATGTCACTGTTTATTCCCATGAGTGCCATTGTACTTTGTAGCTTTTCCTTTATGCTCTGCTTTCGCTGGATTTATTTTTAAAATCCTCCCAGTCTCTGGCTCTGATATAAAATGTATTCATGTTTCGCTGCATTTCAGCAATTGCCTCTTGAATAAACATTAAATCCTAAATCAACAGATTCAGTAAGAACCTTGTAAGGTACTTTTCTATCTAGAAAGGGAAAAACAGGGACGAAGTAAATGCTCAGCTAATCTTTAGAAAGATCCTTACTGTGAGACCTCGCCCTCACGTTGGGAAAATGCTCTGTTGTTTCCAAAGGCCCTGCAGATTCCCAGTGAGTTGCCATAGCATTCTTGAAGGATGGGTTTACACTTGGCTATGATTTGGAGAACAGAATGGCTTCCCTAAAAGTGAAAATGTCATTACCGATAACTCAAGTAGAACCTTACATATGAACTTCTTATGTCTTTCCTATTCTGCCATCTTTAGGTTGTTTTTTTCTTCTAGAAGAGAATGGTTTGAGTGCAAAATTGTGTTTTCTCATCCCTCTTTCCTTGAAAACAGACATTTTCTCGAGAAGTTGGACTGTTTCTAAACCTCAGGAAATCTTTAACAGATCTGAAACGTGGGCAAAATTATCCAGTCGTTTTTCTATTTGAAGGATGGATCTTTGGTGGGCAGGGGAGACCCACCTGACTTTGGGCTTAGATTCCATTTGTCTTTGCATGGAAAGTGGATAGGGTTCCTCTCAGAGCAGCCGGTGCTGTGGGCGGTAATAACACGAGTCCTTCATTTGAATCTCTTCCTCTGTAAGTGGATTTTGTAGATGTTGTGAATTTAAGACATATTTTGGGGAGGTACTTGGGAAAATAATCATGTGGGGTTCTGGGAAGCATAGGCATCAGTGTTCCTGGCTCTCATTTGCTGAGCGATAAAATTGTGCTTTCTGAAAAATTCACATCAAATTCTCCTATTTGCATTTTCTCTTTCCTCTGCCAAGAAACACGGACCCGTATTTTGACCTAGCAGATACACTTTGGTAGGATTTTCTGCATGATCTTGGTTGCATTCAGAGTGAATAAAGAAAGGCTGAGAAAAAGTAGCCACAGAGAAAACCGACCCGGAGCTCTCTGGGGAGGCCATCATGTCTGTCAAGTTTGAAACTGCCTCTTAGACCCAAGGCTACTACTTCAGTGAGTTTTATTTTCAAGAAGTTTGAAGAGATTTTAGTGCCTAACTCGGGAGCATACAACTAAAACCAGCAAGCCTGGGACCTAAAGGCGTACGCAGCCAGGGCATGGAAAAGTCTTGTGCTTGCATAAGAGCTGAGCAGCTGGTGTGCCAAGTCCTGGCTCCTTTGAGGCATGCGCTGTGAGTGGCAGGCTCCTCCCGCCCTGTTCCTTCCTGAGCATCAACAGTTGTCCATAACCGGAAGAGTGAACAACACGTGGTAATGCTGAAAATCTCCGCCTTTCTGTTCTCCAACCTCTCCGGATCCCGACTTTCTCACTTCTGCTCAGCAGCGCTAGGCCTCGCCATCCCGGAGACTACAGAGCACCAAGGAGACCTCTCTTTGGGACTCGCAGGAACGTCTTGGTGTTTGTAGCTTTTGCTATAAGAATGCGTTCTAATTTAGGACGTGACCATCCTGCTAGTCCTGGGAAGGATCAAAGCAGAGTTCTTGAAGGTGAACCATTAGGTTGAAGCTCTCGGATGTTGAGTTCTGTCTGTACCTGAGAGGCCTTTCTCACTGTTGGCCAAATGCAGTTCTCCAGTGTCCCAAGTCCACTCTGGCGATAGGTCCACTCAGTGTTGGTCACCTGAGGGGACAGCGTTAGCATTCCAGATTGTGGCACATTGAACAGTTTTGATGAGTGCTAGCGATGAAGTTAGGAATCAGGAGGAGGCAAACTTTTACAGGACCAGACATGTCCCCACACGTGTGTCTAGTTTCTGGCTCTAGACCCTCCAGAAGACCTGCGTTCATTTCCTTTCTTCCTTCTTCCCAGATTTCCCCTGAGTGCTGGCTGATGCAGTTGACAGGTAAAAGGATAGAATTCCCTGGCTTGATTCTCCATGCTGCCCGCCTCCAATTTTATACCGTTATAAGAATACTTAAAGTCACTTGTGAGGGCTCAGATCCAAATTCTCAGTTTAAAATGTGGCATCTTTCCTCCCTATTGCATTCAAAACCATTCCATACAAGGATTTATTTTAGCATCTAAGATTTAAATTTTGAAATAACACTGTTTACCTATTATGTAAAAAAAAAAAAAAGAAAAGGAAATCTGTCCTTGGAGATTTCTGTTGAACATACATACTTCTTGACATCAACTATCAATTTTATCTTTAGATTATAAAAAGAATGAGAGAACAGCCCAGGTCCAGTATTATTTATTATGTGGATATCATCATAGAAAATACCATTTATGCTCCCTACTTTGCTTCATTTACATATTGCTTATCATTTGTGTTTCATAGAGAAGGTAGCATTTGATTTGTGAGACTTTATTTTACTTTTAATATGAACTCTTCTTTCTGTTTGATTAGGGACTATTATGCCATAAAAGCCTTTAGCAATATCTTAAATTAAACATAATTAGAAAAGTAAATCTTCTACTGTAGAGAATGTGTATCATGACCAATGTTTAATACTTTCCCCTTCATGAGCAAGGACGTTATTATTTTACTTTTATTATTAGCATGCACTTAGTATAGAAAACGACAGTTTTGTGATGACCTCTTGATTCAAGTCTACCGTGTGCCTTCATTATCCTCGCCTGCTTGTTAGTCTCAAGTGCCCAGCTCTCAGACTTTCCAGTCACGCCCTTTTTTAATCCCAAATACCTTTCTCTATTTTCACATCTTTTGCCTACTTTAAACTCTAGCCTCTGCATATGAGAGAAAACAAGGTGATGTTTATTTTCTGAGTCTGGGCTGTTTTGCTTTACACGATAACCTCCAGTTTCAGCTGTTTTCCTACAAATGATGTAATTTCATTCACGTTGTGTGTGTATGCCACGCAATGCTATTATTTTCTGGTCTATTGGGGGTATCTCCGAACGTCTTTATCTATGCTGATATCCTGAGGTGTTTTCCTACAGCAGAAGATGGGTACAGGAGCACATAACCTATGATGACTGCATTCAGGAAGCAGAGGCAAGAGCATTGATACAAGGTTCAAGCCTGCTCTATGCAGAATTCAGGCTGGTCAGGCACCTCAACAAAACAGAGAAAATGAAACAAAATTTCAGAACGTCTTTCATCGAGAACACAAAAGACAGCAAGTGCTGCTAAGGGTGTTGAGAGGAGGTGGACCCGTCTTCCCTGCTGGTGGAATTAGAAACTGGGATAGCCGTTATGGAAACGGATTTGGCTTTTTCTCAAAAGACTAAAAACGGAACTGTCACGTAATCAAGCTCCTAGGCCTATACACAACGGAACTCGATAGCTTACCACAGGGAAACTGGCTCACCCATGTTATTGTTGCTCTGTCCACAACCGCAAGGAAATGGAATCAACCTAGATGCCCATCGATGGATGAAAAGATACTGAGAATATGGGACGTCTACACTGTGGAATCTTATTCAGGTACACATAAAGATGAAACCATGGCATTTGAAGGAAATGGATGCACGGGAGAATTTCATATTAAGCCAGGTGACCCACGTTATAAAGAAAAACACCACATGTTCTCTTTTGTACTCGTACCTTAGCTTTTAATCTTTGCGGTTTATATTGATGTGAGGGTGAGTGGGAACTGGAAAGGAGTCTATGAGAGGATTTAAAACGAGGCTTCCAGGGAAAGAGTAATAGAGTATATGCAATATAGGAATAAAATGGGACCTTTAGTGGTAGAAAGGTTTAAGAGGACTGGGGACAGAGAGAGGAGGCACAGGAAGGGCTGGGAGAGAGCCAGCTAGAACTGTGGATGAAAAGGTTCTAAAGGACCCTGTCACTTTAAAGATGAGACTCCAGTAGTTCTCAGAAAAGGTCCGGCTTTGACCTTTGTGGTTTTGCTCTCTTGTAAAACTGTTTATAAATATTTCACTAATTACAAAAAGAAAAAAGCAACAGTGGTGTGTGTGTGTGTGTGTGAATGCTGTGTGTGTAAATTGTGTGTGTGTAAAGAAGACTGGGGTTGCAGAAAAGGCAGCTGCTGGTTTTCACTATTAACCACTTGACTCTTTGAAATTGTAGTTATCACTTGATGAGATTTAGATTTAGTAAAGACTACCAATGCAATCCTGAACAAAAAGAATATGGGGCTAAGTGTCACCACTGTTGCAGGGAGAGGGCCCGCTTGTTCTTCCCAGCTGACCAGCTAGCTTAAACCCGAAATAACCACACAGAAATTAATTAAATCACTGCTTGGCCCATTAGCGTTAGCGTCTTATTGGCTAACTCTCACATCTTGATTTAACCCATTTCTATTAATCTGTATATCGCCACATGGCAGTGGCTTACCAGCAAGATTCTAACTGGCGTCCATCTCAGGCAGAGGATCCATGCCATCTCTCTCATACTCTGCCTCTCTTCCTCCCAGCATTCAGTTCTGTCTTCCCTGCCTACCTAAGTTCTGTCCTATCAACTAGGCCAAGGCAGTTTCTTTATTCATTAGCCAATGAAAGCAACACACAAACATAAGGACCTCCTACACCATCACCACACCTGATTTTAAGCAATACTACTACAGATCTGTAGTAATAAAGACAGCGTGGTACTGGCACAAAAAAAACAGACACCTAGACCAGAGGGGTAGAATTGAGGACCCACAAGAAGTCCAACAGCTATAGTTACTCAATTGCTGAGAAAGATGCCAAAAATATACTTTTTTATTATTATTGTTAAAAGAAAAATTTACATTTACTCCCCTTGTTCCCGGCCCTCCCGCTCCCCCACTACCCCACCACCCTCCCCCTGCTTCTTTAAAGGACATCATCCCTCCACAAGTAGTTTTGAGACAATTGTATCTCACCCTCAGGAATACCAACCAGGTCCTGTCCTCTCATCGTGTGTAATGCTCAGCTCTAAGTGCCTCAAGGACCTCATCATAAGGCCTGGTAACCCTAAAATTGCTAGAAGAAAAAGGAGGGGCACAGTTAAACTTCTAGGCCCAGGTAAAAGCTTTCAGAACGGGTTGGTAGCACAGGAAATAAGACCGACATTGGACAAATGTGGTCTCAAGAATTTCAAAGGCTTCTGTACAACAAAGAAAACTGTTAAGTGGGCGAATAGACAGCCCACAGAATGGAGAAAAATCTTTGCCAGCTATTCATCTGACAGAAGATTACAGTCTAGAATACAAAAAGAACCAAAAAAAAAAAACAAACCCGTAAACATTAAGAAAATAAACAACTCAATTAAAACTGGGCAGCGGAACTGAAGTGAAAATTCTCAAAAGAATAAATGCAGATGGTTAGGAAACATTTTACCAAGTGCCTAGCATCCTGGGGCATCCAGAAAATACAAATTAAAACTACGTTGAGATTCTTCCTCAAGCTCCCAGCATTCCTTCATTGTCAGGAGCTCTCAGTGTAGGGTTGCGACATCATGGCTTTCTCTATCCAATCATTGTCCCTGTTCAGCTTACATTTAGGGAGCCAAGCTGGTGAGACTTGACAGGTGTGGCCTCTGACTTACCTGGGAGACTCAACCTCACAGGAAACTCCCTGACCCTCTGCTGTTTATATCTGTCCAGCCCCTCTTCTTCAGTGTTCCCTGAGCCTGAGGTACGGGAGTCATATTGTAGATGCATCTGTTGGAACTGGGATCACATCTCTCCATTTGATTGGTTATGGCTTTCAGTAATGGTCCCCTGATACAAAGGGAAGTTTCCCTGATGAGGGGATGGCTGTCTGTTTGTTTTGGGGGATTATATTTTGTCTATGAGGCTGCTGTGAATAGGATTGTTCCCCTGGTTCCTTTTTCAGTTTGCTTGTCATTGATACATGGGAAGACTGCTAACTAACGTGTGATAATTTTGAATCTCGTCACACCAAATGGTCAGCTCTGAAAGCACATATAAAAGTAACGCTATATGGAATGAGAAGGTTGTATTCATATATTAAGGAATGTGTGTATTCATGCATGTGTGTGTTTATAAAATAATTAATGAATAACGAGTCCATAAATTTGAAAGAAAGCAAGGAGGGGTATATGGGAGAGTTTGGAGGGAGGGGAGGAAAGGGCAACTTTAAGTTGTAGTCCTAAAAGTAAAAGAAACAATTTCAAAATTGTGTGTGGCTGCCATAAAGCCTATTGCTTGGTAAACCAGAGTGTTTTCAAAGACTTTCATTTAATCTTTACTAATACAATAATGCTAGCACTAAAGTTTATATATTTAGGTGTGTGTGTATGTGTGTGTGTGTGTGTGTGTGTGAGTGTATGTGTGCGTGCATGTGTGAGTGGAGGCAAAAACAACTAATGAAAAACACACAAAGTGAGCAAGTTGTATTTATGTATTTAGGATTGTGGATGTGTGTGCATGTGCACATGTGTGTGATACAGCATCACTGATTCGCCAGTTATTGGTATAAAATTTATAGTCATTATCCAAACTCAAGTGTTAGTGTTAGGTCCTGATTAAAAAACCGAAAAATCAAAGTGCACATTATGACACTTTTTTAAAAAGTATCTTTTATACCTTATTGTTTTTTTAAGATTTATTTATTTACTATGTGTACAGCATTCCTTCCATGTGTGCCCGCCTGCCAGAAGAGGGCACGAGATCTCATTACAGATGGTTGTGAGCCACCATGTGGTTGCTGGGAATTGAACTCAGGACCTCTGGAAGAGCAGTCAGTGCTCTTAACCACTGAGCCATCTCTCCAGCCCCTACCTTAGTGTTATTAAAAGAAAGTTGAACTGAGAAACCCTACAAGCAAGCATATGTTTAAAAGACTGCGGTGCCAAATAATAACATTATGCTAAAAAAGATTCTACGTCACCGCAGTGAGAGCAGCTGTCATCAGGAGCACAAGTACCACCAAGGGCTGTTACGGGTATGTTGAAAAGAAAACACTTCTAATCTATTGGTCGGAGGACAAACTAGTATAGGCACTTTGAAAATCAGTCTGGAAGTTTCTTACAAACTAGAAATAGAATTGCCATGTGACCCAGACTTACCACTTCTTGAAATATACCCGCAAGACTTCATGGCCTGCTACAGAGACACTTATATGTCCATGACCATTGCTCCCCTCTTCCCAATAGCTAGAAATGGAACAAGGTAGATGCCCATTGACAGATGGATAGATTAGAAAAACAGCCACATGCACAATTGGATACTGCTCAGCTACAGAAATAAGTGACCTTGTGGAATGCCCGGGTGAATTGATGGAACTGGAAACAAATACGGAGTGAGGTGACACAAACCAAGAGAGACAAATGCCATCTATTCTTTCTCCTATCCAGACCCCAGATTTCAGTCTTTTGTTTCAGGCATCTACCTTGGGACCCAAGTGGAAACCAGGGAAGTAGAGTAGGACTTTTTATGGGGGGAGCAGACGGGACGTGGAAATTGAGGGAGGACAATAATGAGGTGGAACACGGGGAGGGGAGTCTTCAGCGTAAAAGGAGTAGGAATGGGGGGAGAAGCCAGAGGGCAAATGGGTTATGAAAAGTCACATGGAACCCTACTGTCTCACAACTCAGCTTTAAAAAGGATGAAGGGTAACAGAACACATGGGAAATGAAAGGGAGTTGAGATACTTAGTTAATACTAAGGATTAAAGGATCAAGCAGGGATGGAGGCTGTGAAGTAGGGGAGAGAAGACGGTAAGAGGTGCATTAGCCAAAATTGAGGATGTATGGAAAAGCCTTGTGGAAACATTAATCAGTATTGTATCCACCACCACCAAGGCTCAGAGAGCAGGGAGCTGAAGACGTCGTGTGTCTTGCCACGCACAAACACCTGTCTACGGTCTATGCGCTACCATACAGTTACTGAGCTTCTTCGGGCTAGGGGCTGGAGGTTGAAACACCCAAAGACACACAGAGAGACAGACAGAGATAGGCAGAGAGACAGACACACGGACCTCTAGTCACTGGTAAGAAGCCCTTTATTCAGTAGCACCATGGAGGCTTAAATACCCAACAGTCAGGTGGGCCAACAGGTGAAAACCTTATCCTCTGATCCTCAAGGCAACACATGCTCGTGAAGCAGAGCTGGTAAACAACTCTGACACAGCTTTTAGTAACTCAAATCAGACGTAAAGATCTCTAGCAAGGAAGAGCCGCTGGAGGCCAGGACTCCTAATGGTCCCAACACTGTCTCCTGGATGCAATATGGCTATCACACTCATGACCTCATAGCATCTGTGGCTACTGAACAAAATCAGGCCATCCCCAAAATCCTGGCATATGTGGGATAGATGATCTCCAAGCCCAGCCCTTACTGAGGCGTTATTGACAATAGATAGTAGCCAAGGAAGGGAGAATCATTCTTTATTAAGGATGTGGTTGCAGGGTGGTGGTGGCGCACGCCTTTAATTCCCGCACTCAGGAGGCAGAAACAGGCGAATCTCTGTGAGTTCGAGGCCAGCCTGGTCTACGAGAGCTAGTTCCAGGACAGGCTCCAAAGCCACAAAGAAACCGTGTCTCAAAAAAAAAAAAAAAAAAAGATGTGGCCACAGGTACATTTTCCATACTGCAATGAATGACACCACACCCATACACATCCTGACCATTCTTAGTGTGTTTACAAATAAATACATACATAAAAAATAAATCAGATGTGCAGTTCAGAGAGGGGTGTGTTGAAGTGTATCTGCAAAATTTGAGTAGAGAATTGGGGGTGTAGATATGAACATACTATATGAAAATATACACAAATTCACACATACATATATACACATATGAATGACTCAAAAATAAGGAAAAAGGAGATTTTGCAAAGTGATAACAAATGTTTTTTTATACATCCTTCATAGCTATCTATATATAACCTATCAAAGTACCTTCTTTCCCTCCTTTTTTTTTTAAATAGCCATCATCCTTATAGCATTTTCTTACATCTTGTGGATTAGGTAGGAATAGGAAAATCGGAGCATTTTGTAACCTATGACCATTATTTCCACTAATGAGGTAAAACCACAGTTAAAAGACCTTAGCTGAGCAAGGCTGCAGTTGACGGCTTGTTCTGGGTATTGCAGAAGATAAAGGATGGACCCAGTGTGGTCTGGGGCTGCAGTGAATTGCAGCTCCATAGGGGATGCTAACCATGATGGAGCAAATCCACATAAAGAAGAGTAGCATTCTCCATATACTCTGAATTCTTCATTCTGTGCTATGGACCTTAATTTTATGGCAAATGTACATTAGGGAAAATAAAAAGAATAAATCGCTTCATGGGCTCTATAGAAGGAAACACTATTTTCACATAACAGGACCAAAAAAAAAAAATTTGAGAGACTGTGATGGGGCCTTGACAGTAGAGAGGGGATTCCTGTCTTTAGACAGGTGTGAAATGGGCTCCCTGAACCACTGGCTCTTCACTGAGAAAGACATGTTTGAAGTTCCGTTTTTGATCTTCTTGTATATAAGCACCTAGCTAAAAACCCAAGCTAGATCGAAATCTGCAGTGAACTTTTGCCACGTTGTTTATAGAGATGAAACCGCTTTCATTAAGTGTGAATGTCATTGCAAAGTTGCTCTTGTTGGCTCTGTGTTCAACCCTGCCCAGGCAGAAGAGCCATGATGGAGAGTTGAGGTCTAACCTTGTCTATCCAGCAAGCATGCGAAGGGTCAATCCCACATTTGGAGATCTTTCAGACTGTATAGCCTCTTAGTACGTTAAAATAGTTCGGGGTTTTTTCACATCTCATAGACACTTCAATGCTCTGTTATTTTGATCCCAAGCTGAAGGTGCTAGTGACTATGATGAGGGCCTCAGATTTTTAACTTTGTGTAATAATAAGTAAATAAACAAACAAACACAAAGTAAACCTATTGCATTTTCTATATTAAAACCATTGGCCATCAGCCAGGGAATGTATGCTAAGCTGGAGATGTTCAATTTCAAAAATTCATTGGAAAGCATCCTGGTTCTCTGCTCTCTCTCTCTCTCTCTCTCTCTCTCTCTCTCTCTCTCTCTCTCTCTCTCTCATCTTTGTCGTTTGAGGCAGGCATGAGTGGCGTGCTGACGAAGGTTCTGCCATATCGTTTTACACTGTGTGTGTTCTAGAGTAGAGGAGGAAAGGCGCCTCGTGTCTTAAGGGTTCCAGGCCTCCTGATTTTAAGTTACACCATGAACGTTACCTCCTGCAACTTGGAGCCATTTTGTTCATCCATTTTTTAAAAATTGCAATAATTTAGAGCCTCTTTTCAATTGAATAATACCTGTAATTTAGAATTTATAGTTTATGCTGTGCATCTGAATTCTAAAGTTGAAGTAGTCATCACCTTTCATTGGACCAGTCCAAAAATTTTAAATGTCTTAAGTATGTTGTATGTTTGCTGTGAGAAGCGAAACACTAAGGCTGAAATGTAATGGTTTCACTTTTTCTAGTTATCCTCGGTACTCCTTGGCATCTTCTGTTCCTGCCCTTCTTCTCAATCATATTAATACATACCCTTCTTTATTACCCTTGGCATGTTTTATCTATACCTGCATTCTTGGTGGTCTCCGTGGCAAATGGGCGGTACTCAATTATTATTTTGCTGTCTCCAGTGGGAGGTGTTTGTTCACGAACAGAACAAAGTAGTGGTTGAAGAGCGTGAGAACTTTTCTGGCCATCTGAACCAGCTGACCATGGACGGAAAAGATTAATACATTGTTTTCATTGTGGAATAGCAGGGGGAGTGTTGATTTGTCCTGAGGAGAAGCCGTCCCACGGGTAACTTGAGACTTTGCCATGAAGCAGTTGCGTGCATAGATCTGAAAAGTTTATTGCAGTGTCTATTGTACTAAACAGCATTCCCTGACACTTACAGGGGCGCTCACTAGGGTCCCTGTTCTTCGGTGTGTAGCAATGCATTGCACAGATAACCGTGTAGCCCTAATTAATTACTAGGTGTGGTAACAGAAGTATTTACTAAATATTGCCTGGGACAGACGGTGACAGCTAAGAGATTTCCCATATTGGTTTCTTTAGTCCTCATGCTACATTATGAGGCTGTATTTGTCAACCCTCATTTTTGGACAGGGAGACTGAGACCTGGGAAGGTGTAGTGTGACCGAATCAGAATTTTGATGCTGGCATGTAGCTTCGCTTTTGCTCCACTGTGTCTCACAGTCACGCCACAGCCTCATCCGTCCATCCAGCTCCCACTTGCCGAGGGTGGGCCCTGCATGCGGCACTGTTCTAAGAGCTGGGGACCCAGCATGCAAAGACACCCCACTCCTAAGGCTCACCTTCTGCTGGGTTAAGGAACTCCTGAACATTCTGTAAGATAGAGGCTATGACTTCTTATAGTAGACTTTTTGTATTGTAACTGAAATTTTATGTGAGACTAAATATACATAATATGTCTGTCTGTCTGTCTGTCTATCTATCAATATAAAGAAATTATTTGGGGCTGGAGAGATGACTCAGAGGTTAAGAGCACTGACTGCTCTTCCAAAGGTCCTGAGCTCAATTCCCAACAACCCACATGGTGGTTCACAACCATCTATAATGAAATTTAGTGCCCTCTTCTGGCATGTAGGCTGATATGCCAGAACAATGTATAAGGAATAAATACATTCATAATACATACATCTTTAAAATTTTGTTCCTTTAGAATACATGCTCACACACTGCATGCTATTATGGCATGCTCATTTTATTCACTGTGTTGACTGTTTTAGACTTTGTAGATTCTGAAAATACAAAAGGTTCTTAGTAAGAAGTGTTGTTTGGTTGTGAGCCTAACCTTTAATGGCTAAACTGTCTCGTCCTCCTGGTCTCCATCAGTTCCCTCCTCTCAGAACTCTGGGAACTCCACAGAAGAGTGGGAGGAGGAATTGTGGGAGCCAGAGGGGGAGAGCATGACCTGCAGGAATCAACTAAGCAGGGATCCTAGGGGCTCAGGGAGACTGAAGCGGCCATCACGGAGCCTACCTGGGTCTGTGCTAGGTCGTCTGTGTAAATGCTATGGTTGTTGACTTGGTGTTGTAACAGTGGGAGCAGGGGCAGCTCTGCCTCTTTTGCCTGCTCTTGGGACCCCTGCTGCTTTCCCTCGCCCAGCCTTGCTCTGAATGTCTGTGTCTTGTCTTTTTGTGTCTTGTGCCATGTTCAGTTGATGTCACTGGGAATCCTGCTCTGTTCTGGGAGGAGTTGGGTGGGGGAAGTAGATCTGAGGGAGAGGGGATGGGGTCTTGGGATGAATGGAGGGAGGGAACGTTATAGTCAGGATGTATTGTATGAGAAATAATATCTTTTTAAAAGTGTTGTTAATGATAAAACTACTTTTGGGTATCCTGTTTTCTTTGGCCTAAGTGGGTGTGTGGGGCAGCAGAAAAGCCTTCTGTCTGTAGAACACACTCAGATGGTCGCACAAACCTCTTGCAAGAGGCACGATTATTTTGTAACGGAGACTGAAGGATCCTGCTACCGTTAGAATAAACGCTGCAGCCGTGAATGCTCATTGTGAGCAGGAGAATATTGATGCCCTGTTTTCTGTCATATTCTGAAGAACAAATCCTTCCACAAGAATGAACTCGTATCATTTTGAAAAGAGGGAATATCATAGAGTGTTTTCTTAAATGCCACATTTTATCTACATAGAGAAAATGAGAATAATTTTAAGTTCCCGTTATTGGAAGCTAAGGTTTTGTTTTAGCTAGGAAAAATGCCAGCAAACACTCTGAAGCACGTCGCATTATCGAAGGCAGTTGTTTGATTTTTCCACCGGAAATATTTTTGGTACATAGGGAGGGATGAGATGTGTGTCTTTGTCTTTTTTTTTCTCTGAAGTCAAGTTGTCTAAGAGGAGGGATCATAGCAAGCCAACTAGCTGTTCACTATAGATATTGATGTCGCTTCTCCTCGGGGGCCCTCCATGCTGGGCCCTCCTATAACCAGCACAAACTCCATGGTTATCTTTCATTTCCCTAGAAGGTGGAGTCGATTTACAAGGCCACCAGCTGCATATGCAAATCCTGCCCGACGGCCCGAAGAGTGAGGTGGACTTTTCAGAGATTCTTAATGCAATACAAGAAAGTAAGTTTCGCTCGAATTTTAAATTCACAAGAGGAAAAAGTCTTGTAGTTCTGGGCAAGGGTGAAAGAACTAGCAGCTTAGATGTTTCAAAACTCAAAAGAATAATCAACCCATGTTGTACAAAGGATGCTGTATACAATAATCTTGAGACAAGAAAAGACACTGTAATTGTTGTTAATTTGTATAGCTGAACCACAAGATATTGGGGCCTTTGGGGAATTCTATATGTTTACAATATTATGGTATTTTACAAATATTAAAATATTCAGGTTCAGGACATTTATAACCAAAGGAAAATAGTTTTTCACAAATACAAACATTGTTCCTCTGAACAAACGCAAGAAGTAAGAACTACATGTTGGCCCAGTAAGCCAAGGTCAGAACCACACCGTCTAAAGCAAATATGTGGAGTCATCAGTGAAGGGCCGTGTCCAGGCACAAGCCCCTCCCTTCTGTTCATACCGGCTATCGGTGGGAGGCATCTCCTTACACTGTCGCGGGTTTCCTTTTGTAACTGTCTCCCAGAGTCCTATTTTGATCCGCACACAGTTGCTCAATTATAGATTAAGGCCCGAGCAAGCGGTCGTCACCTGTTTCACTAGCGGCGAACTCTCGGCGATGACGTCAGTTTGTCGTCATAGGACGCCAAGCTTGAAGAGTTTGTATCTGATGAGCATTTCAGGGAAAACAACCGGTTTTATTTTTTTCTACTTTTGAATTGCATTTTCATACCAGTTTCTCTCTGGGTATGTGGCTCTGGGGATTGGACCCCAGAATAGCAGGCAACGCTGTCCGACCTCATCAAGCTGAATTTCTTACGAATACTTCTCATTGTTCCTACAGTTCTCTCCCCACCATTGTTCTAGTTTTTTGATTTTATAAACTAATGAATGGTTTGGTGGTGTTATTTTTTTTGTTGTTGTTGTTGTTGTTGTTTTGCGGGATGACTGAAGATGGGAAAATTAACAAAGATTCCGGATAGCCGTTGGAGGCAGGATTCGAATGGGGACTGCTGTAGCCTTCATTTATTCCCTCCATGAATGAGTACTGTTCTGAATTTAAACATACTCAGAGGAAGACGAAGCTCTATTTGAAAGAAATGGTTTTAATTAAGAATATCTGAGGACCAGTTTTTTTGTTCTGGATGGTAAATACTTCACATTGGCTAGTGAACACAAAAGAAAAAAGTTCCCCGGGAGGATGAAAAATCAAATTAATAGACAGGGGAGAGAAAATGACTTTTCATGGAGAGTTATATAATTATGTAATCACTTCATTTGCTGTGAAGGATGACAAATTGTACAGATCTCAAAGAATGAAAAATAATGTCTCCACTGACAAAATTTGGTTCCATATAAATGCTGAAGATGAATTTAATCAATGTGGTTTTAGGACTGAATTAACCTGCGACAAAATTAAGTAATAGTTTCTGAGGAAGTATTTTCTTTTTACAGTAATCGTTCATGGGTAGACTTCAGTTAAAGGTGTTTTTGTCTTTTGCTGCTAGCTGTCTGCTAGCTTAAAATGGGAATATCTTTATGAATTTCTCGTGAATAGAGGAATACAAGTTTGTGGGTATTTTATTTATAAAGATCAAAAGAAGAGCGTGTTCAGGTGCTGGAGAAATGGCTCGGCAATTAGGAGTATTTGGTACTGTTATAAAGGGCCTGAGTGTGGTTCCCAGCACCTGCACAGTGGCTTACAACTGTCCATGACTCCAGGTCCATCCTGAGATGGCTGGTCCCCGCCCTCTTCCTGAGATGGCTGGTGTACATCCTCTTCCTGAGATGGCTGGTGTACATCCTCTTCCTGAGATGGCTGGTGTACATCCTCTTCCTGAGATGGCTGGTCCATGCCCTCTTCCTGAGATGGCTGGTCCCCGCCCTCTTCCTGAGATGGCTGGTCCCCGCCCTCTTCCTGAGATGGCTGGTCCCCACCCTCTTCCTGAGATGGCTGGTCCACACCTTCTTCCTGAGATGGCTGGTCCTGCCCTCTTCCTGAGATGGCTGGTACCCGCCCTCTTCCTGAGATGGCTGGTCCGCGCCCTCTTCTGAGATGGCTGGTCCCCGCCCTCTTCCTGAGATGGCTTGTCCCCGCCCTCTTCCTGAGATGGCTGGTCCCCGCCCTCTTCCTGAGATGGCTTGTCCCCCCCCTCTTCCTGAGAAGAGGGGCCAAGCAGTGATTTAATTAATACAGTTTCTGTGTGGTTATTTTGGTTCTGAGGGGCCGGGACAAACAAGCGGCCTCCCTGCTACAGAAACAAACAAGCAGCCTTCCTCCGATGTAATAATTAATAATAATAATTATTATTGTGTCTCAAGCATAGAGGGGGCGGTCAGCACACAAGTCCCACCCAGAGCTGAAGAGCTATTGGCAGTTGTTAGCAGCTGGGAAAGGGAGAGTCAGTTTCTCTAAGACTGTAGCCTCTGGTATATTGACTGTGCTCCAATGGAAGGCACACATCCAAAGACATATGGGCAATGCAAATTGGATTCCATGGATTAAAAACAAAATAAAAGAGAACACAAGCTAAGTGGCTAGGGAAGGAGGGTAGATCTGGGAAGAACTGGTGTGTGAATATATAAAACATACAGAATTCTCAAAAAACTAATACATATGGGTATACTGTTGAGATACTGACAATTAGCTGATTGTTTTTAATTTTGAGATGAATACGGAGCATCTCCTACTTGCTTACTCCTATGCCAGTCTTCCTCATGACAGAAAACACAGGCGTGAAAGTAGATTTATTACAGTCTGCTGTTAAAATCCAGACATAAACCCTCTTTTTTCTCCTTTATATACCGAATTGCTTCTAGAAAGTGTCCCTTTTTATGCTTCCTAGCGCTGCTCTGAGGTCGGTGTGCAATGCTCTCAGAATTCAGTGTTTCAGATGTAATAATCTGCAATTTATGACGGAAATAGCATAATGCCCTGGCACTCCGCGGCGCCAATCTAGGCAGCGGGATTATACGGTGGAGGCCTCGCACGTCTTCCTCTATGACCTATAATTTCATCTTCTTCTGTCTCCAGTGCAAAGGACTCCCATTAAAGTACTCGCATACCGCGGTGAAAACATGAGGTTATCCTGATGCATTTGGAAAATTAAAGTGCGATGAATCAAGTTCTTTGATTTTTTTTAACCCCCTCCCCTGCTTCCTTTTAGACTGTTTCTCAAAGACACTTGCTATTCTTTTCTTTTTAAATATTGCTTTCATAACGTTGTCTCCCGATGTCGTCCTCTTGCCCGGAAGCCTGAGTAAAGGCTCTCTGCTCACACTTCCTCTCCCAAGCTCAACAAACACGTGGCTCGTAACTCATAATTAGTTAATCTGGTTATTATCCTTGCAATACATATGTGACCTCTTTGCCTTAGATAATTAATAATCACTAACGCTGAACACCCCAGATGATCTCCCCTAGAGAAGCAGTTTGAAGTAATTGTAGATGTTTGATGAGTGAGATCATTAGCGTTCTCATCACACCGACAGTCTCCCTCTGCCTGGGGAAAGGATCAAGGTATCCCTGGCCCTCTGGTTGCTCGTCTCTGCCCCTAGCCTGGCCTGGAACAGAAAGAAGCAGTTGCTTAACTTTTTTTTGTGCTGAGTGGAATGTTTGACTCAAACCCCATATCTGATGGTTGGTCTCCCGGGCAATTGGAAGCCCTTGACTCTTGCTTAGTTATTGTATGTGATTCTCTGATGTTCTGTTTCTACCTCCCTCCCCCCGTTTTGAGCCACATTCCTAATTTCTGACACAGGGAATCTTCTCAGAGTCTCCCTTGCTCCCGAAGCGGACTGAGTCCACCTGCCCTCCCTCTCCTCGCTATCCAGGTCTTTTCACGCACCTCTCACTCAGTTGGACTCTGCTACAGTTCCCTGACTGGATCCCTGTGCAATCGTTGCCCTCCCCCTCCCTCTTGGTATTTTTAATTGCTTCGCCAGAGCATTTTGGCTCTCCTCCTCACTTAATGAGCCTAATCGCAGAATTCTACTGTGTCGATAGTTGTCAAATATTTTCTGTTTGAGAAAGAAACTTTTAAGGGAGGTGACGAAATCCGTTATCAAGCGATCTTATATGAACACATGGCATCTCTGTGAGGTTCAGGCCATGCCACTCGGGATGGGCAGTGAGCTCTTTAAGGCAAGGATCCATGACCACAATGCCCAATGCCTCAGTTCCAGTCCCTAGCCTAATAGTGTCTACACATAGCAGGTACTTAAAATACTTGTTGAACAATTAGATTTAAAAAAAAAAATTGGTTAACTTTGTAACCTAGGGGTTAATTTTCTTCTTAAAGAGATAATGTAGGTTTATGTCTAAGAATCTTGTACTTCGTTCCTAAAACCTGCCCTATGGTTAAAGATGAACATGGGCAGTGCTGATATGCACAAAGGCCTGTCCTCTTTTTATTTTTATTTGGAGGGTGTACTGCCGATGACATGCTTAGCTGCACCTACTGTGATAAGAATTTTAATGTCTGCTAAAGCTATGGAGTGTTTGACAGGTAATAAATATGATTAAATTAAACATTTTATATAAAAAGGATTTCTGTGGCATACTGACTTCACTGAGCTCCTCACTGGCGCGGCTCCATGGTGACTTCACTCAGGGAAGGTAAGGGGCTTTCCCTCCATTCCTCATTAGCTGTTTCCATTAGAGTCGGTGTTAGGAGTCTTAATACAGAGCAGGGTTTCTGGACTTTAACACTACATAGTCCTGTTATTCATGGGACATTCACTCCAAGATCTGGAACCTCAGAAGAGTGCCAACTCCTTTGCCATATAGCCCAACTGAGTGAATGACAGGCAGGTGGCACACACCATTGAGCTTGAGCGCATTTCTAGAGAGGGTCATCTGAGGAGAAAAGACGTGCCCTGAATGCAAATGTCACTGTCCACGGTGAGTGGCTCCAACAGAACAAGAGGGGAAAAGAGAGCTGCAGTCTCTCTCTGCCTCCTGTCTGCCTCTGCAGTGCAATCAGACACAAACCTCACACCAAGACTGAAACCATGGCCCTGTGCTCCTCTCCCCGTGAACAGTGGTCCAAAACAATCTTCCGCCCTCCAAGTTGATTTTTGCCAGATAGTTGATGGTAACAATGAGAAACTAATTAACACTCTGTCCCGACCGGTTCCTCAAAGCAACCTGTCCGTTTGGGTAATGCCCTCGCTAACTTTTGGACTGAGAAAATGATGACTGTGGTTGGCCACCTATGTCTCTTGTCTCTGGGTGCCACTCTCCTAACAGTATGCCCGTTATCCCTTTGGATCCCTCTGGCCACTACATCACCCAACATCTGAAACTGCCTCCAGGCATCTGTCCTATTGTCAAGAAGTGATGCTCTTAGCATCTTTTTGGCATCTTAATGCCTTTAGCAACTGCACCGTTTTAGCTCTACCTATTGTGCTTTTTCAACCAAACTCGAAGTTTTCCAAATATTTCTGCTCTTTCCCATTGTTCCTGACTCTCACTGCTAATCTGGCTAAAACCAGCCGGGGACACCCAAACCACTTTAATAACACTTGGCTGGTAAACTTGTCATTCACCTTCAAGCTCAGCCTCTTGGGAGTCTCAGGATGTGGACCCAATTCCTGTCAGTTCCTCAAGCAGAAACGATGAGGGTCTTCACCCCAGTTCCCATAGAGTCTTCATAGCTCTTTGAAGACTCATCCTCATGGCTCCTGCTCTTGCCCTTCTGGTCTCTTGGACCCTCTCCAGAATCTCCTGCTAAACTTGGCTTACAGTGGTCTTGGCTCTTCTTAGCCTTCTTCAGACGCTTCTACAATCCTCCTGCCAGCCAGTTCCAAAAGCTTGTCCGCAGCATTCGATGCTGTCCCAGCAACAACCGCACTTCTCAGTGCCCCCTTTTCCATGATTCATTTCTGTGATAGCATTCTGTGGTTGCAACCGATACCTAAGACAACCAATTTACCTACAGAAAAGGCTGGTTTTGACTCTCAGTTTCAGAGGCTTCACTATGCGGTTGACTGACCCTATTGCTTTTGGTCCTGTGCTAAGGCCATACATCCTGGCAGGCAGTGAGTGAAAGCAAGGCCTCTAGACTCTTGTCTAGACTATTAAAAGGAGAGAAAAGGCTCCCAGTGACTAGAAGACTCCCTGCCGGATCAAGCACGTTAAAATTTCTTTAACTTCTTAACAGTGCTAGCTTTGAGATGATGCCATTAAAATCTTGGCCTTTAAAATCCAAAGAATGCTAAGAAGCCTAAGAGATTTCTGCCCCTGTGGTACTAGGGAGCAAGCAGAAGCACAAGCTCACAAGTGTTTGTAGTAGCCAGCAGGCGTTTGACTTTGGTGAGGTGACCTTTGTCCTATTGCTCAAACCTAATCAATAACTACCTGCAATGTCGTCACTGTCTACTTGAAACTGTGAAGTCCTCGCTTAACCATAAAAACCATGAGTGGAGTCCTAGGCTCGATGGTGTTAGAGGGAAGAGAGTCCGATGCCACTAGACCATAGTCCATCCCACCTAACAGTCCCCACCATGTCATTTTACAGATACGTATTGAGGACTGACTCTGTGCCAGGTTCTCTGTAGATCTGTCAAAACTGGCCAAATCCCTGCCCTTTGGGACTTGCATTCTGATAAGGAAAATCACTCATACATACATAAACATGAATAAAGAGGGTAATTATAGACTGTATTCAGTGCTGGGAAAGAAGTAGGAAGAGTATGACGATGGAAAGGGGAGCATCTCTACCCAGGGTGGTCAGACAATCTCTTTGAAACACTGCACATATTGTATCTTCAGAAAAACAGATCCTTAGCTCCTCTCTTTGAGCCTGGCTGTATGGAAAGACCAGGGGGTTTTCTTCCTATAGTCTTCATAGTTCAAATACTGATGGTGACTATATTCATCAGCCCTGGTATGCTGAATTGCCACACGCTTGGTATCTTCAAACAACACGTCTGTTCTCTGATGCTCTAGAGGTCAGAACCTGAAACCAAGGTGTCGGTACCTGTGCTCCTGCTGGAGGCCCCATGGGACAGTCTGCTTAGTTGGCATTGCGGTCTTCTAGAGGCCACCTACTCGCTGTGGTCCATGATTCTGGCCTCTCTTCAAAGCCGGCAGTGAAGTGTTTCCACTCCTCTCTCTGACTCTGAGTGCCCTGTGATTTCCTGGAGCCTACCATGTAATCCAGAGGTGTCCCCCATCTATGACCTTTAATGGAAACACATCTGGAAGCCTTTATGGATGTAAAGTCGCATATCTAGAGGTTCTAGAAACATGGTCACCCTTGTAGGAAGACAACGGTCAAGCCTACCTCAGTAAGCCAGGAGTCTTAACTTCCTTCCTGTTTCCATCCATTTTGTTTGACAGGAAAAAGACAGAAGAGGACAAAGAATTGCATGAAGTCACATGTTTGGCTATACCTTTAGAATCTTGGCACCCAGCTATGTAGATTATCTCTCTCTTCGGTACCTGAGTCTCTCCTTTCTTTTCTAACTACGTGCTGTTTGCATTTCTTTGATCTATATCCTTTTTCCACAAAGGCAAGGAGCCACATCCCTTTCAGTCCCCAGAATATGCCTGCCACACAGCTGTACTCTGGACACACAATGCGAATGTATCTAAAACATTTATGAATGAAAGGATGGGCACTCAAGTCCTGTCTGCCAGAAATCATTTTATGTGGCAGCTTCTGGCCAGTTATAGACTCTTGGGCACTTTAAAGACATCAAAATAAAAACTAACTATAATGTTGAGCCATATTTTAAGGTTTTAAAGAAGAACCCCATGCCTGGATGTCCACTCCTTTGGGGTGCTCAGCTTCTCTTCATGGTGTGCTACCAGGTGCATTGGAACTTTTAGCTCCCCCTGAGAACCCCGATGTACGGCTTTTTGTATATTGTGTCATGAGCATAGTCTATAGGGGGATCCTCTGAATGGCTCATTCCTTTGAGTTCATCATTAGAGGAAGAAGGAAGGCAGGAAACCTAACTGTATGCACCCTTTCTTAATTTATTACAGAGAGTATAAAGGAAGAAATAAAGAAATGCCACTAAGTCACGCCAGTGGCACTTTTATGGGTTGCCTTGTCAAGCTATACGGCTCTTAAGTAAGAAAATACAGCATTAAAAAGCACAGCTCACCTTCTAACCTACAGAATGAATTCTTAGCTGTTTTAAATGGAAATACCTTTCTCTAAACAGCATTTATAGGCAATCTGAATAAATTACCTTTTGGTATTCTGGAAGGCAAGTGATGTTCATGACACGGAGGTGTTTGCCTACTTTGTCTTGGCTAATGTCACCTGTTTAGTCAAACAGGCTTCATGTCTGACATCTCCACTCTTAGGAAGCGATGCACCTGTCACTCAAGGTGTCATGGAAACCGCGGGCATAGGAAGCCGAAGGGAGTCCCCTCCTCTCACTCTGTTGACATTCACTCCCGCTTCTTAGCCCACGTTAACGTCTGTGCTTTGCTTCTAGTGGCCAAGGATGTCAACATTCTTTTTGATGAATTAGAGGCTGTCAACAGCCCTTGCAAAGATGACGATTCTCTCCTCCACCCTGGGAACCTGACCAGTACTTCTGAAGACGCCAGCAGACTAGAAGCAGGGGGAGAGGTAAGGGTTTGCATGCCTTTCTGGAAAGAGTGGGAGCTTCAGGTGGGAGCCTGTCAGGCGTTCCAGCAGGCCAGTCTGAGGCAAATCCCACCAAGCTGCAGGCTCCTGGGAAGCATGTTTCTCGCATGCCTGTGCTGCTCCATGGCTCTCGCACGTCTCAAGGATCTGAAATGGACTGTGCTCAAAACTGACAATTGATCGTGTACTTGGGTTCTTACATCTAGTGATGTGTGATGGATACAGAGGAAGATTTTCCCCGACGGCCCATCATTCTGTGGTGCAGTCTTAGGGTTCCTAACTAATGGGAAGAATCTTGGCAAGGATGAACTTCCTAGTACAAGCCTCTGAGCCTACAGCCTAGCACCGCAGAACACGGCAGCTTTTCAGGACGTTGTTAGCGGAGGCCTCTCTGAGTTCTGTTTGCCTCCTGTGTAAATGGGAGACCTCCCTGTGGTCGTCAGTAGATCCTCTAGGGGAGAAAATGTTATTTTGTGGGATTTCCACTCTGGCTCAGGCCGTATCTCAATGAGGTTTAAGATTTCTTTTAATATGTGCCCTACAGAAGTGACAGTACACAGAGGGAAAGTCAGCCATTGCCCCTGCCTTCTCCTTCGCTTTCCCAGCCAGTTACCCACTGAAAGGATGACACCTTTGAACAGGGGAAAATAGATGTTTCTACGTCTATCAAGCAAGCATCACAGACCTCTCCCAGAAATATAACAGTCTTCTCTCTTTCCCCCCCGCTTTCCTTTAAGAAAAAAAAAATCAACTGTTGTCATCGATACAGACTTTGGGTGCAGCTTCAAAGGACATTGAAAGGACCCCAAAAAGCAGTGAATCTGTTTCCCCTCCAGAGAAGTGGCCATTTCAGAAAGGTCGGGGCTCTGCTGGGAGTAGAACAGGTTACAGCTCGGTCAGAGCCAGGCTTCCTCCTGGCACGTGAGGAAAGCCCTGTCGTTGTTTCTCATCTTGTGTTGATTGTAGCTTTCAGAATTGAACCCAGGACCTCGTGGTCCTAAGCAGCGCTTTGTGACTGAACTGTGTCCCCCTAAAACCCTGTGTCTGAAGGCAGGTGCTGGCTCCCGTTTGGTAAATAACTGTTCATCGGTGCCTCGTCTGGCTGACTTGCAAGTGCATGGTAAAGCAAGAGCCAAGCGGTGGTAACGGGCTGAAAGTGTCGGTGCTGAAGTGTGGGGCACAAGCCTTCCATTCCTCCTGGCTGAGATTGAGGTGACACGCATGGTACTTGAGCATGGATATGTCGCTAGCGTGGCCTTGGAGGGTCAACGTGTCCTCCATCTTTCTACTGTTTTTGAAGAGTGATGCATTCTGTGGTTGAGAGAAGACAGGTTCCTCATTTCCACTTGGCTGGGTTTGCAGATGCAATTCTGAGATCTATTAGCCTGAGACACTTGGCTCCAGCTTGAGAAGCCCAGACTCCATGGTCTCCATTAAGTCCCTGCATTAGTACAGTTTAAGGCACCTGTGTGAAAAGCCAACCCACTTACCTGCTTCTTAAGTTTATTGATTGCTATAGAATAATGTGTATGACTTCTGTATATATTTAATAATAAAATGAACATTAATTGAACTATCATGAAATTTATGAATTAAAAAGACATCTTTCAAGTTGTATGACTTATTAGGGTTGCCAAATTGTTATTTCTTTTTATGCAATGAAAAATTAATATCAGAGTGTATGCAATAGAAGAATGTATATTGTTTAGTCTTAGGTGTTCCGTATACATGTATTTAGTGTACACCCAAAGATAAGGCAAAATATTTTTCTCCTCTCTCTCTCTCTCCTCTTTATTTGAGACAGTCTGTGTGGCCCTGGGTGACCTAGAACTTGTGATATAGACCAGTCTGGCCTTGAGTGCACAGAGATCTCCCTGCCTGTGCCTCCCAAGCACTGGGCTTAACAGTGTTCAGCATCACACTCGGCCTTTAACATGGTCTTTGCTTGTGTCTTTGTTCTGTTTTTACTGTGGGCAAACAATCTCAAGAAAACCAGAGCGAGAATATGGCTAGAACCATTATAGCTACTTGTAATTCTTTTAACACTCCAGGGACACCAGCCTCCCAAGGTTCTTCTTTTAGTTTTCATTTTCTTGCTCTAAAAGTTTTGCTCCATGTAGAAATTTATTTACTTAGTAATTTATTTTGTTTTATGTTTTATAGAAAATCATGCCATGAAGTCTTCTTTGACTTATCGTTTTCCTGTAAAATTTCATTCTTCTCCAATGCAACTTACTCTGTTCATTCCTGCTGTCGTATTTCCCTGACTGTATATCCAGCGCACAATGGATTAGCCATTTATTATATATATCTGAGTGCGTTCTAATTAAAAATTTTTCTGCTATTCTGAACAATGGTGCTATAAATATTTATCGACATTGCTCAGTTGCCTTGCCAAGAATTTCTCTAGGGTTTTATGTTATGCAAATGTTCAACTTCATACGATAAAGACAGTATGTTTTTCAAAGTTGCTCCTTCAGTGCTCCCTCCCACCAGGAGGATATAAGGATTCACGGTTGCCCCGTACCTTTGCCAGCACTTGCTATTTTCAAACGTCTTGCGCTTTTTCACATTCTATAGACTGCGTCCTCAGTTTTTGTTTTCTCCTTAGTTACGTGTTTCGTTTTATGAGCGTGAAGTTTTAATAAAGCAGCCTGCAGATTTTATTTACCTTTAGCTCACGCTCACGAGTGGCTTGAACGGGTCTCTTTCTCTTTGTACACAGACAGTGCGGGAACGAAACAAAGCGAACGGACTTTACTTTAGAGACGGGAAATGTCGAATTGACTACATTCTTGTGTACAGAAAATCCAGCCCTCAGACGGAAAAGAGAGAAGTGTTTGAAAGAAATATCAGAGCAGAAGGATTACAAATGGAGAAAGAGGTAAATTAGTTTCCTTGTTTGGGGTCTCACACACACATACATCAAGAATCAGAGTTTTAAATGAGGCTTTGACATGCTAACAGGACGTTTTATTTAACTAGTTTCCTTGTCTTCGGTATTTGGGGGGATGCTCTATGTATCAGGTTTCTGAAGCTCATTTTGCTCTTTAGAGTACTTTGGTGTCAAATGACGTTATGGCAAAATATTCTGTAACCTGATTAACGGGGTTGTTTTAAGCTGTGGTGGAGAACCTGACTTCCCACACCTGCTGCCCTCCCGTGTCTGTCACAGAGGGTTCTGGTCACACGTGGCCAAGAAAACTTCAGCTGAAATGCAGTCAGTTCCCTCTGGAGGCCATGGTGACATCTCAGGAACTGTAATGGACTTGGGCATCCTTGCACACCGGAAGAGATTGGCTATCTGGAGGAGGAGGAGAAACCACTCAGTCAAAAGTTATTAAAATAATTCCAGTTTTTAAAATACATTCAGATTAACTCTTAACTGGGTTCTCATCTGAACTGCTACCTTGCCCCCACCCCCACCCCCTTCCTGTCTTCTCTTCCTGCGTGGAGAGTTTCACAGAAGAATTAAATAAATAGAAGGCTGTGCCAGGCATTTGATAATAATCCCCGGCAGGTTTGTTGTGCATCCAGCACTGTGTGTGTGCGTGTGTGTGTGCATGTGTGTGTGTGTGTGTATGTGTGTGTGTCTCCCTCTTAGCTGAGTTATGTAACTCTTAGATCTCCTCTAAACATTATGTGAAGATCAATAAGAAAAACATCCTAACAAATTAATGTCTTCTCTGCCGCTCAAGGCTGAGTTATAGATCATTGAAGTCAGACAGCCAGGTTTTCATTGCTTTGAGGCATCAGATATTGGAGACATTTTACACCCACACTGGTTATGTTCATCTCGGGAGACAGAGGATAAATGGGACTTTCCCAGGCTTGGTAGACAGACCTGATCCCTTGAACATTTCGGTACCTAAGCAGTCTTTTTTGGGAATGTCTCCAACAAGAAATTGGCAAAAATGATGAGATGAGTGTTGTCTAAGGAGAATCGGTTCTTCTCCTGGAAGACCGGGCCAGTCTGCGCAAAAGCCCTTCAGCTCGCGGGTTTTCCCCTGGCACAGCAAACAGAATTAAATGTTATCTGGTCATTGTCTTTGTGGGGTTCTCAGACAGCTTTCCTATGCTGACTAACTGAGCACAGCAAATTGTGTGTGTGTGTGTTTTTTTTTAAAGGCTTTGCTTCATCCTGTAGTCTTACTTCTAAGTGGCAGGGTTTTTATATGAAAAGAAAAGAGAGAAAAAGATTATAATATCTGCAGAGTCTGAAATAATGAAAGCCCATTCTGACTTGGTCAAAATTTTGATTCCTATCAAAATAGAAAGCCTAGTGTAATTAATGAGGTTGGTGTTTTAAGCGTCATGACAAGCCTACCCGTTCCCGGGGCTTCCTCTGCATAGCTCATTTCAAAGTCATTTCATGAGTCATCCATTCAAGCTAAGGAGTTCGAAAGCTTTCTCCGGAGAGCGTGTGTTACTAAACCGCACACCAGCCTTCCACGTGTCTCCGAACACAGGCACGGCGGTATGTAGCTGCCTGCAGTGGACCTGCAGCTGAGCCTCGCTCAGCCTGCTCTGCAGTTGTGGCATGCTGTGACGTGTGCCCGTGGCATGACAGGTGCGCCGCTTGTGTGGTTGGGGTCATTTAGTCGCTAATTCGTTTGTTATTATTTTTAAATATGTTGATAGCTAGGTATTCATTTCAACATGTGTGAGGGAAGGAAAAAGGTGGAAAAAGTCTTACCACAGAGCAAAGCCTGAAAACAAAGCAACGGAGCAAGTTTTTCACCACCTGCTTTCCTCCTGTGGGCTGCAACTTCCTTACTTGCCATTTTCCACACAGTGCTCTGTGTACTGCCAGCGGACAGACAGGCCTTTTGGGGGGAATCATTTTTCCCAAGTAACCTCTGGCTCCAGTCTTGCCCTAGCTTCCACAGTCTGCATAAGTGGTATGACGTGTCTCTAATATAGCATGTCTGCATTCTCTGCATCCCCGTGTCCTCAGCATCACTGGTTCAGCATGTCTGAAATGTGGCATCTCTGCTCTCTCTGTGTTGTAAGGAGCCGCTTGTTTATCCTGGCCACCCACAACCAAAAATAATAACACAGAAATTGTATTAATTAGATCACTGCTTGGCCCATTAGCTCTAGCTTCTTATTGTCTAACTCTTATGTTAATTAATTTAACCCATTTCTATTAATCTGTATATTGCTACGTGGCTGTAGCTTACTGGGTAAAGTTCCCAGCATCTGTCTCCAGCGAGCGGCTCCATAGCTTCTCTCTAACTCTGCCTTCCTTCTCCCATGCTATAGGCCAAGCCAGTTTCTTTGTTCATTAACCAATAAAAAGCAACACATAAACAGAAGGACCTCCCACACCATCTCTGCATCCTGTGTCCTCAGCCTTAGTGGTACAGTAGGTCTCTAACGTAGCATCTGTTCTCTCCGCATCCCTGTGTCCTGAGCATCCATGGTACAACATGTCTCTAATGTAGAATCTCTGCTGTCTCTGCATCCCTATGTCCCCAGCTTTAGTGATACAGTGAGTCTCTAATGAAGCATCTCTGCTCTGTCTGCATCCCTGTGTCCTCAGCATTAGTGGAACAGCAGGTCTGCAATGCTGCATTTCTGCATACCTGTGTCCTCAGCATTAGTGATTCAGTATGTCTGCAGTGAATGCTGCATTTCTGCATACCTGTGTCCTCAGCATTAGTGATTCAGTATGTCTGCAGTGCTGCATCTCTGTCTGCATCCCTGTGTCCTCAGCATTAGTGGTATAGTGTGTCTTGGATGCAGCATCTCTGCTCTCTGTGCATCCCTGTGTCCTCAACATTAGTGGTACAGTATGTCTGCAGTGCTGCATTTCTGCATCCCTGTGTCCTCAGCATTAGTGGTACAGCATGTCTTGGATGCAGCATCTCTTCACTCTGCATCCCTGTGTCTTCAGCAGATTCAGAGAGAAAATAGAAGCTTGCAGGTTGTCTTGTTTAGAGGGCGGTAAGAAGTCATAAGTGAAGTCAAATGTCCCTCCAAGGCATCTGTATTTGAGCTGTGTTATCAGACATGGAAGCTGCCGGAACACTCTTCTGGAGATCAGGTGCTTTCCCACCAGTCCCAGCAGGGAGACAGCCATTTTAACAGTAATTTTGGCTCCCAGTGGTTACTTTAACCTATTATAAGACACAAAGCAAAGAATGAAAAAGAAAAATAGAAGAACCTCAAGGAACTTTTCGTGGATCCATGCACGTCTGAAAAAAAATTGATACTAATACATTTTATACATTATTAGTATTATTAGGACCTTTGTCCCACAATATCCAAAACTATGGACAAGCATTTTGGCAGAATGGGGTTTGAGTTTCCAAATGGTTAAAGACAGGCTCTGTGGTTCAGTCTAGCATGAGAATCCTTCTCTCCTTTAGCATCAGCTGTCTAGAAACACAGAGGAATCCTCCAGGTTGAAGTTCAGATCCTCAGCATCTGTGTAGAGAGCTGAGCATGGCTGTGTGCATCTGTAACCCCAATGCTGATGGGAAAGGGGGCAGAGACAGGCATATCTCCAGAGCCTGCTGGCCAGCTAATCTAGCCAGTAGCTAAGTGGCCGGCTGGAAGCTCAATAAGAAACCCTGTGTCAAAAAATATGGTGGAGAGTGATTGAAGATACACCAGCAGTGACCATGTGCAATGCATATGTATATACATGCACACACATGTACACACGTGTACACAGACTAAACAAGTGAAAACCGGAAGTTCATGATACATGTATGGACATCATATAAAAATTTAATCTTTAAACCTTTGTCAAGGTTTCCTGGATCTTTGATATTCAGTAACTACAGTCTCATCCAGAGAAAGCAATTTAGAGCAGCTTTCTCAAAACCAGAGGAAGTCCAAGTCAATTTATATTTTATCTGTCTATTTAAAGTGATGCCCTGCTTAAAATTGTGCTTATTATTATTAATTTCTATTTTTCATGTTTAATTCTGTTTCTTACTAATCCTATGCTGTGCTTTTGAATCATTATTTGTAAGGACATATCTTTTCCTTTATGCTATCACCTGACTTGTGGATGCCTTGAAATCCTTAGAATGTGTAGGCAACAGTTGTATTCATAGAACATGCCCCCATCTGCTGGCTGAATTAGTTATGTGGGACCTGAAAGGAGGCCCCATCATTAAAATCATTATAAAATGATTCTATGACTATGGCTCTATAGTAGAGCTTGGAGTCAGGGATGGTGATGCCTCCAGAAGTTCCTTTATTGTACAAGATTGATTTAGCTCTCCTGGGTTTTTGGTTTTCCATATGAAGTTGAGTATAGTATTTTGAGGTTTGTGAAGAATTGTGTTGAGATTTTGATGGGGATTGCATTGAATCTGTAGATTGCTTTAGGTATGATGTCATTATTTTTGGTAATACTTGGTACCATTATTTTTGGTATTATGTTGATCCTACATATCCAAGAGCATAGAAGATCTTTCCATTTTCAGATGTCTTCTTCAGTTTCTTTCTTCAAAGACTTGAAGTTCTTGTCATACAGGTCTTTCACTTGTTCGGTTAGAGTTACCCCGAGATAGTAGTTTATATTATTTGTGACCATTATAAAAGGTGATATTTCTCTGATTTCTTTCTTGGACCCCTTATCTTTTGTATATAAGAGGGCTACTGAGTTGTTTTTTTTTTTTTAGTTAATCTTGTATTCTGTCACATTGCTGAAGGTGTTTGTCAGCTATAGGAGTTCCCTGGTAGAATTCTTGGGGTCACTTGTGTAAACTCTTATATCATCTGTGGATAGCAAAAGTTTGACTTCTTCCTTTCCAATTTGTATCCCCTTGATCTCCTTTAATTTTCTTATTGCTCTAGCTAGGACTTCTGGTACTATATTTAATAGGTATGGATAGAATGGACAGCATTGTCTTGCTTTTGATTTTCGTGGAATTGGTTTGAGTTTCTCTCCAATAATTTGATATGGCTGTTGGTTTGCTATAAAGACCCTTGGTGATAGTAGAGATGGTGCCTAAACTGGCCTTCTCCTGTAATCAGATTGGTGACTACCCTAACTATCATCACAGAACCTTTATCCAGTAACTGATGGAAGCAGATGCACGGACCCACCACCAAGCACCAGTCCCAACTATGGAAGTCCAGTCAAAGAGAGGGAGGAGGGATAATACAAGCAAGGGGTGTCAAGATCATGATGGGGAAAACCCACAGAGATAGTTGACCCAAACTTGCAGGAGCTCAGGAACTCTAGGCCGACAGATGGGTTTCTGCATGGGACCAAACCAAGCCCTCTGCATATGGCTAACAGTTTTGTAGCTCAGTCTGTTTGTGGAACCCTGGCAGTGGGACCAGGATCTATCCTTACTGCATGAGCTGGCTTTTTAGCGCCCATTCAATTTGGTGGGATGCCTTGCTCAGCCTTGGTGCATGGTGGTGTGGGGCAGGGCGGTGTGTTATTCCTGCCTCAACTGAATGTGCCAATCTTTGTTGACTCCCCCATGGGGAGGGCTTACCTTTTCTGAGTAGATAGAAGTAGGTTGGTGGAGGTGGGGGAGGGGAAGGAAGGAAGGGAGGGAGGGAGAGCTGTGGATGATATGTAAAATGAATAAAAAATGAAATACATTAAAAAAAACTGGAATCTGAACCCAGTTCATGGTATCTGCTAAGATCCAAGGAGTCCCACAGAGGGTCAGACAAACATGCCATGGAGACAGAGCTTATGTAGGGAGTTTTATTGGAGGAAGGGAAGGGAGAGGGGGGAGAGGAAGGGAACTCAGAGTGACCTCATAGGAAGGGGTGGGGAAGAGAGACACAACAGAGAGATGCAGAGAGAGAATGAGGAAGAGAAAGAATAAGTAGAAACAAGCAGAGTTTTACCTTTTAAAGGTACAAGTTACTGCCTGCCCTGCATACATGTGTGATGCACACAGCATGGTCCCCAAGGGGTGGATCCAGGTTTGCCTGGATGCTAACACATGGTCATACCAGGACTAAACATAACCAGTGAATAAACTTATCAAAAGTCAAAATTACAAAGTAATTCTAATTGTATAAATCAATGCATCTGGGCAATATTCATTCAACAAACACTGTTTGTACATCCACCCTGTGGCGGGCCCTGGTGTGGATACTAGGAACTCAACAATGAATAAAGACAAGAGTCCTTACTTATGGGAGAATCAGATACCACATGAATAAGCAAATATTTGAAATACCTTCAGGGGAAGGTCAACAGGATGTGTTGAGAGAGGCTTGAAATTTCCTAGGCGGTGCCAAAAGTGGACCTCTGTTGTAGGGAGGCTGCTTGTTTGTTCCCGGCTGCTCAGCCCCGAAATAATCACACAGAAACTGTATCAATTAAATCACTGCTTGGCCCATTAGCTCTAGATTCTTATTGGCTAACTCTAATCCATTTTTTGTTAATCTATGTATTGCCACGTGGCTGTGCTTACCTGGTAAAGTTCCAGTGTCTGTCTCTGGTGAGGCTACATGGCTTCTCCTGACTCTGCCTTCTTTTTCCCAGCATTCAGTTTAGTTTTCCCCACCTAGCTCTGTTCTACCCTATCAGGCCAAGACAGTTTCTTTATTCATTAACCAATAAAAGCAACACATAGACAAAGGACCTCCCACATAATTTTTCCTTTTTTGTTTAAATTAAAAGGATGATTTTAACTTTAACACAGAAATTACATATAACAAAACAGTTATCAAGCAAGAATTACAGTTATAATATTTATATTTACTTTATCTTTTATTATAACTAGAGAAACTATAATTATAACTATGTTTTTTAACTCTATCAAAAACTCCAGAAAGATATAATATTACCTAAGTAAACAGGAAGTGCATTGTAAGCAACTTTCAAAACTCTAGAATTGACAGAGATATCTCGCTTCCTGGACTCCCACCCAAAGTTTTTTTTGTAACATTGGGGCATCCATCTTTAGCCTACAAACCCATAGTATCTGGCAGATCTTTTCATGAAGCAGGAAATTTCAAAGACAGCTTCACCTATATAGACCTCCTCTCTTCCAGAAAAACAGAACAGAAAAAAAGA
>JAQHUG010000103.1:3055271-3071063 GCA_028555095.1 Dicrostonyx torquatus | reverse complement strand
TGTGTGTGTGTGTGTGTGTGTGTGTGTGTGTGCGTGTGTGTTATGTGTTGTATATGTGTATGTGTGTGGATATGTGGTGTGTGTGTGGTGTATGTGTGGTGTGTGTGGTGTGTTTTTATGTGTTGTGTGTGTATGGTATGTGTTTTATGTGTGTGTGGTGTGTGTGATGTGTTGTATGAGGTATGTGTTATATGTGGTATGTGTTGTGTGTGTGGTGTGTGTGTGGTGTGTGTGTGGTATGTGTTGTGTGTGTGTGGTGTGTGTGTGGTGTGTGTGTGTGTGGTGCATGTGTGGTGTGTATATGTGTGTGTGGTGTGTGTACGTGTGTGTGTTTGTATTGGCAAACAATTCAAAGGCAATGAGTGGGCATGCCAGGCTTATCAAGGTCTTGTAAAGCCTATGGAGGTTAAGACGGATTATGCCAAAGGTCCCAATCACAGCCTCTCGATTTGCTTTCATAGCCTGCCCCAAGCTTGGTAAGCAGATTTGTGCTGTAGAGCATGAGCTGTACACTGCCAACTGAAGGCCAAGGCCTAAACCAGGGTGCGCTCCGCCTCAGGCTGGGAGTAAACAGAAACAACAAATAGAAACAGTTGTTTCCAGCAGTTCATTCACACCAGTGCAGAGCAGAAAGAGCTAATCAAGAAAAATTTCTTTTTTTATTGAAGATGAAGGAAATAATCTGTGTGTCCATTAGTAATGGTGTATGGGAAAAACAAAGGGAGGTGGATGGAGGGTATGTTTGGAGCAAAAGAAAGCTCCTCCCACAACACTCTGCCCTTCCCCAAATGTGCACACAGAGACTGTGTTTCGGAACCTAAGGATGGTCTCTGTGCTCATAGCTAAGCCCCCCTCCCATCCCCAGAGTCACACTCAAATATATTACCCTCCGAGTTGATGGGTATAATAAGATTTTTTAAAATAATCTGCAGACCAGTAAACTGTCTTAGTGGATAAAGTTACCTGGATTCAATCCCTAAAACCCACAACATTTTGTAAGAGAAAACTAACTCCCCCAAATTGTCTTCTGACCTGAATATGCAAACCAGAGTGTATGCACACACATACACATAACACATACAACACATGCCTCATACAACACATACACACACACACAATAATAATAACAATAGAGTAATAACTTTGAAAGTTAAAAGATCTAAAGTGCACAAAATAAAGAAACTGGTTAAAACAGTTTCTGAGTTCAGCAGTCTTTCAGGATAAAAATATCTGGCTGCAATAAGTACAGGAATACATGCACACTCAGGACTGAGTATATTGTATATTTCTCCTTGAAATTATAATAGAAATACTATGATTAAGATTTTATTTTTATTATTATTAATTATAAAAGCTCATCCAATAGCTTAGATTTATTTCTAACTAATTCTTACAACTTAAATTGACCCATTTCTTTGAATTTACTTTCTGCCTGTGGTTTTATTACCTTCACTCTGCCCACGTTGCTTTCCTGTTTCCTCCATGTCTGACTGGTCAATCCTGCCTCGCTTTTTATTTAACCAGTCGCAGTGAAATATCTTCCCACAGTGTAAAGGATTTTCACACATTTGTAAGCACAGACTGTCATACCCTCTATTAGACGAGATGATTCAGACCAAATGGGAACCTTAAGGATAGGAAGAGACAAACTCCTGTGTTCCCTGTGAATGCCAAGGTCAAAGAGGTTAGGAGTCTGTCTGAGAAGACAGCTAAGGTCATGGTAGAGAGGGAACTAAGGAAGTCAGAGTGAATAGGAAAGGCGGGACCCCTGCAGACTGTAGTTTCTGTGCACTTTTGGCCCCTAGTAGTTGTAGATTTTTTGGGTGCAGGTACTGGACAGCTAAGCTATGCAGACTTTCTGAGTATCAGGTTCATACATTTGGTATTGAAGGCAAAATATTGCTCCATGAGTTGATGAGAGGATTAAGTGAGCCCACATATGGGATTCACAACAGGGTGTCTTCGATTTCCTCATATTTATTTTTACTCTAGTTTTTATCTAAAACACTGGTTTTTGTTTTCCCTCCAGGATGCTTCTTCAATTTATACTTATGAAAAATGATACTGATTTTTAATTTATAAAGCGAGACATAAAATTATAATTTTATAGTTGAGATAGACATTTCTAGGACTCATGGCAGACCCTCCTAAAGATCTGTGATTCTTGCTTCCTTTTCACGCCTGCCCCTTGAGTACCTGTGCTATATTCTTTCTTTCTTTCTTTCTTTCTTTCTTTCTTTTTTTTTTTTTTTGTTTTTCGAGACAGGGTTTCTCTGTAGCTTTGGAGCCTGTCCTAGAACTAGCTCTTGTAGACCAGGCTGGTCTCGAACTCACAGAGATCCGCCTGCCTCTGCCTCCCGAGTGCTGGGATTAAAGGCGTGCGCCAACACTGCCTGGCCAGCCTGTGCTATATTCTTAACTAGCAGAAAAATGATGCTGCCATAGCAGGCTCTGGCCAATGTCATGGTGTGTTAGCGTTGCAGCTACACTGTGCCATGTGAGAGTCTATCTCAGCAGGCTGGTGGCTTTGAAGAGGTCTCTTAGTCACTACTCTATTACTGTGAAGTGACACCATGACCAATTCAGCTCTTGTAAAAGAAAGCATTGAACTTGGGGCTGGCTTGCATTTTCAGAGGGTTAGTCCACTATAGCAGGGAACATGGTGGCATGCAGGCAGGCCCTGGAGCAGTAGCTGAGAGTTACATCATTGTCCTCATGATCCAAATGCAGAGAGAGGCTCTGGGCTTGGCATGGGTTTTTGAAACCTCAGAGCCCACCCCAAGTGACCTAGTTCCTCCACAAGGCCACGCCTCCTAATCCTTCTAATCCTTTCAAATAGTGCCACTCCCTGGTGACTGAACATTCAAATATAGGAGCCTGTGGGGGTCATTCTTAGTCAAATCACCACAAGGAGTGAGCCACCTTGGTGTGAGATGGCATATGAAGAGATGTGTGATGCAGGAAAATGGGTTACCCTGAGAAATTTGCATAGGAGCAGTCTCTAAAGGGGAGGGGAGATGTAGGAGAGAAAGATAAACCATGTAGGGTTTCAACCCGACGTGGACTTCCACCTGATCCAATAAGGAAGCTATGGAGTAGAAAGTGTACAACAGGCCTGGGACACCTTGAAGGCCAGGACCCCCATGGTAGTCACTGGGTGAAGAGTGTGGAGGTGGTGGGCGCTGCATCTTTTTCCAACCCTTCTGGGCAGTGCACCAGCGGCAACTGTTACCACTGGTACTGACACCAGACTTGCCAAATCCGAAGTTCCCAGACAGCCCATGTAGCAGTCTTAACAACCGCATAACTCAGAGGTTTGTCTGAACATAAGGAAAATAGGAGCAATGGAGATGGGCATTGATTCAGTTTTAATCTGCTAGTTTTTTCCTCCTAAATTTAGGAAACTACACTTTAGAGTTAAGGACCCCATATGGCTTGTCTAATTTCTTTCAGAGCAAATTCTATCTTCCTGGGTTTATCGCAGAGACTTACTCCAGTCCTTCGCTACAGGAGTTTGAAATTTGCCACAAAATATTTGAATAGTTCATTTTTATGTATTGACTTTTCAGATCTTTTCATGTGTGTGAACGCTTTGTGTGCATGTATGTATGTCACCACATTTTTACCTGATCCTGTCAGAGGTCAGAAGAGGGTATCAGAACCCGTGGAACTAAAATTACAGTTGGTTATGAATCCCCATCTAGGAGCTAGCTATGGAGCCCTGGTCCACTTTAAGAGCCACACAATACTCTAAGCCACCGAGCCATCTCTCCAACCCAGTGACCAGCTAAATTCTATGACTGTGCTGAAGTAACAGTAGTCAGTTTGGTCCTAGGGTTTCTCAGCGTTACACACTGTAGTTGGGGCTACATAACTCTCTGTTGTGGGTCTTACACACTGTAGTTGGGGCTACATAACTCTCTGTTGTGGGTCTTACACACTGTAGTGTGATCAGCAGCAACCGTGGTCTCTCTGACACTGTGCTAGGAGCCACCTGTTCTAAGTCTCTGAGGATTCTTGTTTGTCCCAGCAAGAACTGACAGGGCCAGAAAGGGTTGGTCTTGCCTAAGAATCACCAAGTTACACACCTGATCCACTATTTTGCGGCTTGTTGTCATGTCTATGAGATATCAAAAGGAATTAAAAGTGGGTGAAAACGTTCTATGATCCAAGAGGCCAACAGGCTTCAGTGGAAGGAAAGAGCCTATTTCTTTGGAGCAATGAATAAGATCTAAGTTAGGAATGGCCTCTCAAGCCAGGTAACTGAGATTTAGATCCGCTTACCTCTGTACCACTTAGTAAGTAAATAATCAGGTAAGGTTTTTAACTTATGTCTCAATTTCTTCATTTTTTTAACTGGCATATAATTCCATGAAACTCTTCTGAAGATAAAGTGAATTCTGAGTTCTGCAGTCTTACTAGGAGAGTCTGGCACACGTTAAGCAACTGATCACAGGCAGTGCTGTCATTAGTAACAAGGGAGTGGCTTCACTCACTGTTTGATCGTTTGGCTGGATTTTTCAGGCATTCATCCTTGTCCCTATCATTTCGTGGGAAGAGGGTCCCTAACCTGTGTCTGAGGAAAGTAGAGATGTCGGGTCTCAGAAAATAAGAGATACTTGGCAGGTTTCTCCCAGGACCCAGGCCACTTGCGGCTGTCCCACGTCACTGCCCAGAAACAACACTGTTCTATCAGCTTCAGGCTGTTTCAGGAAAATGGTAATGGGGGCCATGCTTTTTCTTCCTCTCCTCCTCCAGCTCTGATTTCCAGTTTAATTTCTGAATCCAGTTGAAAGCTCTAAGGACCTTAGCTGCTGGTGTTTATTTAGGAAGAAAGAGTCGAATCCAAACATTTCCGTTGCCAGGTCAAGATGACCAGAACAAAGTCACCTTGAACTGATTTCCTCAAAAGATGACCCTAAGTCGGTCCATAATTTCACATGACTCATGTGTCTTCTTTCAACACACACCAAAAAAAGCACAACTAGATGGAAAAGTCCCAGTAGACGCTCCAGATCTGTATGATGAACCACTGTTACTTCCCACAAGAAGACGCAGAATCCAAACAATGCCCTCAGAGCTCTAAGCTGGACGTCTGGGGGATAAAGGCCATTTGGCATCGTTGTCATTGTGTACCACACGGGAGCATCATATTGCCTCATCCAAGAGGGGACTGAGGTCTTTCTTTCATGGAATCATCTGGTTCCTCTTTTTTTTTTCATTACATCTGAGGTTAAACTGCCAAAACCTATGTAAAAAAAAAAAAGTGTTCATACAGATGAACACCAATTATTTCTGAATGAACAGAGAGTGGAAAAGCTTTGGAGCAGTCTAGAGAGCTGTCAGTCCAGGGTCCTGCTTATCGTTCTGACAAAAGTAGAAAATGAAAAAGGAACTTCATTGGTGAAGCCCTAGTCAATCTTAATTTCTTAATTGCAAATGTGGTAACACTGGGGTGGGGTCAAGGCATAACTCAAGGGTAGTCAAGGGCGTCTGATGGCTGTGATTTCATTCACGTCTTCATTCACCAGATGCCTCTCAGGTGCCCACTATTACTGCGGATAGTGTAATGTGAAACAAGTCAGCATATCAGGTGCCGTGAAGCTATAGAGAAGCCTACCATACACGGACGTGAGGAACTGGCATTTCGTTTGGGGGTTCAAGGAGAGGCTTTATGATAACGGGGGAGCTGCACGCGAAGAGGCTGGACACGCCCATTAATAAACCTGGCTCTCGGAGGCGGCTCGTGAGAGCGTCCAGTTATTGTGTTTCCCTGACACATGAATGTGGAAAGAATCAGTGGAGCTGAATGGGAGTGGTGGGTTTAGATCGAGAAGCTAACTGGATTTGGCCAGCATCTGGGAGACTTGGAGAAGTCTTGCAGGGCCCAGAGCAAGAGACAAATTAAATTCGTTGGAACCTCTGGAGAGGCCCCACCCGGGTACTGTCCCTCCCTACTCTGCCCTTGGCTGTAAGGCAGCTTGATTTCCAATATGTAAATTACTCCTTCACTTCTAGCTGTGCAAGGACCCCAAGTTTCCTTTCTGAAGTTCTCCCCTAGTGCCTCTTATGCTTAAAATTATTTGGGAAATTCTGTCTTCCTTTTTTATTTTTATTTATTTATTTATTTATTTATTTATTTATTTATTTATTTATTTTTTGGTTTTTTGAGACAGGGTTTCTCTGTGGCTTTGGAGCCTGTCCTGGAACTAGCTCTTGTAGACCAGGCTGGTCTCGAACTCACAGAGATCCACCTGCTTCTGCCTCCCGAGTGCTGGGATTAAAGGCGTGCGCCACCACCGCCCGGCCTCTGTCTTCCTTTAATGAAGCGTTTAGTGTGGAAACTGTGTCCCTGATGTCAGGGAGACCACATCCAGCTCCTTCAGCCTGAAACAGCGACGGGGAGTCTAACAGCATTTCAGACCCGAGTGTCTGGCACGGGGCAGGCGAGTACCAGACACCTGCCGGAGCTGCTCTGAGACACACATTCGCCTGTACAGCTGAATCCCACTGGGTGTTGAGAAATAGCTTTACCGTTCCAACGTCCCAATCCCCCCGAGTGTCTTCACTGTAGACTCGAACTCGAACCAAGAACCCCACGGATAAAGAGATTCTTAGAAACAGGACCTGGGCTTCTCCCCAGCAAAGTCAAGAGGGCTCAGCTGGGGATGGTAGGAGGAATGCCAAGATGGCAGCCAACAGCATAGAGAAGCCTTAAGCCCTCCTCCTAACAGGGTTGACTGAGGAAATGTGTCCCTTCCTAAGGTACCTGAGCCATCTCTGTAAAACCCAAATATTCACATTGTGACATGAATTCAAGCATCTCCCTTTGAGATGATTCAGCGGCCAACTCTTCCTGGGTCTATGCCTGGACACACTGGGTAAGTTGCCCACAGAGTGCTGCCTGATGCCCAGCACCCTTGTTCTGATGCCAATGCTAGTTAATTGTCTCTGTTCAGAGCTGAGCTGAATTCCCACAACACAAACCTTTAACTTGGGAGCCAGCAGCAGTCAGAAGTCTGAATAAGAAAACATCTGGAATTTGCCCACTCCTGGGGAGGGGGACAGGCAGACAAACTGAAAGTTCTTTGCCCCGCAGAATGAAAAAAAAACAAAAGTTCCGTCCCCCTTTTTGCCTCCTACAGCGTTAGAGTATCTGTCTTAGAAATGCATGCTTCAAAGCTGTTGTGTTTCAGACCCTCTGCCAGGCACTGGAGGCTCAAAAATGAATAAATGCCCCAGTTATCTCTTGTTGCATAAAACAACAGCTCCCAGATTTGTGGGTTGAGACAACAGGCATTTGTTTTGCTCTCAGATCCGCAGTTGAGCAGAGATGAGCAGGGGCGGTTTCTCTTGGCTTCGCTGGACACCGCTGGCATCATTTCCACCAGGTCCTAGACTGGTCCCTGCCCAGGTACTGATGTCCCCTGAGCTCTCCACTGGGGCTATGGGCTGCACATATTTTCTTTCCCTGCGTGCTGCTTACAGGGCTTCTTAGACCTTCTTGTCACATGGTGGCTACATCCCAGGGTTGACGGTCATTTCGGCAGCCTATTGCCAGAGCAGTCTCTTTGACCGTCTCGGTTGAGGACGGTTGAAAGGGAAGGTTTTGGAGAGACTCCATCCACCTCTTAGTGGAACCCAGGGAGGTTCCAGGTGAGCGGGATGGCAGTGCAGACTGTTGCTGGAAAGTACAGCCCTGCCCAGTTTGTTCACAGAGCTTTAACTGCAGCAAAGAAACGAAGCATCATGTCATCACTCTGTGTTTCTGTTTCTGTTTTCTGAAAGCGCCAAGGGAATGATACGGCTTCCAGAAGCTAAAACAAGATGCCCACGGGCCTTAAGGGAAGAACAGACACCAACCACCCTGGGCTGGCGTTCCAGAGAGGAAACATGCTAGACTTTGCACGATTAGCTGGAGATTTAGTCATCCTGGTTCAGGGTTGCATCTCTCCTCCTAGTGTCAGGAAGACCACGCAGGTTTCCCACAGTTCCTGTATGGTCCCTTCATTCTTGAATATCACATCATTTATGCTCACTCAGCATTTCCCTGTGAATACAGTGCAGGTCAGGCAGAGTTTTTCTATAGAGTTTTTCTTGCACGTCTCGGCGGCGGGGCTAGCCAGATAGGAGTTTTCAGACACTCATGTCCGCTAAGCGTTCCCATGTAGGGCAGTATCCCCTCAATTCTTTACAAATGAAGCCCGTTCCACTACTACAATTTAAATAGAAAGCCATCTCAACAGCTTTCTTTCAGGCTAAGAGTTTGACTAAGCCACCATGCGGGAGTCCTGACCTTGAAGGGTTTCCAGGGAATATGATGTTTATTGCCCAGGGGAGTCCTTTGCTTCTCACTTCCATTTTCCCTTCTCATTTTTTTCCCCCTAGATGTGTGGAAATTAAAAAGAGCTTCCTAGAAGGCCAGGACTAGAGCAGATGAAAGAAAGAAACCATGCTGCCTCTGATTTCCCTGACCTTAGCAGGTCAGCTGGTAGGAAAGAAAATTACCTTGTGCCCATTAGTGTTTCAGAAACATATTACGTCGCTCCTGGGGGCCCCTCCTCCTCCATCTGGAGGCTCCTGGGACCAGCTAGGATATTATTTTGGGTTGTACAGCAGTAAATCACTCCAGCATTCATGCGAGGCTGCCTAGATGTAGTTTCCCAGACTCTAATCAGCGCCCGTGGGTCTTCTGAAATCTACTTCCTCACTCGGTGACTTGTGGACAGCACTATAAGTGTATAGACTGCTGGAGTCTTTCCTCTTCCCCCCGATTGCCCGGAGGTTCCTCCTACTCTGAGTTCGCTGTGCAAACTCCATCTGAATGAAAACCTCCCTGTCTCGATTCTGTCTGTCACTCGGTGCTGTATTTGGTGGGCAAAGCGAAACGAAGTGATCAGGTCGGTGCTGGATGCCGGTTTGCAGTTTGCTTTTTGCTTCCATCTGCCAGGAGACTCCATGCAACAATTCAGTCAAACCAAGAGTTACACCGGAAACCAAGGGTTACACCAGAAACCAAGAGTTACAGCGGAAACCAAGAGTTATACCGGAAACCAAGGGTTACACCGAAACTCGGGAATACTGGGTGCTTGGTACTTGGGACTGGAACTTGCTTTGGGTGAGCTTAAATATTCCAAGAGTCATTAGGAGGTAAACTGGATATGAGACTGAGCCTCTCGGCTAATGATTCTGAACTGTGTTCAAGCCTTACTTCCTTTCCCTGTTTCCTTAGCTGCAATTCCATCGGTCAGCATTGAGCCTCCTCGCATGTAAGCCCTGAACTCTCGGGCTGCTTTGTGGCTTTGGCTTCTCTGCCTAGGAAAACCTTGACTACATTTGATGAGGTGTCACCTTCTTTACCTGTATCTGGTGCTAAGATGTTGCTGCAAATTTATATCTTAAATCTTTTTTTTCTTTTTTTATTGTTAAAAGAGAAATTTACATTTACTCCCCTTGTCCCAGACCCTTCCACTCCCCCACTACCTCTCCTCCCTCCCCCTGCTTCCTTAAGAGGGGGCAGGGTACCCTGCCCTGTGGGAAGCCCAAGGCCCTCCCCTCTCCATCCCAGCCTAAGAAGGTGTGCATCCATATAGACTAGGTTCCCAAAAAGCCAATACATGCAGAAGAGATAGGTCCCCGTGCCATTATCATTGGTTTCTCAGTCAGCCCCGGTTGGCGGCCACATTCAGAGATTCCGGCCATTTGAACTTCTTCTGTTGAGAATTCTCTGTTCAGATCATTACCCCATTTTTTAATTGGGTAATTTAAATCTTGACTCTGGCCTCAGCACCAAGAACGCTCAGGGCACCTCCTAGCTGTACCCTTCCTCCAGCACAGCTAAATAACCTTCTGGCTCACTACTCCCCTCTCTCCTTGTCCCCCTCCATCTTGCGCTTCCTTTTTCCCCTCCTTCCTCTGCTTCTTTTGCTCATCTACTTGTTCATGTGAGTTATTCAGTAAGTGCACAACTCTTGGCGTTATTGTGGTCACTGGATATGCTGCGATTAGGGAGTAGTAGCCTGCTCTTGTCCTCTGGCCTCTAGTCTTCTCATAGCTTTGTCCATACTGTGATGAAAATGAGCACAATCAGACAGGGGCTTCTGTAACCCCCCGCCGGACTCCTCCTCTCCCCTCATCCTGCTGTATATGAACATCTGCCCCTAGCTCCAGGACCCCCCTCTCATCCCACCTTCTCAAGGACTTTTCTCTTGCAATTGTGTCCTCTTTCTCCTGCGTCTTCATGTTGGCTTCTCTATCCAGTCATTAGGAATGGGCTCCTGATGGTGGTTTATTAGGCATAAAAGCCTCAGACATACATAATCTCATGGCCATTCCATTTCTCTTCTACAGCATGCAGAAAAATGGCTGGAAACATTTGTTTAGTGCCCTGTGTCCATTTCATTGAACCCCTCAGTATTGCTTAGAAGTTATCTCTGTTCAGGTCATGCAGTGCCAGACTCCACAGACCACCCCTGTTACCCCACTTTTCCTCCAACAGAGACTCACCTCCTCCTTGAAGTCTCAAGTCTGGATCACCGAGACAGTACATGCTCTTTCGTGTGTCTCCTCTCTTCTCTGCATCTATCTTTACCTTCTCGGTCACCTTTTTCTTCTGTTTGATATCTAAATATCATGGTATCTTTGGACCTGTTCTTGGGCCCCTTTTCCATATCTCTGTCTCTCTGTGACCTCACCAAACTCCATAGATGTATACAGAGTCTGTATATGTTACTCAAGGATTTCTTACCCCAAATTTCAGGAAGAAGTCACCTCTTGGTTTTTGGGGTGATTGAGTGGACCGTAGGTGCTGTTCTTTGTTGTTGCCAGAGACCAGAGATGATGGAGACTTCATACAGGCGCCTCTGTCTGGAGCAGGGAGATGTAAATTAGAGAGGATTTCCCCAGGTTCTCCCAAAGCTCATTGCCTGGAACTCAACATCTACTCAAGCCCATGTATCCAGAAAGTTGTTTCCATGAGCACTGAAGGAAAGAGAGCCAGATCCCAAGTACACTAGCACAATTCATGGTTTCAAATCTATTCTATATTTCAGATTGGTGTGTTATGACATACTATTGATATATCCTCTGTGAACTAGGCAAGCATAGCTATATACATTATACCAATGAAGAACTAATTAATAGTTAGACAGCTCTATAAAGAAAAATCATAGAAGCCCCCATTTCATAACAGTGTTCTCACAGCTTTTAGTTTTTTTTAAAAAAAAAAAAAAAGATCCATGGTAAAATTTACTACATGCTCTGCAGAATCCTGTGGTTTAGAACAACATCCAAGCAAGAGGTAGAAGCACAAGAGTTGACCACTCCCACCTCCTTAAAAACTATTCCCGTATTTAAACTGCTTCTTCAGTAGTGATGGGCGCCAGTTTTCCCATCCCTTTTGGGTCTGGCTTGTTTCACAGCTGTTTGCTGTGGGACAATGATCTTGTACCCTGTAAGATTTGTCACGCGTATTGGTTTAATAAAATGCTGATTGGCCAGTAGCCAGGCAGGAAGTATAGGCAGGACAACAAGAACAGGAGAATTCTGGGAAGAGGAAGGTCTCAGTGTGCAGTCATCACCCAGACACAGAGGAAGCAAGATGAGAATGCCTCACTAATAAGAGGTACCAAGCCACATGGCTAACACAAACAAGAATTATGGATTACTTTAAGATGTAAGAGTTAATAAGAAATCTGAGCTAATAGGCCAACCAGTTTATAATTAATGTAGATCTCTGTGTATTTCTTTGGGACTGAACAGCTGCAGGATTGGATGGGACAGAAACCTTGGTCAACAGCTGTTCATCATTACCATTCACTGAGCACATGGGTTATTGACTGGACCCTAACTCTGAATGCTTATCAGTAGTTTGATTATTTGTGATAACATAAAACATAAACATCATGATATAGTTTTCCCCAAATATGTGTGTGTGCACATAATATTTTCAAAATTAGGAGTGTGCTTTTCACAAGCACCAAAACTGAATGTGGATTAGCTCTCATTCAAGTTTGTGGTTAATGCTACCTGATTGACAATTCTACCACTTCTAGTCCGTGATAGCCAGAGGGCATTTGTTACTATGGCATAACTCGGTCAGTCACACATTGGTTGTCTCCAATACCTGGTGCGCTGTTTTCTAGTTGGATGTGGACGGTCATCAGGGTTGATGCCGCGGCCATATTGTAGCCTTTTCACCTAACTGCAGCACAGAGAACCTTTGATGAGAAAGCTAAAGCATTATCCATAGCTCCTCAGCACTGGAAATTCCCTAGTTGTCACCTGGAGGAGAGTTTATCTTAATTTCCCATAAATTTAACCACATTGGAACCTTTGTGATATAAAGAAAGTTATTATGTTCCTAATAATAGTGTTTTAATAAGATTATCAATAATGTGGAAAAACTACCAGGCATCTAGATCCCAAACTGTTCATAAATTGATTTAACAATTGTTCTCAATAAGCACTTGCTTAAAAACATTCAAGGTACTGGCAATATCGCTTAGCAAAGCTATATCCTATAGTATCATTGGCATAACAGTGAAGCATCTCATTATAGCATTAATTTGCCAAAGCGTATATTGGTTTCATATCATTATAGAAGAGATTATCTCAGCCCTAGAATCTTGAGACGGCCCATGTTTATACTCCCATAGTTTGCAAAGGCCAGGCTTCTGGGTACAACTCAGGTACATCCCCTCATCAGGACCCCTATAATGATGTCCTAAGGATGTCAGTTAAATTGCATTCCTTTCTGGAGTTCAAGATCCTCTTATATGGTGACTTAGTTCCTTTTGATTGTTGGAATAATGCCTCATTTTCTTGGAGGCTGTCAGCCAGGCACTTTTCCTGGCTCCCAGAGGCTGCTTACAATCTCTTGTCCTCCTAGGCCCCGTCACAATGTGGAAGAACATTGTTTCAAGGCCTGTAGGAGGCTCTTTCTTAACTTCTGGACTCTCTTGTGAGGCTTTAACTGACTAGTGCAGGGTAATTTGGAATGATCTCCTTTCTGGAGAGCCCATGGTCCAGAGATAGGTGTCTAGCTACAGGAGTGGTATTCCTTCTACTCACAGTACCCATCCACACTCTAGAGGCTGGCTGTCATTATTCGGGTTCAGCTGTCTTAGACATCTGCCTCCCCACAACTTCAGACCTAAAAACAAGGAATTTATCAGACAAAGAACTTTTACATGAGAGTGTAAGAAGCTTGGGAATTTGGAAATAGGAGGAAAGAAATTCACTGTGGCTGGGCCTAGAAATATAAGAAAGTGTTACAAGATAAGAAGTGACCCGAGCGGGAATTGGCCACATTACTTATTTTCCAGAGAGACTCAGGAAACTATCATGACGATGCATTTTTGCTTTTTAACCATCCAAGTCCAACTTGGTGAACCAATGAATTTTATGGGATTATATACAGGGATATGAGTGAGAGGTTACTTACAGGAGCAGAAATGACTCAAAGACAACGCCACATGGGTGAGAGATTTGCAAAAGCTAGGAACCTGGAGCACACTGTGTAGCCTGCAGGCAGCTCAACAGTTTCCAGAAGTCTATGCCTGCAGTATTTGATGCAGGAGGCAGGGGCAGGAGGATGGCAATGCTTTCAGAAAGACGTCTTTGATGCCAATGACACTTTAGGCAAGGATGGAATGAGAGAACTCACTTGTAAGGCTGTTGCAGTATTTAAGACGAAAGCAGATTGGTGGTGACATGGAGGATGGGGGCAGCGTCTGCAAAGAGAAGTAGGTAGACTCTTGGTAGTGAAAAGAGAAAGCCAGCAAGACTTGGCGATTAAATGGCTGTGCTGTGGATTATTAATGGGTAAAGGATGATGGCTGAACTTTTGAGCCACTGATTGGATCACTGTGATATCAGGGAGAAGAATGGTTTCTTCAGAGAAGTGGGTCGAGTTAAGTATCTTGAGTCAGACATGCCAGAGTTAAGTATCAAGAGCAGACATTATGTAAGCCTTGGCTAAGGTGGTCTGGAACTTGGACAAGTACTCTGGTCCAAAGATACCCATCTTGGAGATACCAGATAACATTGAATGCCATTGGGAAAAAGGGAGATCACCCAGTGAGGACCAAGAAATAAGACTAGAACTGAACGGAGTCCTTGGTGAATCGACATTCAACAGTTGGTTAAAGGCTATTTCCTGTGACAGGCACTAATGTCGTTTTCAGGGAGTGAATGTTTTGGTCATTTAGAACTATACAGTACCACCGAAGCGCTTCTTTCCCTTGGGGCACAGTCTCTCTCTCTCTCTCTCTCTCTCTCTCTCTCTCTCTCTGTGTGTGTGTGTGTGTGTGTGTGTGTGTGTATCTGAACGTGTTTGTGCATGTGCATACACAGTAGAAAGGAATTGCATCAGACAGTTCCATCAAAATCAACCAAAAAGCCTCTTCAAAGTACCCCCAAACTCTGATATGCCTCTAAGAGAGTGAATAATAACAGACATGAAAACAGTCTCCTTAGAGACATAACATACACCCTTATTTTCGAGAGAAAACTGACACTCGGAAAAGAGCAAGCCATTTGCCCAGTGACACACAACTGGTTAGATAGCAGCCCCCTGGGAGGAACTGAAAAAGCTTAGTGACTTCCCTCGGCTCTTTAACCCCTGCTCCCCCGGAATATATAGTCGCCCATCAATTTCCCAGAGCAGCTTACAGGCAGATGGACAAACTCTAGCACCTGGCAGGTATTAGCGTCCGAATGCCAGGCAAGCATTTAGTAACTATGGGGGGAGGAAGAAGGAAATACTTCTTTGTTGAACTTCCTTTTTTTTTTTTTTTTTTTTTAGGTTCAATGCAATCCCCATTAAAATCCCAACAAAATTCTTCATAGACCTTGAGAAAATAATAACTAATTTTATATGAACTTCCTTTTGTCCAGTCACATTAGCCAAAGAGGAGCCCTGCAGGGTGTGCCTGCAAGTTAATTAATATATCCAGAAATACACAGGGAGTAAGTAGCAGAATGAGCCTGGAAGTGGGCTCTAACTATTGGTTTCATGTCAATCACAAGATATTTAGGGCTATTAATACATGCTATAGTCAGCATTTTTAAAATACAGCTAATCATTCTATAAAATAGTAATGAGAACGAAAAGATAATTAAGGACACCTATAAGGGCCCTAGCAGTCCTCTGATAGAGAAGTGACTTTGGAAGCCCGCTGTGCTGGTAAGAACCTGGACTGTACTCTATTTGGTATGCTTATTCTCTTGTGTCTGAGTTCCTTGAGTGCACTTAATGGGGGTGACAATAGTGCCAGCCTCGTAAGGCTGGTGTGAACATGGAGGTTACAATAGTGCAGTCTCATAAGGTTGTTGTGAAGATGGAGTGACAATAGTGCAGTCTCATAAGGTTGGTGTGAACATGGAGGTTACAATAGTGCAGTCTCATAAGGCTGGTGTGAACATGGAGGTGACAATAGTGCAGTCTCATAAGGTTGGTGTGAACATGGAGGTGACAGCAGTGCAGTCTCATAAGGTTGGTGTGAACATGGAGGTGACAATAGTGCAGTCTCATAAGGTTGGTGTGAACATGGAGGTGACAGCCAAGCGGGCTCATAAGGTTGGTGTGGAGATGGTGGTGACAGCAGTACAGTCTCATAAGGTTGGTGTGAACATGGAGGTGACAGCAGTGCAGTCTCATGAGGTTGGTGTGAACATGGAGGTGACAATAGTGCAGTCTCATGAGGTTGGTGTGAACATGGAGGTGACAATAGTGCAGTCTCATAAGGTTGGTGTGGAGATGGAGGTGACAGCAGTGCAGTCTCATGAGGT
>JAQHUG010000103.1:3030784-3054511 GCA_028555095.1 Dicrostonyx torquatus | reverse complement strand
CATGACTCCACCTTCTTTCTCCCAGCATTCAGTTTAGTTTTCCCTGCCTAGTTGTACTCTACCCTATCAGAGGCCAAGGCAGATTCTTTATTCATTAACCAATAAAAGCAACACATATACAGAAGGACCTCCCACACCACCTGGCTCCAGAATCTTAAGATTTTACTTTGTTCTTGTAATAGTGTCATGTAGCGCCCCTAAGGGGTCACAGAGCAGATGCACATGGCCATGCCTGTTTGCCCCTTCATGCTCAATAACCTGAAACAGCAAGCATGTTTATCCCCAGGGTCTTTACCCTTTACCTCTTCCTCTCTCATTACTGGGGATGCCGTTTCCCTGGATAATAAAACAGACTTCTGCACTTCCTTTAGAACTCTGTTTAAAAGCATCCAATGGCCAATCCACACCATTCTGTCTCGAACAGCATTTCCTCCCCATTGTTGCTATCCATGTCCTCACCCACCCCCTAAGAGTACACCCACTATTAGAAATGAGGTCTCTGTCCCTGTCTCTTGCTTTTTAACTGAACATGATGTCTCCTGTGTCATATCAGAGTCACCAGCACGAAGTGGTTACTGATTGTTTGTCAGTATACTGAATGAGTGGATGTCAGAGTTGAACCTTCAGGAAACCATGAGGCCTTGAAGGGATGGGTAACAGGAATTATGAGCTTAGCTCGCAAGGTTTTGGTTTTTGTGTTTATGTTTGTTTGTCTGTTTCTGGTTAAGCTTTGTAGTCAAAGATTCCCAGAGCTTTCACAGATGCTGGCTTTCCTTTTGACCCCCTTCCCAGGCTGTAACTTCTTTTGATCTCTCATGGACGTAATGACAGCTAGCAAATAACTATGTTCTGTCAGAAACTCGCCTGTCTTAATACCACTTAATATAATTCAGTCAGATATGTGTTTCTATTAGTTCCCATTTACCGGGTAAAACAGAGACACAGAGGAGTTCAGTAGCTTAGGAGGAACACAGCTGGCAGGAGGTACTGTAGACCACAGAGCTGGCAGGAGGGGAGTGTGGATCACAGAGATGATATTAGGTAGTGTGGATCACAGAGCTGGCAGGAGGGGAGTGTGGATCACAGAGCTGGCAGGAGGGGAGTGTGGATCACAGAGCTGGCAGGGAGAGTTTGGATATCTGCTGTCCAACCTCAGAATCTACATTCCCGTGTAGCTTCTGAAGTGCAGCCTCACAGACAACTCTAAACTTAAGCTCCAAATCCCATCTTATCCTCACTGTACTTACTTTGCGTCTCTGGTTCAGTCTTCTCCCAGAAGCTCCAGGCGCGTTTCGAATGCTCTGTAGCTCATCTTCTCATGGGCATCTTAAGATGAGCATTTCCGGACTGTCAGAGTCCACAGTCTACCCATGGACCCACATTCCTTACTTCTGTACCTCCAATCACCCTAATTGTTTTCTTTTTAATGATGTCAGGAGTCATAAAAAGTGATGATATGTGGGTACACATACTCACATGTGCACACACACGCACACATACACACTTCGTGAGACAGGTCACTTGTGTTAGATTACAGTATATTTAAGTAAATACATTTATTTACTTTCTCCTCCTATTTCTCTATTTAACATTTATGAAATACTTACATCCCAAGGAAGGACTGTGACTTGCATACTGTTTTATTCCTGGAATCTAGTACTTGGAAGATATTAAATATATTCCTGTTAAATGAAAGACAGAAATGAGTATTTCGTCTGTTTCTCTTACAGTTAGTTCCTATGCTACATGATAGCTCTCCAGTTGTTTGCCTAAGCGTATGTTTCCAAAGGCCACCATCCCATCATTCTTCTTCTCACCCAGGCTTTGTCCTAAGTTGATTGCAGTATTTTAATGCCATAGCCCGTTGTCACTTCTGTTCACTCTGATACTTGCGTGCTTGGATTTTTGTGGCAAGGGACACTTATTAACAAGGCAAGATCTGTTTGAAATGGCAGCGTAATCATTCAGCGGTAGAGAAAAGGGTGATGTATGGGCTGGGTAATTACCAGTCATCTGTTACCCATTTATTAATCAAGGTTGGAGCTCCGAAAGTGTTCTGTATAGGTCAGCCTTATGAGTTACGGCCTTATGAGTTGAACACAAGTAATACACCACATACACCGAATTTTCCCCATGATCATGTAAAAGGGATACACTTAGACACACACAAAAGCACACAGAACCCACAAACATTATTCTATCATTATCCTTGGGAATTGGTCAACATTTTTCTCAAGATAATCAGAACGAATGGGACAGCGCCCAGTCCAATGCTGGTTCATCGGTAGTAAGTTTCCTTTACAGCTCTCATGAGTGTCCTTGTTTTCTGTTGCTTTGACTTCTAAATGTTCTTTCAAGATTATCCTACATAAGCTGATCGAAGGACAATTCACAGAACGTGCACCTTAAGAAGCCACTAGATAAAGTTCCCAAAGGCACCTAGAGCTATGGGCACGGGATCATCTGCTCCTCTCTTCTCTAAGCCAGCCAGGAAAGCTGCTCTCCTGAGCTTGAGTGGGGATAAGATGAGGGAGCACATGAAAGTGCTTTGTCAGCATCAAGCCCTGTAAATAAGTTATTTAAATATCACGGAAAATAAATAAACGCAAGCTATGGTTTCCCGAAAAACATCATGGGCTTACCACACTGGAATTTCAGTGAACAGGAGGGGATGAATATTCAGGTGCTGGCCCTTCTCCCTGGGAGTTTCAGCCTTGCACTGAGAAGGTCCTGAGAATGCTGTCATTCACATGGTGTCCAACCGTCTATAATTCAGATTCCAGGAGATCCCATCCCTTTCCTGGGCTCTTTGGGCACCACACACACGTGCTACACAGATGAACAGATAAGCAAAGCACCCACATAATGAGATAATAAAAATGTCATTCCCTGGAGTGAGCGGACATAAAGCTGAGCTACATGAATATGATCATAGTCACATACCATTTCCCTTCTAATTCCCCTACAGCCTACCCAATGGGCCCCTCCACACTTCAGGTCTTTGTTTGCTTTGAGGGTATAGTCCAGGCTGTCTTGAAACTCACTCTGTAGTTCAGGCTAGGCTTGAACTCGGAGATTCACTGCGTCTGCCTCCCAAGTGCTGGGATTAAAGGCGTGTGCCACCACCGCAATGTCTTTCTTTTATAACCCACTCAGCGAATGCTGCCCGTACGTAGGTAAGTGTAGGGCCAGCCATTTGGAGCTTGGGAACACTTCCAGTGGATTCAAGAAACAATGGCCCTCTCTCTCCCCCAGCTACTTTTCACTGCCAGTACCTCCTCAGAATGGGGTGGGTCCTAAAAACATCTACCCATGGATGTCACAATTTTGGCTGGCTTAATCTCATATAGGTCTCATACAGGTATCTATAGCTACTGTGAGTTCTTGCTTGCAATGGCCTTGTCATGTTCAGAAGACAGCGTTTCAGAGTGCATCTCCCTATCCTGTGGCTCTTAACAGTCGTTCTGCCTCCTCTTTCCCTGGCTTCCCAACGCCGTGGTGGTGTTGGGTTCATATAAATGTCCCATGGGGCTGAACCCCCAGTAATCGCCTCCTCAGCACTTTGACTAGTTATCTCTGTTGACTGCTCTCCACTGTGAAAAGGATCTTCTCTGACCACAGCTGAGGGCAGCATGAGTTGACACATATACAGTAAACATTTAGAAGACAATTTGACAGCGTGGCCATTTAACAAAGTCTTAATACCAAGTTCTACTCTGGATTACAGTATCAGACATGAAATTCTTTCCTGTGGAGAGTGTCAAATTCAATCAAAATCAGTTAGTTATCCCGTAAGAGTCTTGCTTATTGCGCCAGCAGGTACATCGTGCCTACAGGTCAGTAATGTAGCATGGTTCATGACTGGATAAGACCACTGATGTGTTTTCTCTCCCTGCAGCCTGAATAGCCCCTGTTAGTACTATGAACGTTTACGACAGGGAGGACATCTTCCGATCAGTTTGAAATTGATGTTTCTGTCTCCTGTGGCTGAAGAGTGTGTTGTTTTCAGTAGAGGGTCTTCCTGTGTCCTCATGGTGGATAACCAAGAGCAATGGCAATTAACAATATTGTTTTGGAGACCTCTGGGCCTCCCTAGCCAGTATCTACTAGGGCAGCATCCCCATGCCTTGTACTGTGACTTTCACTTAATAACCTTCAGGAAGTGACATAGTCCACCCATGCAGGTCAATTCTGTTCAAACTCTTTCTTTTAAGGTGCATTTTGAAATTAGCTTGTTAACTAGTGGGTTTCAGTAGCTTTTTCATGTATCCTCACTTTTGATTAAGCTACTCATTACTTCTATTTTCCCTGCCTACCTCATCCCTTCTTAATCTACAGTATATACCTCTATATTAAATACCTCAGTATTCCCTCCCCCTACTTAACTCTTCTTAAATTGGGTTATAGGATAGTAGAATTCCATATTTTTAGGCTCCCTTCATTTGGGTTAGGTCTCCACCTTGCTCCCTTGATTGCCTGCTGCCCCACAGTCCACTCCCCTCCCTGCTTAGGCACCCCTGCCCTCAGCAACCCGCACTCTTTTCCTTTCCTCTATAACCTCCTTCCCTCCCCTCTTAGCAAGCTCCTCCATGAACGTTTCCTTTCTGCTTTCCTGCCTTCTGCTTATTCTCCAAAATAACTACGAACACACATGCACGTGCGAGCGTCATGCGTGCACACACGCGCGAGCACACACACAAACACACACACACACACACACCACACACACGATTTGAAACTGGGATCCACATATGGAATTTTCCCTTCTGGACCGGAGTTACCTCGCACAGCGTAGTTTTGTCCAAGTTCTATCCATTTACCTATAAATTTTATTTTTCTTTAGAGATGAATAAACCTCTGTTAGTATGTGTATATATATATATATATGTCAATTTTCTTATCCATTTTTATGTTGGTGGATATCTTGGATGATCTATTCCCTGACTATTGTACATAGAGCAGTAAGGACCATGGATGTGCAGGTGTCTCCATGGTAACATATAAAGTCTGGTGGGTCTCTGCCCTGAAGTGGAATAGGGTTAGGGGTTTAGGTTTAGAGTGTGGGTTAGGGTTTCCTAGGTGGGTCCTATGGCAGTTCTATTTCTAGACTTTATTTTTTAGAAACCTTAGCATCTTATTTCCAAAGTTTATAGTCCCACTGGCACTGTGTAAGACTTCCCTGATTGTCAAATTCATGGCCATATTTATTGTCACTGTATTCCTGACTGTGGTGAGGTAGAATCTGAACATATGTAGCTTTAATTTGCACTCTCCTGATGGCTAAGGATGCAGAACAAACACTTCTTAAAAGAATTTTCCGTTCAGTTCCTTACACCATTTTCAATTGGATTGTTTCCTTAATGTTTACCTTTGGGGGCTCTTTGTGTATTCTAGACACTAGTATATTCTGTCATAAATAGAAGAAAAAGATGGTTTCCCTCTTCTTTGGACTACCTAGTCCTTCACTTCACAGTTTCCTGTGCTGTCCTGAAGGTTTTGAGTTTCACAGGACCCTAGTCGTTGGTTAGTGTCTTATTTTCTAGGCTACTGGAGTCTTTTTCAGTCCTCATCTGTAGGTTTTTCTTTGGTGTTTTGCCACTAGTTTTGGTTTGACGTCTCTTTTTGTCAGATGTGAGACTTGATAGGCCTGTTTGTTTCCTCGTTCCATTTGTTTGGAGTTCCTTTCCCCACTCCTTCACCCTGTGTTTGTCTGTGTTGAGGGTGAGGGTGTGTATCTTGGAGGTGGGAAAAAGACTGATCCTGTCTTCTGATCCAATCTACTAGTCTGCGTTTTTATTTGGGGAATAGAGGCCATTGATATTCAGATTTTTTTACTGAAAGATATGTGTTTAATTCCTGTCACTTTTTTGATTCTGTGGTGTTCTCCTAGATCTCTTTTGATTAACTGTCCTGCCATTTAGTTATTCCTTATGACATCTTTGATGTCTTTATCTATTTCCTCAGATGGAAGTATTCCAGTATTCTGACTTAGTGGTCATCAATTCCTTTAATCTGTTTTTTATCTCTCCTTCAGTTTTGATAGACGGGTTTGTTGGGTATAATATCTGAGTTGACAGTTGTGAGCTTTTGGGGCATGAAATCCTTCTTTCCAGGGCTGTCTGGCTTAGAATGTTTCTGTTGGGTGCTCAGGCATTATTTTTGTGGGGCCTGAAAATCTTGGCCTTTCATTCCTGTAGCTTTCAATATCCTCCCTTTGTCCTAATTTTTAGTGCTTGAATTACAAGTACATCATGAGGAGAAGCTTTTCTGGTTCAGTGGGCAGAACCAAGGTACAGCTAGATAGGAATCTAGTTCCCTAAGTGTGGTAGTTCTTCTCCGTGGTTTTGCTGGAAGTCTATTATGTGATAGACTTCGGTGTGATAGTCTGCTCCTTTGTCTATGCCCCATCATGCAAAGGTTACAGCTTTTCCTGGTTTCCCGTAGCTCTCCCAACGTTTGCCTGTGGATTTTCATCAATTTGTCACTGACCTTTACTGACTCTGCCTTGTCCCACAGTCCTGATGCTCTGTCTTCCACACAATCCATTCTGTTGGTGGGTGGTTGTTTTTTTTTTTTTTTCCCTGCTGAGGGTTGTTTGGATTTCTGAGGTTTCTCATTTCAGACATCTTTTCATTTTGGCATTTCTTCAGTAATTTTCTTCTCTTGATTGGCTTTTGTTCTCATATCTTGTGTCGACTTCATTTCATCCCACGCCTTTAGTTTTGTCTTGTGTTGGCTGTTTGAATGCAGTTACTATCATTCTTTTGCATTCTGTCTGGAGTTTCCTTTAGGTCATTCTCATTGGGGTCTACTATTATGGGATTAATCATTTTTGGAGTTGACATGTCTTGGACTCCCAAGCTGTTTCTGGTTTTGCCCTGGAATTTGCACATTTCATGTTAGTTAGTTGAGAAGGAACCTGAGGCTGGTGGTCTGGGAACTGCCCACCAGTTAGCATCAAGAGTTAAGGAAACTGGAAGGCTGGCAAGGAAGTCAGGATCCAAGGAGCTCTTACTTATCAGCACCAGGAGTTGGGCACATGAGGGGAGTTTGGGCACAGTGGTCAGGGCCTGGGTAGAGTATAGGAACTTAACTGTCACCAGAGAGGGGTAGGACCTGGTAAAGTTAACTTGATTGAATTGTTAAGAAAAAAAAAACAGTGTAAGTGGCATATAACATGCACAGAAATTGGCCACCTTACACATTTAGACTTTTCGGCTTACCGTATTTCCTCTACTTCTTCCTATTTTTCTCCTCTCCCTATGGGGAGCAAACCCCAAAGAAAGAGTTTGCAGTTGCTCATTCACGTCCTTCTTACCATAGGCAAAGACCAAAATCTGTAGGGCGCCTATCTAGGTGTGAAGGTCTAGTTGACTTCCCTATCCAAGTAATTTGTCAATTTAAAAGCCCCTAAGGACACCATGCAGGCCTTGGAAAAGGCTGTGGGGTACCAGCCCAGCTTCTGATCTCTTGCCTTATGGTGCCTCCATCTCCCTACTCCTTCACCAACTTTTGTTTCCATCTCGTCGACTGGGAGTATTCCTTCTTATCGTTACTCTTTTGGGGAGGGGGTATGAGTGTGTAATGTATGTGCGTGTTTGGGTGTCTGTATATGTGTGGGTTCACGGGTGTGGGCATGTGCAGAGACTAACGGTTGCCGCCGGGTGTTGTCTTTGACACCTTTCCAATTCATCTGCTCAGGCTGGGTCTCTTGTTGAGGTTAGACCTCGCAGATTCACCCCTGCCTCCATGGTGCTGAGGTTACCGCAGGGTCATGCCAACCTGCCTTCTGTGTGGGTTCTGTGGGCGTGGACTCCAGTCCTCATGCTTCTATGGTGAGAGCATTATCCACAGAACCATCCCCTGAATCTACAGCTCTCCTTTCAACAAATCTCTGCCTTAATTTTTTTTTTCTCCACCAAGACGCCACAGCGATCTCTGATCACTAAAATCAAGATGGCTTCCCTATGTTCTAAGAGTGGGATCCAACAACCTGGGAGTGCCGTAGATGCTCTTCTGCGCACTCTCGCAGCCTCTTACGTCACTCTTTTACGTCACACACCTTAGCCACTCATTTCTCAGCCTGTGACCTTGGCACGTATCCCGCGCTCTCCTCCCAGCCCATTCCTGTGCGTCCTTCAGGTCTCAGCTCGGGTGACCTCCACAAAGAGGCCTTTTCTGATCTCTTATCTAAAATAGTGTGTGCCTTCTCCACACAACGCTTTCCCGGTATCCCATCTTGAGGGTACTCACCTCTGCCTGAATTTATCTCTCTCCTTTAACCTGTTTTGGCATCTGTCCTTTTTAAATATTTATGGAGAATGTAAACATTTTCTTCTTTTCTTCGCAGCCGGATTTCCAGTGCTTGAAACAGGGACATATTGGCTAAATGAATATATGCACACTTTAAGGGACTGGTTTATTGCCAAAGAATGTCCCAAATTATGAACTCCAAGTTCGTACATTCTAAGTTCCAGCTGCGTCTAAACCGGAGGAGGTTTGGATATATTTTCCAATCTACTTTCTTTTTTCTGTTTCAGTCCTCTCTAGTAAACAGTGATGTCATCTTTGTGAAACTGCATGCCCCCTGGGAAGTCCTCGGAAGATACGCAGAGCAAATGAACGTAAGAATGCCTTTCAGGTAGGTGGGACTGTGTTTCCCCCACCGCTCTCTCTCTCTGTCTCTGCTGCTCCGCTGCGAACCTAATGATGTTGTTTCTTGGAACAAATAAAATCATAGTACAGGCTGGAGAAGTCATTAAGGCAGGGAATTTTCCTGATGTTCAGAAAATGCAAATAAATCTTCGTGCCCACAGTGACTCCTTCCTGCTATCAAGTGGCATTTCCAAGTAGCATTTGCATTTTGAGAGTGTCGTCTCTAGAGTTTCTGTGTATTGCTGCTTTGAAAAAATAGACACCAGATATCATGGTCTTTACTGAACAGTACCTTCCAGGAAAAAAAAAATCAGTTTTTCCAAGAAATAAGTTTAAGAAATTTCATAAAATATGATCTTTAAAAATAACCTATTTTTAAAAGGAAGAAGTCAGAAATTCTATATAAGTACAAATAATTGATAGTTGTTCAAAGGTGAATAAAGATACTTCATATGGATTGCTAGGTTATTTAAAAGGAAAAATTTGCCTTTGTCTCACAGTGTCTACTCTTTTTCATTATAGGTTAAGGAAATGTGATCTGCATTTGTTAGATTAAAAACAAAACGAGACAGTAAATCCGAGATTCCAAGTGCAAAGATGTGTGTGGGGAAAGTGGGGTGCAGCATGGGGGGATCACCAATAGAATCTGCTAAAAGGCAAAGGGATTTAGTGCTGAGAACAGTTCAAAAGTGACTTGTGTTAAGGATTTTGGGTTTTCAGCTTGCCAGGAAGACCAAGATAGAGGATAAGAATTGGGCAAGATAGCATCAGGTCTACAAAGTGCCTCTTAATGGGGTTGTTAAAATTATGAAAACCATCAGTCTGCTAAACTCTGAAGAGGAAGTTGGGGGGGGAGGAGAGAGATTTATAGGTTTTCAGATTTACAGGAGGCCAATGTCCAATCATAAGCTTATAATATGTCTCTCAGAACACTTTATTTTCGTTGTTTATTGGTCTTTATGGCCTAATATCAAGTCAAAATATAGGTTGGGATCTCCAGCATCTGCTTTCCTGGAGGCGAAATTCTCAAAATAGATAACCATAGCTCTGGTCTTATGATTTATTTCTGTGTTTAAAATGTTGAAGGAAATCTGAGAAGTCAAGGGCAAACACACCCACACACACACACACACACACACAGCAGGCACGGACACACACACACACACATGCACATGCAAATAGAAAGAAAGGAAAACAATTGTGCTAAGAGATGCGATGCTAAACTAATTAAAATCCTGTGACTTGACGGCATAACGACTATGCACTATGAACTAGTGCCATATTGTGCTCAGGAAGAAAAGGGAAAGAAAGCACTCTAAGCTACATTTAGATGAACATTAATAGCCCTTCCCTGGGCTAAAACTTAACAACCCCTCTAGCAAGAACGCACCTCTCTAATGAAGAACCCGAAGAGACAGAAACCTGAGTGATGGGCTACAAAGCCAAACCTCTTAGGACTTGGAAGGGTTTCCCATCTGAAGGGCCTGACCTCACGTGATAGAGATGGACCGCTTGTCCATCTCACGGCAGGGAAGCTCTGCCTGAAGTCGCACGAGTGGTTTCCTTAGGCAGCACTAAGATGATGATGAAAGCCGTAAACGAAAAGTGAATTTGAGCTATAATCTACTCTCAGAGGTAGAAATTCCCACAGGGAAGCGGTTGGAAGAGAAAAGGCTGTTATATGGTGACAGTAATTGGCCTCACTAATGTGGATTTGATTTTATCTGGGCCTAGCATCGCCTCTTAGAACCTGATGGATGCAAACCTTGGTGAGCACGTACTGTCCTCGGTTTTACGTATGGCTCTCACCTGAGGCGCACGTGTTTCCAAAGGTGGCATTCTCCCACCATACCACTTTAGGAACGTGTATAGACGTCAGTTTAGCTGGGCTCAAGTTCTCCGAAGAATCTGAAATGATTCGTTCCTTTCAGTAGACAGCGATTCTAAGTCTCAGGCTTAGTTTCCTGCTTAACGCTGCAATTATTAAAAATAAACGTAAAAATAGCCTTTTGTGGGAAATCTGTAATAAACTGGCTTCTTAGGCACCTCTGTGTCCATAAATATGTAGTTTTAAAATAATAGGCTGTTTTTTTGAGCATTTTTAGGTTTAAAAGAAAACTGGGCCTATAGCACAGTGTGTCCCACATACCCACCTTCTACAGCTTTCTTAACAGTATCTCATGTTGGTGTGGGTGTGTGTAGAGCTGTTGATGGATCAATAACAGCATAGTATTAACTAAAGTCTAAAGCCTGTGACCCACCCATCCACAGGCTTATGAATATGTGTCATCATGTAGAATCATATAAAATCATATATAGAATCATACAGAATACGATAGCCTAAAAAGAAAATGGTGTGCCTACCCATTCCTTCTGCCTGGCCCAAACCTCTGACTTTGTATTCGCTGCAACTGTTGGCCAAACGTGGCAGGTATTATTTGACATGTAAAAATCCCCGTTTTGCAAAAGCAGAGTAGCCCAGTGTCCATGCAGAGTACACATGAACTGCCTAGTCTTACGATCGGTCCCTTGGTAGACACCTGAACGATGGGAAGAAGTTGGGCTTGATGAGCTGTCCAGTGTGCGTGCTCTCTACTCAAATTACACCCAGAGGTCTCATTTAAATCCTTAAACAAATTAACTACGGTGAAGCAACATAGCATATCTCTATTGTGTCCTGTTCTTGGTTTTTTTTGGTTTCTAGGGTTTTGTGTTTTTGCCTGTTTAGTTTACCCTGTTGGCAGTCAGGCAGTTATGCCCGCATGGGTGTTTATAGCAGGTTACTGGTGCTACAATCTTGCAGTAGATATGAAATACATGCTTTTGTACTTCTATCAAGGTTACGATAAAAGTGTTGAGTAAGCATAAATTGCTATGTAAATATCGCCCTAGTATAATCCCATGTCTGTTAAATTATGTACATTGCCCCTAGTCCTCTGAATTTCCCGGGACGAGAGTAGACCTCCCCTGAACCAGTGCGAGACACTAATCTCCCTAATGCATCACGCTGCTGTGCGTGTGCTGTGGGCCAGATGCAGCCCTGAGACAATTATAGTAATGAGAGGAAGAAACAGTGATGGAAACCGTTCCCTAGGATGTCACGGCTCCAATTGCATGCCCTGTGTCCCGACTACACTTCCCCCTGTTAATCTCTCTCTAGTTTTTTCTTCTTCACCTCTTACAGGCTTCTATCTCCAATCTCCTTTCCTTCCTTGCTAGTTCAAACTGTAACTGACGATGGGTTTTCTTCTCGACTGGCTTCATTTTTGCTGTTCTTCCAGGAGAAAAATCTATTACCTGCCCCGCCGGTACAAGTTCATGAGCAGGTTAGTAGCACGCTCTGTCCCCGTGGTGTTGACTGCTGCATGCTAGCAATGACAAGGAGCAACAAGCCCAGGAAGACGGGAGACGGTAGAATGACAGCCAAGCCCGTTCCGAAAGTCGCGTTGTCACATTAGCCTAGCAGAACATTGCAGATGTCCTCTGCAGAGTCCGCCCCGTCACCCGCACACCTGCGAGCGTGCTCACCAGCACCTGCAGGTGTGTTGAGGCTGTTTCTCGTTTAGCCGGACCTGTAAAATCGATTGCCCCCCAATCCCAGCCAATCAGAGAAATTTTAGCCTGGACATTGTTGGTTTCCACATTCATGTCTCCCTCCGCTGTTTGTAATTTGAGAGCTGGAAGTGCAAGTGGTCCCCCTGTTGAAGAAGCTGGTGGCTACTCCCGCATCACGGGAGAGTCCTTGGTATGGGTGATGTCTGGCTGATATAATATTAAGACGGTACTGAAGAGCTCTTATGGCACTCAGTGGAGGGGAAAAAAAAAACCCCGTTGGATGAACGCAGTTCTTACTGCAGTTTTTACCCTTCCAAAGCTTGTTTTCCTTGTTGTTCTATCAGAAGCCAAGGGAAAGGGGAAACATCAGTGATATCCTTCATTTGGCTTCATTTTGTGACCGTTGGTGACTCTACCTTCAAAACCTTAATTGGTCTTCTAGGCCTACTCCCCCTTAACTGAACTTAAATGAGGATCCCTTGGGTCACTCTGAACACCATTAAGGTAATTCAGTTCAGTGATAGTCAATATGTAGATCCACTGGTTACAGTCTATGTGTAATAAAGAATATATATGTAATACGTTATATATATATATAATTTCTATGCTACTTATAATCTGTGTAGAAGGTAAGTAACGTACATTGGTGAGCGTCCTCAAGTATCATGTACCAGCAGAATATGGTGGGAGAAGCAGCCTCCGCAGAAACCAAGATGTGATTTCTCAACATTTCTCTGTGCAGCGCTTTCACTAGGCGATAGGTGTGGCATTTCCCACTCACCGTGGCTTGGATCGCTCACTCCCTTCCCATATAACGCTCTTCAGTAGAAGTTTTGTACCGCACTCCAGCCCATGTCAGTAGCTCTCAGACTTCATCCAGCATCAGAATTATCTGGGGAATTTTAAAGCGTGGATTTCTGGAGCCCACTCCACATTTCTGTTTCCCCTTCTCTACAATGCAAGCACTTCATGTCTGCCAGAGGAGGATCCTGAGGGCTCCATACGTAGCCTGTGGTCATAAATGATATCTCTTAGTTGATTTTCGTGGGGGGGGGGGGGTTGTGAAACAACACCCTCCTGTGTATGTGCCTCCTGTTCCCCCTCTTACCTCACTCTGCTCTTGTTTCTTCTAAAGGATAGCCTTCTACTTCCAGTGAGCCCTGATTGATTTGCCAGGTAGCCATTTAGACTCCGTGGAGTCTCCCTCACGTGCCTCCGTTTGCATGGCCGTGTGACATACGCCTCAGGGTCGCGCTGGACTCTGCCCTCCTCCAGTCAGCCCTTTGAATTCTGCACGTGCTGCTCCAGGGTAACTTCTAGAATCTGTCTGATGCGGTGTGTGCCCAGTGCCGTCCTTAGCTGAGCCGTCCTTACCTCCTGCCTGTCTTAGACCATTTTCTCTTCCTGCGTCTGTTCTGACAATCTGAAAGCAGATTGTCCTCCATGGCCAAAATGAAGTGAAAAGGGCTTGACTTAAACACAGCCCTGGGTGAACTCTCTTCGTCTGTCTCTTGCTCATGTCTTTCCAGTGCATTAGGCAGCTTGGATTTACATATTCTTGCAGTGCAGTCCTTCTGGATAGTGCTTTCTTACTCTTGCCGAGATAATGCCTACCGGGACCTCAAAACTCAGTTCCCGTGACTGAACTTTTTGAGTAGGTCAAAGATGCCTTGCTCCTTCATCCCACTGGTACCCTTTATCCCTGTGGCTTCAAGCTACCGTCTATTGCGGAGATTCCCATGTCTTCACTGGGATGGTGTGGGGATCCAAGGATAGCAAATTCTGTTTCACATTTTCAGCATCTATTACCTAATATGTGGGATGAATGAATTCATGACACTCATACCTCTGCAAGAGGAGCAGAGTGGGAGGAAAGGAGCACGCACGCACACACGCACACACACACACACACACACACACAGACACACAAAACACAAAACCAAGTCTGGCTAAAATGGTGGACACTGTCTTTTAGCTGAAATATTTGTTTAGCCATGGAAGGTGAGTGAAAAGACTTAAAGGCTTACATGACGGCAGAAGGAAAGAGAATCTCAAAGTTGGGTGGGACATCACTGTCAGCCAGTCTAGTCCTTCGTGGGACTCTTCCACCTCTGCTGTGTGCTCCTCCAGTTCCTATTTGGACATGCTGGAAACAGGGCCATCGTAGTCCGTCTGCCAGCAGCTCTGATGGCTGGGACGTTCCTTAAAATAAGCGTAGCAGTTATTCTTGCTCAGTCTCTCGCTCTCATTCTCTTGTGGTCTCTTGCTCTTCCTCCCTTCTCGCCCTCTCCTTCCCTCTACCCATTTTCTTTAGCTTTCATTTTTAAATCATTGTTCTGCCTCCTGAATAGGCCAGAAAAAAAAAAAAACCAAAGTAGATAAAATTGTAAAATTTTAGGCAAATGGTTAGAACTTCATGGGTGTTTGGAAATTGAGAAAAGAAACCTTCCCTACTTCTGAGTAGGAAAACTACAGCTGGAGCTAAAAGCAGGAAGGAGAGCCAGCAGGTGTGCATGTGTGATGAGGAAGGTAGTAATTTTCTTGTAATAATTCTGCATCCTCAGCTGGGCGGTGATGGCACATCCCTCTAACCCCAGCACTTGGGAGGCAGAGGCAAGAGGATCTCTGAGTTTGAAGCCAGTCTTGGTCTACAGAGTGAGTGAGTTCCAGGACAGCCAGGGATACGCAGAGAAACCCTGTCTCAAAAAAAAAATCTGTATTATAACTCAGTACAGTGCAGGAACTTTGGTGTTCTGGAGGCCACTGGAACTGGTGGTGAAGCCACCCAAAGTAAAAGTAAGGCTAGATAAGCCGACTGGACATGAGTAGCATAGAAGCTGTACCCCTCGCCAGAAGGATGTGTGGGATTTTCTGAGAAAGATATCAAGAGTGAAAGGAAGAGACCCAGTGGCAATTTCTCTTAAAAGTCTGCATTAAGGAGACCAGAAGAGACAGAAGAGGATGAAAGAACAGTCTGGGGACAGAAGGAGAAAGAACAGGTGACATCCCAACAGTGCCAGAAACAAGTTTACATACAGGTGTGCATTCTCTAGCTTCTGATAGGTGGCGATGAATGAGAATCTATTTAGCACATTTACTACGGTGACGGCCGTAGTAGTCATCTGTGTGGAAATAGCATCCTCAAACACGCATCAGGATTACTCAGCAAATGTTAAAAAGGCAGATGACTGGGTTCATCCTCAGGGTTTCTGATTCAGTAAGTCTAAATTCAGTTGATAAATTACATTTCTCTTAAACCCAAAAAAATGGTGCTGGGGAGAGAGCACTGTTTTTGTTGCTGCATCTTTTTGGTTATTTGAGACAGACTCTCACTCTGTAATCGGGCTGGCCTGGAAATCACTATGTAGCCCAGGCTAACCTAGAACATGCAGAAATCCTTGTTGTTCAGCCGCCCCAGTTTTGAGATCGTAGGCACCCAGCACATACTGTGCTAAAGACACATTATTTTAGCATCACGGATTCACAGGCAATGAGTATTCGCTGCTGTCTTGATAAGGAGTTTGGAAGGAAGGGGAAAGAAAGGAAAGATTAGAACAGGAGTCAACAGGAGGGAAGCAGATTAGGCTTAATTTATGACCATGTCTTTCAAGTGTGAAGAGGACACAGTTTGAGTGAACATGAGCTTGACTCTAGAACTGGAAGAATGGTTTAATAAACACCACTAAACCCTGTCATGACAAAAGTTGATTCTCAGCGCAGAAATTACCGTCTTGGAACAACTGACCATGGAACACACTGGAAGAATGTGGCAGACGGAAAAGAAAAAGAAGCCCCAGATGCAGTAGTAAATGTGACACACTGGGTAAGGCGCTCTGGAGATGGTCTTCGTTGCTGCCATGCAGTGGAGCAGTGGGACTTCCTGAGACCCAGTGGCTAGTGGCGAATTGAAAAGCCAGCGAAGAGGAATGTGTGATCCATACTCCTCTCAGTGATTCACCCCAGGGTGGACTAATCCGAGGGCTGAGGTGCATCCGCCCCTCATAGCTAACTCTGAAACGCAAGTCTAAAAGCACAGCCGCCGCTTGTGATATTAATAGCACCCCAGCAACGAAACATTTGACTTGCAGCCCTCTGAAATTCTTCTGGCATACTGTATGTGGGCATTCAATGTATTGTTTAATGTCATCTACATAAATTGCACCTAATCCCATTAACCCATGACTGGGCTGTCCAACCCAACTCTCCTTTAAGGATAAACGTCTTTAAAAGGTCTGAAGTTTGGGGTTTTTTGTTTGTTTGTTGGTTGGTTTGTTTGTTTTTGTTTTTCATGAGAATAAAACACCTTTTCTAAACATCTTTATATTGAAAACTCACCCAGCTCCCATAAACCATCCTCCTGTAGCTCAGACTCATGTATTTGTAATAAGTACCTTTTAATACCCGTGCCTGGTCTGTTAAACACGGCTTTGATTCTACTCTCTAGGCAGGTTTACAGGCATTATAAATTATCTATTCAACAAATGGGGGAGAGTTTATCATCTCTTTGCCTGGTTTTTTTCCAGGATAAAATGATCCTGGAAAACAGTCTTCAGAAAATATTACAAAGTAACAAATGTGATTATTGTGGGCAGTTAAAGATGAAGTCTCCTAACTCTCTATTTCCCTCTGTGCCTGCTGTGGGCTTTCTGCCTGGGTTTTTCCTTTATTGGACTAGACAGAGGGAATGCTAGGCCCTATGCGTTACAGGCTCTGTTTATTACAATTATGTCAGATGGGCATACTAAAAGAATGAGAAGTGGTTTGTAATTTTCCATCCCTACTATTAAAATTTAATCTATGCAAATGTTCCAAGGCCCTTCAATTGATCTTTAAGGTATTTAAGCTATGCTCCAAATAGAAGTACTGTGACCTAAGAGTGGCATTAGCTTGCAAAGACACCTAATTCCTGTCCAACGAGATGGGGTGAATGCATGGGACTTGGTTCTGAGAAGAGGAAATGGGAACTCAAACCTCCCATTGACTGTTGGCAGGCCAGGGGAACTTCCCAGCAAACAAGGCCTATGAGCTACCTCTGCTAAGAAAAGCTACCAACAAAGCTCATCTGTCACCTCCCTCCTTCTTATCATCTCTCCAAATGTCCTGGTAGAACATGGGTTTGTAATATGCTGGTCCAGAGAAAAGCAAGTGTTTCTGAAGAAGGCCCGGTTCCCTCCTGCACTTAAGGCTCAAGGAACATTGTGGGAAGAGGGAGCCGGAAGAATGTAAGAGCCAGAGGATTCCAGAGTTTTCTGTGAGACTACTGTCTCCTATTAATGTCAACCATAAAGTCATAAGTCATGACCACCCAGACATGAGCCAAACAAGGAGGACACCAATGACCATACTCAACTAGAGGGGGAAAGCCTGTGAGGTCTCAACCCTGCACAAAGAACTAGAGGCAGCTGAAGAATTCTGGGAGCAAGAGAGGCGGTCTTCCCCAGAGAATAACACACTGATTGGTTGTCCAGTGCCAAATAGCCCTGAAAGTACACATACAAGTAACATTATATGGAATTAACAGGTTATATTTAGAAATGTACATGTATCTACATATAGGAATGGGATAACAGTGAAAAAAAAAAACCATGAATTTGAAGGAGAGTGGGAAGGGGTTTGTGATAGTTTGAATGTAATTGGTCCCCATAAATTCACAGCGAGGGTCACTATTAGTAGGTGTGGTTTTCTTGAAGTGGGTATGCCCTTCTTGGAGGAAGTGTGTCACTGTGGAGGTGGGCTTGAGGTCTCATATACGCTCAAGCTGTGCCCAGCGTCTCAGACCACTTCCTGTCGCCTGCTGCTCAAGGTGTGGGAATCTCAGCTCCTTCTCCAGCACCATGTCTGCATGCATGCAGCCATGCTCCCTGCCCCTGATGATAACGGACTAAACTTCTGAAACCGTAGGCTGCCACCTCAACTAAATGTTTTCCTTTCTAAGGGTTGCTGTGGTCATAATGTCTCTTCATGGCAATAGCAACCCTAAGACAGGGTGTATGGGAGGGCTTGGAGGGAGGAAAGGGAAGGGAGAAATGTAATCCCATCATAATTTCAGAAGGAAAAACTTTTGCTTCCACTCGGTATGCAGGGATCAAAGTAGAAAAGTGGAGAAGTAAGCCACAGTCCTATCTTAAGAGAGGAATGGGGACAGTTTCTGGCTCTCTCATTTTTTCCCCTTTAACATATCACAGTCAATTTCAGCTTTGCCTGTTTTGAGATGTCTGTTCGTGGCAACACAGGACTAACGGCCCCTACATGTAGGGGAGGATTGGAGCCTTTTAATTTCTGTTGGCACCCTGTGCTTCAAAATCCCGTCGCCATCATTGTATTTATCCTAGGAACCAGCATTAAGTGGAGCCCTTTGCACACCCAAGGAATTGTGTAAGCATTGGCAGCCACCATCTTGGCTAATGTTCACACCGTCTTATGTGACACACACATCATCTCAGGGAGGCTCAGTCCCTCACACTCACCCAGCAGCTCGCTGAGTTAGCAAACTAAGCCACTGGACTATGAATCGGCTTCTAGCTGACTCTTAACTCATCCCCGGATATGGAAGATTTTATACACATTGCAGCAAAGAAAATTCTTTAGTACATTTGTTTATACTGCTATACCCAGGATATTACCGTCTAACCCCCTAGCCCCTACCAGCATAGTATTATTATCATAAAGAGCACATAATTGGTGACCATTTAGAGATGGCCACACTAAACCCTGATGTGGATGCACATCTTATGGTAGGACCCACTGGTACCCAGAAACAGACCGGAGAATTCCACCATGAGCCCTGTGCTGTCCAGTCCCCTGGCCTTCATCTTCTTTCTCCTTTGCCTGGCTGAAGTCTGAGACTGGCAGTTGCATTCTAGGAGAGCTCACATTCACTACGTCCTTACCATGGAGACATGGTCTCTTCACCCTGCCTGGGAAGTAGGAACACACTTGTGAAATGGCAACCTTACTACCTGGGGAGCCTAGCCTCTAGGGCGGGTCAGACTGAGACTGTGTTTAAGAGCTGTATCCATATAACCCATCAGCACAAACTGTGCTGCACAGACCAACGTACAATTAATAACCTACATAAGTGTCATATTTGAGCTTGTCAACTGAATTCTTGGCTCAAGGTCTCCAGTGGCCAAAATCAAGGTAGAGTTGAGTCTTGGCTCTTACCTGGACTCCCAGGAAGGTGATCTGCAGCCATGCTTCTTTAGGTTGCTAACACAGCCCCACTTTATACCATAAGAGGGTTGAAATCAACATCCTCGCCGGCTGATGGGGGAAAGTCATTCTTGACTTCTATAAGTAAGACAGCCTAGCCCTTCTTGTCCTCAAAGGCAGCCACGTGAGTCACCTGTTCCTTTGCTCTCTCATCTCTACCCAGAGGCAACTCTCTAACCTTTTAACTTTGCTATGGTTAATTGATCCCGTCTGATTCATCCAGAATTTTCTAAATCCTACAGCTATGCCTCTAACTTCCAAAGCTCTCGCGCCACAGAGCATAATAGACAAGCTCCTCCTGGCATTAGAGCGAGAACACCTTCGGGAGCAGTTCTGCCAAGCAGGAGAAACCACACAAGCTACTGGCCTCGTTTGAGTGTGGGTGTCGCCGTCTGTCACTGTGAGAAGCGCAGATCGTGGAGCGGGTCTTCTAGAACCCGGGTGGTCCGTGCTTCATTCTGCTTCTGCGCAGGCTCCCCAGGGAAAACCCTGCACTCCTAAACCCAGCTAGCATCTCAGCTTTATCGAAACCTTCTTTTGAATCTCTTCCTTCCACTCTGTTTTGTTTGTCTGCTTTAGTTTTATAAGGCAGGGTCTCAGGTAGCCCAGGCTGGCCTTGAACTCCTGATCTTCCTGCTTCTGTCTCCCGAGTACTTGGATTACAGCAGTATAGTGTTGTTAAAATCCAACTCTTTTGCTTCATTTCACTGTCCCAGTAGTCCTGTGTGTTCCTTTAGAAATCATTAATGCTTACTATGTGTCTGAAAACTTCTCCAAAGCTTTTCACATGCATCATCATTTATGAAATTTCTGACCACCCTGAGGGTCAAAAGGATGATGATGATGGTGGTGGTGGTGGTGGTGGTGGTGGTGGTGGGTGGTGGTGATGATGACAACGACGATGATGATGATGATGATGGTGGTAGTGGTGGTGATGATGACGACGACGACGATGATGATGATGATGGTGGTAGTGGTGGTGGTGATGATGACAACGACGATGATGATGATGATGATGGTGGTAGTGGTGGTGGTGGTGGTGGTGGTGATGATGACGATGATGATGATGATGGTGGTGGTGATGGTGGTGACGATGACGACGATGATGATGATGATGGTGGTGGTGGTGATGATGACAATGACGACGACGATGATGATGATGGTGGTGGTGGTGGTGATGACGACAACAATGATGATGATGACGATGACGACGACGATGACGACGACGGTGGTGGTGGTGGTGATGATGACGACAATGATGATGATGGTGGTGGTGGTGATGGTGGTGATGACGACAATGATGATGGTGGTGGTGGTGGTGATGGTGATGACCACAATGATACCTGTTATTGCTATTACCCTGTTTTATAACTCTTGATTGAGGAAGGTTGGCGATGTTGCCAACAGATAACAGAGACAGGATTCAGGCATGATGGTAGCAAGGAGCAGCTTCACCTTCTCTGCCAAGCCAATCTCCCTTCTCTTCCCTTTACCCTTCATTTTTCAATTAATTAATCCTTTTTATCGCCCCACTGGGCTCTCTCTTTACTGTCTTCGCATTTCACTTACATTGTGGTGGCACAGCTGGCTGCTGGAAGCTGCCACTTCATTCCCGTTGAGTATTTATGTGTGCTTTCCCGTACAGCTTCAGTTGTTTCCATCGGCACGGAGAGCTGCTACCCAGCTGGCCTGGATTCCTAGTCACTCCACACACAGAGCCCAGATTCTGCAAAGGGCAAGGGCAATCTGATTAGTACTGCAAGCTGGAGGTGGGTGGCAGGTAAAAGCTCCGTTACAGAAAACCTCCTTGCCAAAGGCTTCTTCCTTGAATAAATTATAAGGCAATCAGATGAGAGAGAAAGTCAAGAGCCGTGGGACAGACAACCAGTTTCATGGGGGAGTCTAATTTGTGAGTCCTGGTAAGGAAGAAGTCCCTGGACTTACACTAGTGAACTTAGACAGGAAGTTGCCGATGTACAATTCAAAAGGGAAATGTTGAGAGGCAAACTATTTAAAAAAAAAAAAAACTGTGATACATTATCAGTTCTTCTTTTAAAGTCAAAATTGATGTTAAATTTTTGTTAGCATTCAAAGTGTTGGATTTTATTAGGGTATTTTCATGCATATATGTCATTATATTTTGTTCTTGTTCCTAGATCTATTTTTGAACTTATTATGCTTTTTTCTCATTTGTGTTTTGTGTTTTTGGCAAGTCCATTATTGGTATAGAAAAACTATTCTTTGCTATATGTTGGTAATTTTTTTATTGTGTGACTTTGCTGAAAGTGTGTGCCCACTCTAATAATTTTCCGGTGGTGCCTTTAGCACCTGTTAAGTACAGGGTCTCGCCACCTGCAGTTAAGGACACATTGATTTCCTATCCTATTTGTGTTCTTTTTGTTTCTTTCTCTTTTCTCTCTAACTAAAGCAAAGCACCGCATGGGGGCAGCGAGCACAGACATCTCATGCTCGGCTTTGAAGGAAATGCTTCCTGTTTTTCCACAGAACGTGGGCGTGCATCTGCCCCACGCAGTCTTTATTTTGCGGAGCTCTATTCCTTCTGTTCCTGCTTTCCTTGGGGCCTTTGTTTGCAAGAGAAGTGGGACCTTGTCAAAGACTTCCTTTGCACCCACTCAGATGATTTGTGATTTCTGTCCCTAACTCTAATTAGCCATTGTATTACAGGTATTGATTTGCATGTGTTGAATTAACCTCGCCTCTGGAATGATACCATCTTGGCCATGGTATATTACCTTCTTAATGTGTTCTTGAACTTGGTTTGCGAGTATTTTATTGAAAACACTTACATCTCAACTCATCAGAGAAGTTGGGTTGTAATTGTCTTCTCTGGTTGTGACTTACTGGGTTGGGCATCATAGTAAACTGCTTTCATTATGCCTCTGCCTTTCTGTTCCGAAGCAGTTGGAGAGTAATTAATATTAGCGGCTCCTTAAAATTTTTGTGAATCAGCAATAAATTTATCCAGTACTGGGCTTTTCTTTATGGGTGGACTTTTTAATTAATGCTAAAATCTCATGACTTAGTGTGGATGTGTTTATAGCTTCTTGGTTTAACTATGGTAGGTCATATTCCTATGTTATCTAGCAATTTATCCATTGCTTCTAGATTTTTCAGTTTTGGAATTTTAAGTCTTCAAACTATTTCCTAGAGTTTCTCTGAACTTCATCGAACTATTTTATAGCATTACTTTTCCATCCATGACTTTATTATTTTGCTCTTTCCTCTCTTTCTTTTGGTTAGGGGATTATCTTATGTCTTTTCAAGGGACTAAATTTTGTTTGATTAATTCTATGTATAATTACTTAGGGTTCCATTTTATTAATTTTTGCACTGATGTTTGTTTTTGTTTGTTTGTTTTGCTACCTGCTGCTTAGAATTTGGCTTGTTGCTATTTTTCTAAGACCTCAGGGTGCACTATTAGGTTCTTTATCAGCCCTTTCTGGTTATATTCAAAGTTAACATTCATAGCTACAGTTCTTCTTCTTAGAGCTACCTTAGCTGTATTCAGGAGGGTCTGATCAATTAGGCATCCTTTTAATTTGATTCTAGGAAGTTTTCGATCTCATCCCTGGTATTTTCGGTGACTCACTGGTTATTAAGATTGTATTCCTCCATCTTCAGGTATCCGAGTAGTTTCTGAGTGTCTCTGGCTGTTGATTTCTCATTGTACTCCACTATCATCTGAAAAGATAGAAATAGTTTCCTAGAATGAAGTCTATTGAGAGAGAGTACCTTGGGCTGCGAAAAGGACCTTTATTCTGTATCTTTTGGTCAGAGGGCTGGAAATCTCTGTTGAGTTCGTTTTCACTGATGCAGTTGAAGTCAGAAGTTTCTGTGGCCTTTCAGTTTGGGGGCCCTGTCTAAATGAAAGTATAATACTGCACTGTCCACTATGCTGTTTCATTGTGTCCATACCTCTCTGATTTTCCATGATCCTTACTGCTTGTTTTATAAAACAGGAAGCCCTAATGTTTTTTATATACATAAATCCTCTCTCTCTCTCTCTCTCTTTCTCATGTGTATATATGTATGTTTCTCTGTTAATACACAGGGACTGTATTTTTTCTGATACATTTGCTTTGAAGCCTACTTTCTCATGTATTAGAATAACAAGGCCAGCTTATTTGGGGTTTCCATATTCCTGATGGAGTGACTTCTATTCTTTGACATCAACTCTCGGAATATCTTTGCCAGTGAGGTATTTTACTGGAGACAATAGATTGCTGGATCTTATTTCTTTATCAGATTAACTAACCTTCCCCCTCTTTGTTGGTAGTTGAGGTT
>JAQHUG010000103.1:3015626-3030464 GCA_028555095.1 Dicrostonyx torquatus | reverse complement strand
TGAGTTGAGGAATTCTCATCTTTTACAGCAGTGGTTCTTAGACTTCCTAATTCTGACTCCCCAACAATAAATTTATTTTGGTTGCTAATTCATGGCTATAATTTGCTGCTACTATGAGTTGTAATGTGAATATGTGTGTCTGTGTTTTCTAATGGTCTTAGGTCACCCCTGTGAAAGGGTCATTCGACCCTATAGGTTGAGAACCACTGTTTTGAAGGAACCTCAGGGCCTTGCTTCTTCATGCTCTTAGATTTCTAGGTTGCAGTTCGTGCCTAGAAAAACTAAGACAAATGTGCTATGATGTTAAAAATTATCTAAGGTAGATGTGTAAATAGTAAGATAATGGAAGGATATGGGGAAGGGGACAATAAAGGAGAACCAAGTTTAGATTAAAAAAGGGTGTGGAAGGGGCTGGAGAGGTGGCTCAGTGAGTAAAAGCACTGCCTGCTCTTCCAGAGGTCCTGAGTTCGATTCCCAACAACCACCTGGTGGCTCACAACCATCTGTAATGAGATCTGGCGCCCTCTTCTGGCGTGCGGGCATACATGGAGGTAGAATGTTGTATACATACTAAATAAATAAATCTTAAAAAAGAAAAAGAGAAAACAAAAACCAAAAAAAAAGGTTTAAAAAAAAGGGTGTGGAAGAGAGGAGGAAAGAATGAAATACTAAGATAAAGAAAACAGCCCCCCCCAAAAAAAGCCAAAAAGAGAAGCAACATAAACAGGGCAATGAAAAATAAAAACACGATCCTCAAAATAAAACCAAAACATTACCAACAACAGAACAGACCAAAGGGAGATAGCATGGCTCAAAAAAGAAACAAAAAGAGAGGAAAATAGAAAAGGTTGCTCAATAAAAGTGAAAAAAACTTCTTAAATGCAATGTGATAACTGCATAAGGAGGAATAAAAGCAGAAATATTTTTTTAAAAAGTAAAGCACAAATACTGCTAAACTGTAGTCATAGCAATAATAAAGGGGAAGCATTAGGAACTAAACAAAATGAACGTGAGAGTGGATTATCCCCGGCCCCAGAGCCTTGGAGACTTCCTGTTCCACAGTGTGGTGTAGGGGCAGTTGAGCTTTCGGACTCTTGTCTCTCCTGTGATGTCACTTGTACTGAGTCTGTATTTGACAAGAGCCTGACGTTTCCCAGAGCTGTCTTCTCTTCAGTTGATCCCCTTCTTTGCGCACCAAGAGTCTCTACTGCCCACATCTTGCTGTGGAGTCTATGAGGTAGACAAGTTCTCTCACCATCCCCAAACTCTCTGAACGTCTCCCCTAGCTGGGGAATATTTCTCAAGTTCATTGCAAGTATGGGAAGCAGTCAGAACACTGGCGGTTACTCAGCTAAAGGACCTATCTTTGTACTTTCAGGATCTTCCGAGTGCAAATCACTCATTGGAGGGCTGCATCTCAGAGTTCTTGGGCAGTAGATAGAGGTTAGACTAGTCCCAGAATTTGATCCATCTGCTGGCCTTGGCCAAGGGTTATCAACTCCAGTGTTACTCTGTTGGCCACAACTGAGGACTCTGCACCGCCTGCATCCTGCGCTCTTCAGCTTGTCCATGTATAGCCTCCCTCCTCTCCCAACTGCCCGATAAGGTTGTCTGACTCTGGGACTGTGGTAGGTTAAACTCGGGCTTCATGACTTGTGATTCCCATGATTCCTTAGAATCCAGGGTGGCTCTGTTTGAAATAATGGGCTCCCTTTCAAGACAGTGCCCATATACAGTGGTAAAATGGATTCGCTCTCCTTGTTTGGCTTGTCCAAGAGGAGTTGCTGTCTTACCAAAATTGAGAACTTGACTGAGGCTGTGACGGTCGTAGATGTGTCCTGAGGGTAAGACTACCAATCCTTTCTCACCAGAGTCCTCCAGCTGCCTTTGATTGAGGCTTCTGCCTCCCCTCCCCCAAGTAGGAAGTTCTGTGGCTTGAGCTGTGGATAGCTCTGTTTCTTCTTAACATGACCTTGTCTGTTTCTTGGCACCACTGAGGGGTTTTATCAGCGCTTTGGTGAACTTCTGGAGCTCTTCCTTGCTTTGGAGTCACGTCTATTCCTCCATGCGTGGGTTCTTCTCCCTAATGAGGTAACAGCGAGGCAACTTACAGCCTGCCATTTACCCGGAAATCTCAACTGCTTGCTTATATTTGGAAGGGGTAAGGCATGGTAGAAGGAGGCAGCACTTACTGTATGCCAGACACTGTTCTGAATAATAATATATATCACATATGTCATTTAGTTCATCTGTGACCCTATGAACTTAATGTCATCACAATGCCCATCTTAAAGACAGAAATACAAAGTTAGGGGATCTGTTCAAAGTTGTGCTCTTTCCATTTGCAAAGCCAGGATTTTAATCTCGACACTCAGACACCAGAGCTCATGTGCTGTCACGCCGCTCCTCTAAAGCCACATCATCTCAATACACCCTAAGGACTACTGATGTGTATATCCATGTTTTTAGGCATCTCTAAATGATTGGTGGAAGAGGAAGAAAAGCGGTGGAGATAAGACCGTTTTCTCTCTCCAAGGCTCTTTCGATCTATTCTTCTTTCCCGGTTTCAGGACCCTGGGCAGAACCCTAACTTCTCTTTATATGAAGGAGGAGGGTGAAGGGTACTCTATGAGGGAAGAGACCTAAGGCAGCTTCAGTATTCATTCAAAGACTGTGCCAAAGGACAGCCGCCACTAGACAGAGTTGGCATGATGGTAGACAGTTGGCATGATGGGGCTGGGCTATGCTGAGAGTAGAGGAAGTAGTAACGAAAACTTCACGGTTAATTTGTGCTGCTTTGCCTGGGCCACGGGATTTCCAGATACCTGGAAAATGTATTGTTTGACAATCTATCAATGAGGGTGTTTCCAGTCAAGGTGAGCATTTGAAGCAGTAGACTGAGGAAGAAGTTGGCCACTGGGCCTGAAGAGATGGTGAAGAGCACCGGCTTCTCTCCGAGAAGACCTGGGTTTAATTCCCAGTGTCGATACAGCAACTCCAGATACAGGGGATCCAACCCACAGATACCGCAGATGTGACATGCACAGAAATATGTGTAGGGAAAACACCCAATTCATACGAAAGCTTAAAGATAACACTTTTAAAGAATTTCAGAGTAAGTTGGCTATCATCAAAGTGGTTGAACATCTCTTGAGGACCTAACTTTAATAGAATCAAAGGATGGATAGTACCAAGTCTGCTCTCTGCTTGAGTTGCTACATCCATTGTCTCCTGCCCTCAGATACCAGCACTACTGCATATCCGGCCTTCAGGCTCACATAGGGCTTTACATTCACAAGACTGTAGAGGCTAAAAAGTCCTATGATCTAGGAAATCGCATGGTCCTAGTCCAAGTAAAAAAGGCCTTGGATCACCAGTATTGGAGGCAGAAGATAAATACAAGCTCAAAGAGAGCAAATTTACCCACCACTCACCTTCAGCTTTTCTCCAGGCTCTCAACAGTTTTAAGGATATGTACTAGTGATGGCCAAAGTCTTGTCTCACTCTGCCATGCCCCCTTCTGGAAACATGCTCAGAACTATAACTAAAGTAACGTTTTTACCAGTTATCTGGACACCCCTTGACCCAGTCAAAGTTAACAGCGTTAACTGTCCAATTCACTTCAAATGATAAATTGTTATACAGACATTTTAATTGGAAAAAATAAATCCTGCCCGGATGCTGTGTTTTCAGTCAACATTCATAGAAAACATTAACTATTTTCTTCTTTAAGCTAATCGGTTTCTTCTGCAATCCCTCACATTTAAGCCCCTTTGTCAGCAAACGCAGGGATCCCTAAAATCAAGAGTCAAGTCTGGCTAATAATCACCTTTTGGGGTCTCTTCTGAGTGTGTCAAGTGCAAATGGCACCTATGCGTCTTATCTCAACCAGATGCTATTCGGTATATGCACGTGCTCACCCAGAGAAAACATTCCATCGTGTAGACACCGAGATAGCATACATGCTTTGAGGTCTGGAGTGGTTTCGTGCCTTCTAGTGTTTGCTCTGAGCAGAGCGGAGCTATTTCTATTAACTGGCCAGTGGGAAGCTCGAGGTGCTCAGTAGTCAGAATGACTGAGGATAATGCCAGTTTGGAAAATGCCTTTTATAAACCACGATACATCATTAGCCTGGTTCCCCCCCCCCACTGGGCGTTTCTGTGCATGGCGACCAGAGTGACTGACACCCGTGTGCCCTGATACCCCAGGGCCGAAGCTATGAACTTTGAAAAGCATTGGTGAAAGCTAAAGAGCCAGCTGTCTGTTTGCGGGCTTGTCAGAGGAGGTGTGACAGGCAGAGAGCCAAAATTGTGACCCCAATCTCTGTACGCAGTCAGGGTGTACTGTTGCCCGGGCCCCAAGTTGTCCACAGCTAAAACTATTCTCTGACCTCGCCTTTCCTAGACACAGATTGCATTGCTAGCCTCCACAAAATGTGACATTAAAGGCTTGAAGGTCTTTCTACTCTTTGTCCAGAACCTTCCAATCTTGCGACCAGCTCATCATTCCTTAACATGTGGGTGAATATGTAATTCAAATCTGTTCAAAGACAGTGCTGTTGAGGCCACATAAGAGACTGTGAAACAGTGTCAGGTCCCCAGCTCTCTTCTCTCCGTCTGGAAAAGTGAGGCCGTTCTGTGTATTGTGAGAATCCCTGGAGGGTGTGGAGCTGTCTTTATGGCTCCCTGGAGATTTCCCGCCTATGTTTCAGGCTGATGCTGACATGCTGTACTCTCTTGGTCTTGCCTTCCATGTACCACAGGATCGATAAACAAATAAGCAGGTTTCGGAGATGGTTACCAAAGAAGCCCATGAGGCTGGACAAGGAGACACTGCCAGACCTGGAGGAGAATGACTGCTACACTGCCCCTTTCAGCCAGCAAAGGATCCATCAGTGAGTGTTCCGTGGTAAAGCCTGCATCCTTCTAAGATCCTACTGCATGGTGTAGCCATCCCCTGTGGGAGGAACAATGGAGAGCCCCTTCCTCCCGAGCCTTTTTCTTCATGCTCCTTTTATATCAGTCACAGGGGGCTGTTTCAACAGTCCTCCCATCTCACGTGGCTTCAAGTCACCCAGCGTACTTTCCCGTGGGCGTTTTGGTGACTGATCCTCCCCGTGGTGATTCCGAGGCTCAGGTTTGTTCTGTCTGTGGCTCTGTCAGTTCCCAGTGAGCAGAGCCCAGATGGAGGAAGTGGATCGTGCCTTCCGCAGGGAGCGAATGTGTAGTTTATTTGCCTGATTTTATTACAGTCTGCTGCCCGGTTCTCCTTTCCATCAGTGGGTTCAGCCGGTTCCCGCAGGAAGAGCCATGCGCCCTGGCAGCCTATTTGCCACCTCACCCATCAGTCCTCACGGTGATAATTTGCCGCTTTGGGCACATGGGCAGAAAGAAAAAGTTGGCTGAGTGGCTGACTTCCAAAAAGTGATTAAGAATTTACTCTGAACTTCCTAAGATGACAGGGAATGATGGGAGGAGGCAGGATAGAGGATGCATACCAAAGACCATACAACTGGGGGAAAAGCAGCTCCCAAAGAGAACATTGATCGGGTCAGCCTAGCCAATATTGAGACAAACTCGGGAATCCCTGGCCTTCCCTGGGCCCGGCCTGGTGACAACTTCAGTAAAAGTGACTTGCCAGAGGGATGGAAAGGGGTGACAGATTGTTTTAAAAATAGGTTGCCAATTATGATTTTTTTTAAAAAAAAAAAAAGTGTAAACCAAATGGCAGTTGTCAAGAAGGTGCAAGGAATGCAAGGTGAGCGCATGTTTTATCAACAGAAAAATCAATTAAACTCTGGGAGCAAAGGAGAGAAGAAAAACGATGTATAGATGGTCTGCGTCGAAATGTGTTGTGCTGGGAAAGATCGATGTAAGACAAGCAAAGTCATGGGAAAGCCTGCAAAACAGGCAAGCCTGCACGTCCACAGGTCTGATTGATAGAGCCTTGTTACTTGGACATATAAAACATGAAGTTCGCGGCCCAAGAGGCCTCCATGGAAATTAGCAGTCGGATGATACTCAGTATTAATCCGAAGATGAGAATCTCTGGGCATTTTCTTAAGATAGAAACGAAAGCTAACCTGTTTCTGATTGTAATTTAAGTCCTGGAAGGTCTTTTTAGACCAGTAATTGATGGCTCAATCCTTCACACACAGAGACTGTCACATTCTGCCTTAGCTTCTTAGATGCCCAGAAGCTTGCCTTCCTTGCACAATGTAGGAGGAGCTCAAAGTTTTGGGATAATGGATAGGTGGGTGAATGGATGGATAGATGGGGGGATGGAAGGGTAGAGTAGATAGGTGGATGGAAGGATTGAGGGATGGATGGATGGATGGATGGATGGATGGATGGATAAATATGTAGATGGGGTGAAGTATATGGACCACTTCGCTGAAATTTTAGGTTATTTAAAGGGAATATAGCACAATGGAATGGACTGTGCGCGCCCACCATCTCCTCGCCTGTTGTGTCCCTGATATCCTTACTGTGGGACAACGCTGATCATCACTCTCTCCAACTTAGGTGCATGTAGATACCAACCAGTATCCCTAGAGGTCATAAATGAGAGTAACATTTTGATAAGCATTTTAAAACGTGGAACAATTAAAGTATGATAACATATGGGGATGGTGGGGTTCCACTGTCTCCCACATTTGAGAAGCCTTCCAACACACTTGCAAATCAGTTCAGTGAATGGACGATGAGTAGTCAGCCCCTAGTTCAATGTCTGAGCCTCTCCAGGCATTATCTGCACATAAGCCAAGTAACACCGCCTTGACTCTAGAATGGTAATATATGCTATGTTTTAAATAACCGCCAACTAGTCCAAAAGATGCACATCAAAGGGGAATGGAGATGCTCCAGATTTTGGAAGGATGTTGGTGAGTGATGAAGGCTGACTACTAAGAAAATGGTTCACATGGATGTAGAGTTGGCCAGCCAGGTAGAATAAGAGACAGTGATGTTGCAAAGGGCACAGACGTTGGGCCAGGTGGAGTGCTTGCGAAGCCACAAGTAGTTTTCTGTGAAGACGTCTGTGAATGCAGTTACAGGCTGTGCAGGGAGCCTCGCATTGCTGTGCAGAAATGGAGACCAGCTTGTAAAAGATGAGACCTGAAGCGGAAAAGGAGAGGGGCAGCCGGAATAAACACACATAATTACCAGAGTTCAGGGGAACCGTGAGAGCAGAGGCATTTATGTCATAGCAACAGAACATGAAAAATTAAATGAGGCCCTAGATATTACGGGTGATGGGGATTTTTTCCCATTTGAAAATGTTGCGCCACATGGGTACCATCCCTTGGACTAGTGTGTAGAAGTAAGAAGTGAAGAATGCTGGCTGCCAAGTCGAAAACCATTACTGATATAATTAGAAAGCAAAACCCCCTAAAGATGTTTTGAGGATGATATTAATGGGCTTAATTCAATCAGAAATTGCTGTTTAATGAGCTCTGGGAGCTGTGACATGATATCCCGGCTCTCCACATGCGTACCAGGGAGTCATGTGATGTGTTGACTTTGCAGAAGTTTCTCGTTGTGCTCGTGCTGGAGTGAAGCGGGATGGTGGGAATCGGGGATCATGAATGTGGGGGATAAAAATAGAACTGGAAGTTTAATAAACTGTGATCAAAATGGGAGAGTGCCTTCAAAACACACAGTAACTCCGACATCTGTGTCCCCACACCTGTGCTTTAGCTGTGCTGAGCTCCAGACGCTCAGTAACGCCTACAGAACCATGCTGAGCTCTGACCTCCTTAAGTCGCCTTGTACCTTTCTGTTCCCTCCTACGCTTGTTCACCCTTCCATCTCGAATAACCTTTCCCTGAGACTCCCATCTTTCAGGGTCTACCAAAGACATTGCTCCCAGAAATCATTTCGTGGTGTCCAACCTCTACCCATGATTCCAATTTCTATGCAAACTTCCATGTCGTGGTAATATTTTTTTCTTTTCCTTTTAATATGGTATTTTTTTCTTCTCATATAGTATGTTTTCACTTCTTTTTCTTGAGTTACAAGTCCCATCATTGTCAAATCCCATAGGAAGTGCTTACTGTGATTTGTTCAGAGGGAAAAAAAAAACAAATGAATATATAAAACTGATACTAGATTGTGCGAGCAGAGAACAGATGCTTAGAGTCAGCAGAGCGCATGCTCGCCCCAGACGGGCTTCAAGGTCTCCACATGGAATGCCAACGTCATTCCCCGGGTCAGCACACGGCACTGATGCTGCCTCGGGTGGGCAGCCAATAGCATGTTCACTGTAGACTACAGTGATGTTTTATTTATGTTTTAGTAAATAAACCTTGCCTAAAAGCCAGAAGGTAAAACTAAGTCACTAGAGGCCAGGCAGTGGTGTTACTCGCCTTTAATCACAGGATTTGGGAGGCAGAGGCAGATTGATCTCTGTGAGTTCAAGGCCGGCCTGGGGGAGACAGGGGGGATGGAGAAGTGGGGAGAGAACCTCGTAGACCCTGTGTGTGCTGCCTCTGTCTCTCTAAGTTCAGGTGAACTTTCTTCATGTTGATTTAATGGTGTTTGTTTTCTTGGTGTCCTCCATTCCCTCTGGCTCTTAAACTCTTTCTGCCTCTTCATCAGATTTTCCAGAAGGATGGGGTTTGATGAAGGCATCCTATTTAGGGCTGAGTGTTTCAAAGACTGAGGGTTCCAAGGTCTCTCACTCTCTGCCCCATGTCTGGCCGTGGGTCTTTGTATTTATTCCTTCTGTTGCAGGAGGAAGTGTGTCTGATGGGGCCTGAATGAAGCTCTGATGGATGAGTACAGAGGGATGTCACAAGGACTCATCTTAATGCTACTTTCTTTTAAAGCTGTAGTAGGGCTGGCTTTACCCTAGGTCCCTGGGCTATCTCGTCTCAGGCCCTCGGTCACCCAAGCAGTGTCATGCATGGGTCCCATCTCATGGAGTGAGCCTGAACTAAAATCAGATATTGGTTGCTTACTTCCACCAGGTTTGTGCCGCGATTGCACAAGTGTGTATCTTTCAGGCAGGACACCATTGTAGATCAAAGTTTTTGTGACTAGGTTGGGTTTACATTTCTCTTTTGGTAGCACGAAGAAGTCTTTCACGTATCAAAGATGCTGGAACTTAGAGGCAAAGGCTGTCTATAGGTGCCAGCTGGATTTGTCATGTTCGATGAGTTGTGTAGGTGCTGGTTCTAGCCAGAGATCTTGCTGTAAGCTTGTAGAGAGTGACCTATAGTCTTGGCAATGGCCTGGGTTGTTTGGGGTTTCCTGTGAGACCCCTTTGGCCAATAACTCAATGAGAGACAACCCAATCCTAGTCTTGGAAGCTTTGGGGCTCTGTCTCCCCTATTATTATTTGGTGATTTTGTTTAGATTGCCATAATATATGTATATATTTTAGGAAGTTTCTACTGTGTTAGGTCGCAACACTACCCCTCAAATGGTCCTTAATTTTAGTCAACTCTCCCTGTGTTCCTTCCCTCAGCCCCCTTCTTTCCTCTTCCTGCCTACATGATTTTCCCATTCCAGTCCCTCCATCCACCCACATAATTATTCTTTTTCCCTTTCCTAATGAGATCTGTTTCCACAGGTCCTTTACTCTATCCCTAACCTCTGTGGTTCTGCAGATTGTAGATTGGTTAACATTGACTTAACAGCCAATAGCCACATAAAAGCACACACATACCATAGTCATCTTTCTAGGACTGGGTTACCTCACTCAGGATGGTTTTTTTCTAGTCCCATCTATGTGCCTGTGAATTTTATGATGTCATTTTTTTAATGTTGAGTAATACTCCATTGTGTAAATGTACCACATCTTCTTTATCCATCTTTCTGTCGAGGGACATCTAGATTTTTCTAATAACTGGATATTATGAATAAAATAGCAATGAACGTGGTTGAAAAAGCGTTTCTGTGGTAGGATGAAGTGTCCTTTGGGCATTTTCAGTAGTGGTATAACTGAATCTTGAGGTAGATCGATTTCCATCTTCCTGAGAAACCACCACACTGATTTTTATAGAAGCTGTAGTTGGCAGTCCCACCAGCAATGGAGGAGTGTTCCCCTTTCTCCACATCCTTGCCAACATGAGCTGTCACTTGTTTTATTGATCTGAGCCATTCTTATTTGTAAGATGAAAGCTCAATTTTGATTTACATTTTCCTGATGGCGAAGGATGCTGAACATTTCAAGTGTTTCTCCTTTTGAGATTCTCTGTTTAGCTCTATACCTCATTTTTAATTGGGTTACTTGTTTTCTTATTGCATGGTTTTCTGCATTCTTTATTTGTTTTGGATATTATCTCTTTATGAGACGTGTAGTTAGTAAAAATCTTTTCCCATTCTGTAGCTGTTACACTGTCTAAATGATGGTGTCCTTTGTCATGTAGAAGCCTGTCAGTTCCATGAAGTCCAATTTATTAAGTTTTGATCTTAGTACCTATGCTAGTGATGGTCTGTTTGGAAAGTCTTCTCCTGTGCCAGTGCGGTCAAGGCTATTCCCGACTTTCTCTTCTATGAGGTTCGGTGTATCTGGTTTTGTGTTGAGGTCTTTGATCCATTGGCGTTGAGTTTTATGCAAGGTGGTAAGCATGAATGTATCTATATTTTAGAACCAATGAAAGCAAACTTGTAGGTAAGCACCGTCTTAGGTCTAAGATGGTACTTGGTTATTTGACCGAAGGTGTTCCTGTAAGTAAAACAAACAAACAAACAAACAAAAACCCTTTTGTGTTTGCCAGAAACAATCCTAGGAGTTTTTTGTAAATCCTCATAACAAGCCTCATATGGCCACAGATATCAGTATCATCATCATCCAGATGAAGAACACAAGGCAGAGTCCCCTCCCTGGACACACACACAGGTGATCTAACATTATAAAGGTTTAACTGTTGCTCACAACACTGGCTAATGTGGGTCTTTCTCAGGAAAGATGGTGCAGCATGCCCACTCAGATACTTAGGTTCCTATCTCCCACTTCTGCCATCCCAGTTCCTTATAGATGAGAGAAGAGAAATGGATGGCTTCTTTACGGGCCAGGCTTAGACATTGTCCCTAATGCTGTACCTACACTGCAGGGGCCAAAGCTTGCTCACATGCTTGTCCCTGACTGGGGGAAATGCCAGAATGCTTGCCTGTCTTCCCAGGAGGTAAAGGAAGGCGGGTTTATTAAGGAACTAGGCAGTGATGAAGAAGGAATTCTAGTCTAGACATGGAGGACCCCTGTTCGGAGATAGCACTTTATTTTGGAGAGCCACCTTTATGCATTATAAGATAGTTAATGGGATCCTGGCTTCCAGCCACTAGGTAATAGTCACATCCCTTCCCCACCTCGTGATGATCAAAAGTCTTTTCACAACTTGCTAAGTTTTCCTTTGGTGGAGATGACAGAGTGGCACAAAATCGGGCGACTCCCCACTGCCCTGAGAATCACTGTGTGTCTGCCTTTCCTGCCAGACAACCTCCAGGTCTGATCCATTAAGTTCCACCGAAATCCGATGACTGTCGTAGACAAATCCATTTGAGCATTAATTTATTCCTCTTCACCTCGTTCCTCAGGATGTTACTCTGCTTAAGTATCATGCTGCCCTTTATTCTTCCAATGACATTAGCCGAAGCATCCTCGAGACAATTGCTTTCTAAGGTCAATCCCCATAATAAAGATTCTCTATGGGTGCTAGATATAAAAAAAAGGAAATAGGGGAAGAGTTGTGCTACTTTTTATATGCAGTAAATCTTGCAAGAAATGGATCTGTTTTGAATTGCCTTTCTAAAAGTATTCTAAGTCCACATAGGAATATTTTCCAGTTTTTCTTTGTTTTTATCATTATCAGCATTGATGGTTTTCTGTAGATTGCACCCTCTTAGAGCTTAGATTTTAGCTAGTGGCCGTCAGCTACAGATTATAAACCAGTAAGTGTCAGTCGGGTGTGATTTTGCAATGCCTGGAAGCAGGTTTAAATGTCACAGCTTAGGAATGGGGACTGATACTGGCCTCTGATTGATAGGGCGCTGATACTGGCCTCTGACAGGCAGAGGCCTGGGACACTGCTAACCACCTTCTAATGGACGAGATGAACATCTTCACGAAGCACTATCCAGTTGGGCGAGTTGTGGGATATCCACATAGGACCGTCACCTTCAAAGACGACAGCAGTACACTTCCTTATTCAAGCAACTAGTGTCGTGGTCATTTTTTGTTTCTGCCACAGGAAACTCCGATGTAGGAACAAGAGGATAAGGGTGGGCCAGAGTGCATTCCTGCCTTAAGGCCCTTTCCTCTCTCTTGAAAGCATTACATCATTCTCAAGACTCTGTTATCACATCTCCTCTGCCATTTGTCCACGGTTTCCATTTCTGGGCATCCTTGGGATTACATTAGGGTTATCTGGAAATTTCATAAAAATATCCCTGTCTTAGTCTAGTTTATGTTGCACTAATAAGGTACCTGAGCCTGGAAGCTGTGTGAAGAAAAGACACACAGTTTATCTCACAATTCTAGAAATGCAAGGCCATGGCAATGGTTTTGGCTTACAGTTGAGAGTGTTTTAGCTGATAGAGTAAGATCTACAGAGATGTCACATGGTCGTAGAGAAAATGAAGTTAATGGGGAGAGGGTGGATTTGTTCTAACAACCTACTCTTGTGGGAACTGCCCCCCCCACTCCTACATCTCAAGACCTCCTCTGAAAGGTCCTGACACTTTTTAATATCATGACATCAGTTATCAAAGCTCATTTAAACCATAACATTTTCTATCTTCATGTCAGCCGATGAACAGCCTCAATTCTATCTGCAATACAATTCCTATTTGCCATACAGATCGATACGTTAAAAAATTCTAGAGATGAGAATGCAGCCGTATTTGGAGTACCAATGTCATGCCTGTGAGCCATGTACATTTTCCAGGCTCTAAAACTCCAAGATTTGGGGACAGAGGGTAAGCTTAGTGGCAGCAACAGTGGGACTGTAAGCCAGGGGTGCATTGAGGACCCTTGGAAGGCTTTCCGACTTGAACTGGAAGAGAATTCCTTCAAACTAAGTTAGTCCCCAGTATTCCAGAAACACTCATACGTATTAGTACCACATCCCAGTTTGTCTCCTAAGTCTTCTCGGCTTAGATATCTGAAGATATTGATTGCTAAGGCATAGACTTTTCCACTGTAATTTTCCTTTTAGAGCATTTATGGTTTTTCTGCTGTTTTCATCGATCTGAAGTCTTTGGAGAATCCCTTAGACAATGAGATACAAGATTGATTTCAGTAGGATTAATGTTCTCTTGGTGCCCCAGTGACACAGAGCCCACCCGGGACACCTGTCTTACTGCAGTTCTTTGTTGGCGTTAGCATCCTCAATATGCAGGCTGTGGAGGCTGCTCTGCAGAGTCACGGAAGACAGAGCCGTGTTCTCAGAAGTTTTAAGTTGAGACCACAGTGAGACTAGCTGCAGAGCCTGAGGTTTGGACCTCAGAAGATTATGTGTTTCCTTTCAAATAGAGTCTAATGACATAAAACTTAAATTTAAAGACCAAAGACATCACCTAATCATAAGGGGAGTACAAAGCTTGGGTGTCTTGGGGTCCCAATGATAGGTGAATTATCTTAATAGTTGAGAAACCATCTTATCTAATGCATTTGGAAATAACATGTTTATATTTGTGTGTGCAAATTAAACAGGGTATGAAAGAAATGAGAGGAAAAGGGAGGGGCAGTGGGGGAGGGGGGAGAGAGGAGGAGGGTACGAGAAGGAGAGAGATTCTTACTGTATAGCTCTGGCTGACCTGGAACTCACTGTGTAGATGAACATGGCTTAAACTCACAGAGATAGGGCTGATTCTGCCTCCCAGGTGCTGAGATTAAAGGTGTGTTTTTTTTTTAAAAAAAAATCTTTTAATGTCATCTACTTTTCAATTCAATCATTGAAGAATGACTTTCAATGTGATTCGCTTGCCAGATATTATCATGCCGAAATGTTTGTCACTATGTCTTTATGGGCTTATTCTTAATACAGTACACATTCTTAACTTAAAAATTTAGCAAGATCACATTAAACTTGATCTTCAAGAGGCTATTTTCCTCATCAAAGTTAGGAAAAGGCAATGTAGCACTCCTATAAGTAAAGATATTTGATGAATTAGAGTACAACAAAAGAAGAGAAGGCTGATGTAAAATTGAGGAGGGGAGACAAATATTGCACTCTTGCCCAGAGTGAACGCTTGTAACCAGCTGTGAATTGTGTCACCAGAGGAGTGTTCCAAGCATCCAAAGGTAAGCAGGGGTCAGCAGACACTTTGTGCCTGGCAAGGACCTGTGAGACATGGCCCTTGCCATCATCTCCTTAGGCCCCCGACCCAGCTTTGCAACATCTGTGTACCCTCCCTACAGAAGTGGGAGGAGATCAGAATCCGTGAATGTCTCCTCCAGGCCCACACGGCCCCAAGAAGATACTGGAGATAGAGCAGCAGTTTGTGTGGTCAGGAGCCCAAGCCCTGTGTCTGATACATCTGACGCTCACTAGACATGGGCTCCCCACGAGACTCAAGTCTGGTCAGCTCAGCTTAAGCTCGAGAAGTGAACACGGACAATAAAGCACTTACCTGAGGCACACCAATGGCAGAACAGAAAATAAATCTTATTAAGTAGAAGATACCATTTTGAACTTTCTAAAGGCCAGGCCCAGTCCAGAGTACATCTTACCCATGTCTAGGACATGTGTGGGAGTGACCCTCCACAGGACGTGTTAAATATACAAATGTCACAGACAAGGATCATTGAAATGGCCAGTAATCCAGAACTGCATCTTAGAAATGTCTTTATACCTAGGGACAATCATGATTCTTTGTAGTAATGAGGAGGAGC
>JAQHUG010000103.1:2973249-3001125 GCA_028555095.1 Dicrostonyx torquatus | reverse complement strand
ATGCATGCATGCATGCATACATACATACATGGGTGGGTACATAGATAAATAGGAGAATCCACTCACATCCCAGGATTCCTTCAACTCTCATTCCAACACTGGATCAAGCTCAAAGCCTAGGATATGCTGTTCTGTCTTAGATTAGATACAAATGAAAATCCTTGGATGCAGCTCCATTGTGGCCAAAAACCTGTGAATTAAAAAGATAAGTAAGTGGTCTATTCCTACATTTCCAGTATGCAGTGACGAAACAAGGGCAGAATAACTACAATTGACATGATTCTCAACACGGGGAGCCAAAACACCAAGAGCAGTCACCTGTACAGTCGTCCTTAGAGCCAGCTGGCACTAAGGACAGTCCGGGCTGCTTCATTTCAGAAACAAGAAGCTTGCCCTGCTATGTCACCTGGCTCCTTTTCCCACTTTGACACATCTTAGATTTTTAAGTGTGTGAAGGTCAATTACATAGCTATAATTATCAAATAATTGCAGACCACCATTTCCAGATTCTTAAATACTTCCTCACAGCGCTGCCACTTGAAATCTTAAATCATGGTGATGTTCACGCTGTTGAGAGCACTTGTCCTCATGATCGCAACGATTCAGGATAGCAGTTGAAGAGAGGAGTCTGGAGGACTTGGCAGACTGGATGTTGGACACGGAGGGAGGAGGCTGAGGGATGCATCCAAGTTTGTGACTTGTGAAATCAAGTATATGGCAATGTCTTTGTCTTTTAAAAGGGACTAGAGGAAGAAACAAGTGTTCTTTGATAAAACTAGAGATCAAGAGCTTTGCTTTGGATGATATCTAAGCCTGTCCTTGAGCGGTAAGGAATCATAACCCTCATTTTTCCCAACAAGTAACTGTGTTCCCAGAAGACTCAGAGACTTATTGAAGACACAGCTTTCATGGGTGCATAAAACTTGAACCCAAGTTCTCTGGCATTCTGCAAATGGCCCTGTGGGGCAGTCCTCACCCCTCAACATTCCTATGCTTCCGCTGTTGCCAAAGGCAAACAGAAGGTTGATATCCCATCAGTGAGATAGGATTGGCAACAAATCAGCTATGACATAGGTAACTGCTGCCTGCACGATCAATGTGGAGTCTGCTAACCACAACTAAAATCAATTAAATTAAAATTTGCCCTCTTAGGCACACTATCGATAGCTCAAGTTTTCAAGGGATCCATAAAGTGGGTGGGAGCCATACTGGGTAGCATGCATAGAGAACACTTTTGTTATTGCTGAGATTTCTGTCCCGAAATGCTGAACTCTAGCTGTTCAGATTAGAATTATCTAGAATGCGATGAAAGTGGACCCTCGTCCTGATGAGCATGGTCTAGGAGAAATTTGGGGGGGGAATAGTTTTCTGCTCTGAGGTTGACGTATTTCACACACTGGCTCTCCAGCAAGCATTATTGAGCACCTATGCCCAGCTCACACCCTTGAAGGCTTGCCTCTCTTTTATCTAGTAAGCTTGGACTCATGTTTGAGGACGGGAGCTAGGTTAGTTTCACCTTTGTATTTCCTGCACTGAAAATACACGGATACATAATACCTATGTTTACCCGTGCTCCACCCACTTCCGTGTGCTGCCCACAGTCCCAGTGTCCGGTGCTCTGGAAGGAGAAGCCTGTTATTTTCTCGTTAAACCTCTCTGCACACCATATTGTTCCTCCTGTGAGTAGTTGCCAAATGGAAGCACCAATCAAAGACAACACTGTTTTGTTTTAGAAAACAAACACAGCACTAGGGTGTTTGTAGCTAACGCCAGCTCCACAGCGCAGTCCTTTCTCGTCCCTCCTCTCCTGGCAAAAAGGATATTGAGACTCTAATACGAAAAACCAAGACTACTGACCACCGTGAGAATCAGGAGTGGAGACCCCAGCAGGGAACCAGTTGGATCAGGCTCACCTGTCCATTACTTAGCAAGTCAGCCAGTCCCACGCCCTGAGGAAGACAGTGACATCTAGAAAGGCCCCGCTCACACCCACAAGCACGTGTGCAAATTGTGCTCCCGAAAGGTCTTTTTGCAAATAAGCAAGACATGAAACATGCAGGTTTTTCTTAAAATTTTTATTTGTATTCTTTTAGTTGTGTGTATGTGTGTTTACATGTCTGACACATGTGTGTGAGTGCCTGCAGAGACCAGGAAAGGGTGTGAAATCCCTTTACAAGCAATTATAAACAGCCTGACATGGGTGCTGGATATGAACTTGGGTCCTCAGAAAGAATAGCAAACATTCTCAATTGCTGTGTGCCACCTCAGCAGACTCTCTTTGTCACTTTCTGTGCATCTTAGGATGTTGCACAACCCTGTAAAGAGGTAGAAAAGGGAGATGAATATACGGAGATGGACCACAGAGTTTCTCATCCACCAATCGACCGCTTAGTCTCCTTGTCTTTCATGGTAAAGCTAAAAAAAAAAAAAGAAAGAAAAGAAAAAACCAAATTCATTTCATCTTGATTTTCTTTTCAACTTTTGGTACATGTGATTTTCAGTACATGTGGTGATTTTTCTAAGTGTGCACACAGGGTTTCTATCTTATCTCCCCAGGCACACTATTCACCATTTGAGACAAATAGTATTGCAGGGCATCATATATAGCCATACAAACACATATAAACATACATCTTAGGCACCCTCTACAGTTACTCTACATACAGATCGCCAGATTGTGTCAGTGCAACTGTGTCCACATGCCCTCCCTTGGCACAAGCAGCTCTTTAACTATCTGAACCTTGTTTTCCTCCTATACTGTGCTGGTGCCACCCTGCCTGGCTCAGTTTGGATGTTTGTCATACTCGCCACGAGCACCGTTGGCCTCCTCCCAGCTCCGGAGTCTCCTCTATGGAGTAGAATCACAGCTTGCTCATCTGATCCCCCACATGAAAAATTAGGTAGGGCTATTTCGGGCTTTTACTGTTATAACTCATGCCATAATGAGCATCCTGGTACATCTGTTACTTTCTATTTGGGCAATTCTGTCAATGGAATACATTTCCAAAAGAGAAGCTTAGATTAGAAGACACATGGATATATTTGCATGATATTGACCAGTGTGGACAAATGACCCCCAAAGACTCTAGACTCCTTTACCATCCTCTCAAGAGCCAAGTTTCTAATCTTGTGTTTCCCTTCTCAGAAACTTGTAGCTTAAGACATGTATTTGCCAGAATTGGTCAGACCAGTGTCCATACCTATGTCCGTATATGTGTGTGTGATGTTTTTGTAGCAAAAAATAAACATGAAAACTGCAGTGTAGTGAGCTATCACTGTCCGTCTTTAATTCCTCCTGTTTAAGAGAGAGAGTCCACCGCCTGCCCGATGTCCTTACACATGCGGTGTTGAAGGAAGGACTCAACTGGTACCTGGAAGGAACGGGATGGGTAGAAAGAGCTCCAAGAACTGGAGAAGAGGCCAAGATATAAGACGATAAAATAGCTGCAGTGCTCCGGAAGGACAGCCCCTTTAAAGATCAGATTGTTCTGCCCCCTGCTGATACAAGGAGTATAGAATGAGCACAGGAGGGCTCCACCTCCAAGAAGCTCATATGGAGAAGCCAGGAAGGCATGTGAAATCCTGCAACAGGGTGGTAGGGCCAGTGGCTGTGAAGACCGCAAACTCGGAGACCTTCCCAAATATTCCTCTGTCTACCATCTCACCCAGTTCTTAAACAAACATGAGTAAACATGAGTTAACCTCAACTCCCAACTATGACCCAATACCACATAGTGCATGGCAGAGACGGGGAAGAGACTGAGGTCTGTCTGACTTCAGAGTCTTCAAAGGAGAACCAGAGATGCTGAGCGTGCCTGAGGCTCAACTCCTGTACTCCTCCTCAGCCCGTCAATGGCTTTCTTGCTTTTTTCTCTTCCTAAAGTCATGCTACAACTTATGACAGAGTGGGGGATCCATCAAGAGCGTTCAGTGGAGAGATGTCCTGAGCTAAGATACAAAGTGAGTGGGGGACAGGAGCATTCCAGGTAGAGTAACTGGACTGACCTCAGGGAGCGCCAACCGTCAGGAGTTAGGAAGTGCCCACAGTAGAGAGAAAAGCAGACAGATGGGCTATTGGGGAGGTTAGCCTCCGCAGCCAGGCATGCCTGAGTTCTAATCCTGACTCTGCATCTTATTAGCTAAATGATTTGGGGGTACATCCCTTCACACCTCTGATCCTTTGCCTGTAAGGTTGAGCAAATAAGTTCTTTACCTCATGAGTTGTTGAAACGATTGAATAAGTTTGTGTCTCTTGAGTGCTTAGAATGGTGTCTGGCTCACACTCTAGACTGTCTCAATTCTAGGTACAGCCTAGATATCAAGAAGAGGGAAGCCAAATGTGTAACTTGTCTGTCGGGTTTATTATGGAGAACTCTTGCATGCTCTCAGAGATGTAAACAGTGCTGTAAAATGAGAAGGAAGCAGAAAACCATTTAATGAGGAGACATGGGCCTTTAGCTCTGAATGGCCCCATCAAGTGTGGTTGAGCTTGTGGGCACCCTGGTGTAAGTCCAAGTGGACTTTTTATTGACTGTCTTTTTGTTTATGACATCTTTATTTGACATAAAAATGTAATGGCCTGCCTCAAATGAGGTGACAAGCAGAGGAGGACAGTTTGGAAAAGAACCGCACGTGGGTGTCACTCTTGAATATCTCCTTTTACTCTTTGGTACCATTAAACATCTCGAGGAAGCCCAAGTGGAAATCTAACAGAAGCCCTGCAGCTGCTCCAGCTGCTCCGCCTTCTCTTCTGTTCATGTCACATCACCCGTAGAGTCACATCTGGGAGGGACCTTAAAGGAGGCAAAGGTGTGTGTGAGGTTATTGCTCCAAGGAGTCAGCTGATGCACCTTTCGTGTCTCTACATTCTCTGGCTCCCATCTCCTTATGTGTCATCCCACTACCCAACCTGAGTCCCAAAATGAAGCCCAAGTAGGATGTTCTTCCTCTGGGCAAGCTATGTCTCTTCCTCTCCCCTGTCAACTCCTAAGAACCCATCTTTTTGTAAGAAAAACATGATGATCATTTCCCCGATGCAAATTCTCTGTGCCCTCCCATGTCTGCATTCTAACCCCTATGAGATACCAGGACCATGGAGTTAGTTCTCAGCCACTTGTCCCAAGTCATCTCCCACTCTCAAGTGGAAGAATGTTCGTGCAAAAGAAGGAGGAGTCTGCCCTTCCCGCCATAGGAGCAGGTTCACCTCATTCAATCTGCCTTCCTCTCCAGACATAATCTCACAGACAAAGATTTGATCTATTTGCAATATCAGTGCCTTATAGATTATCCTCTGTAAACATCTGGCAAAAATGCGTAAAAAGATGATAGTACATAATGGTTGGTGGTTGTGAGAAAAACAGTTCAGAGGCAGGAGGATTGCTCTGTGAAGGAATAGGGGTGCAAGTAGGGACCATGGAGACTTGATGGAACAGTGGTATCCATGCTTAGTTTGGAGGAGCTAGCTGCTGACACTTACACGCCTTCACATGGGATTCCACTTGTAGTAGGAACCCACTCTAAGCCTAATAGGTTGATAAACCTTATATTTGTGGAAGTAATTCCAATATAATATTATATGTGTTATATGTATAATATTGATGGTAGCCTACAATTCATCACATCTGGGGGGAAGAGAAGACATGACCACTTCGTGGTGAATTGTATGGTCTTTGATCCTCTGTCTGTTACTTGAAAAATCTGTCCTTAGAATGGCATGGCTACAAGAAATGAAAGGCCAACGTTATTGTTGGGTAGAGAAGTAGAGAGATGAAGGATCCAAGAGCCATATTGGAACTGGTAGGACAACTAAATGCAAAAAAGTCTTAAGTGTGTACTTTAGAAAGTTTTCACCAGGAAAGACTATGGGAAGGAAGACCAGGCTCAGAGTTGAGCCCCAGATACTGAGTTCTCACCTTAGTCCCGCCCCAAACTGGATCTTGTTGCCTAACTTCTGTCTGCATTACTCAAGCCAACTTGGAATCCTAAACTCCCTGAAGGAGGTCTGTGATCAGAACGTGGGAGAGGGCAGGGCCAACGACACAAGAAGATTATAAAGAGAGAATTAACTGAGTCCCAGCCCTCGGAAGGCAGAGGCAGACAGATCTCTGTGAGTTCGAGGTCAACCTGGTCTACAAAGCGAGTTCCAGGACAGCTAGGACTGTTTATCAGAGAAACCCTGTCTCAAAAAAAAAAACAAAAAAAATAGAATTAACCTTATTGAGAAAAAAATAAATGAGATACAATACCTAAATTACTGTTAACTTGTTTTAAAATTTCTTAATTTCATAAAGCCCTGATTTCATCCCACTGTTATGATATCAGTTGATATCAATGCCCAAAATCCCAAGAACCCACACTGTATAGAGTTGTGAGCTACCCTGGTATGATCTCTGGGCTCCTTCATGCTGCTCCAGATATGCCCTCTAGGACTGACTGAAGATACCCCCATCCCAGAGGCACCCAATTAGAACAGGCAAATTCTTTTACCTCCCATTAATCTTCAACTTGTGTTTTCAATGTGTGTGTGTACAGCTTCATCATTCACAACAAAGACACCTTCTTCAACAACGCCACCAGAAGCAGAATCGTGCATCATATTTTACAGAGAATAAAGTACGAAGAGGGCAAAAACAAAATCGGTGAGTATATTCTCAACGTTACAAACTCTTGGTGCTGGGGATTCTATAGACCTTGTCCTTGGGCCTCCTTACACCCTCCAACTACCCCCTTGATGGAGAACTCACAGGTGCACTTAACATCCTTAATTACCTTCTTTGAACAGCATTTTATCTCATTTATCTGTGACCATTGAGACATTCTCTCAATTTATCAGATGTTTACAGAGCACTCATGAGCAAGGGATCAAGGGGATAAATGCAATTTTTTCTTTCAGCTTTTATATAGAAAACTAAAAGAATGCATAAATACAATAATCAACATGAATAAATGGTTTTAAAAAATGTGACACTTTGAAGGTAGACTGCAGGAATCACCGAGTTTGAGTGGTAGGGAAAGCTTCACCGAGACACTGAAATAGGGGCTGAGCTGAGAGCGGCAGAGGCAGCGTAGAAGGATGGAAGGGTGTGGTGTCCCCTGAAAGGGGATCACCAGTGCAGTGATGGAGTTATTCAAACAAGTCTCATATCCCCCGTTAAGCAGCCTTCAAACACTATATTTTATGCATTTTATGAGAGTTAAGTCCATATTCTGTGATCATGCCTTATTAAATAAGTTACTATATATCAGGAAGGTTTGGGTGACTTTGTCCATACTCTGTCCCAGCAAAACTGTTACTTAAACAATGCAGTAAGAAGGCAGAAATAGCCATCATTGGAACAAGTAGATCTTGAGATAAATAATTAACTGTGGCAGGGGTTGACGTGGTGGAGGAATGGCTGGCCAAGAAACGCAGGAGTGGGGAGGAGAGCAGATCCTCCAAGGAATCCCGACCTCCGTGATCTCAGCCTTCCATGGTTCCAATCCTCAATCTTATCAGGCAGAGGTCTAGAAGTGTTAGAAGAGCGAAGCAAAGCTGTCTGCCAGAGGCTTGCAGAAGATCTGATTCTGTGGAGTACTCAAGACAACTGTCTAGAAGGTTCCAGGGAAGCATCACCCCATGGAGCCATGTATAAGATACCAAGAAACATGCCCTCAGTCACCACACACTGCCAGTGCCGGTCCTACAACAGTAGACGCTGAAGAAATTGGGGAGCGCTGGATCTAGGAAGCAAAACCCCTTCCTCCATCAGTGTCGGTCCAGTACCTCCAGACGGCAAAGCTTAGCACGGTGTCATCCAACATCCAGAAATGAAGTGGATCTTTAAGGTCCTCTTCTCCTGCTGAGAAGCAGAGTGGAGACGCCTCTGGAGCTGAGGGTAGATCCATCCATTACTGACTTGTAGTGAAAATGACCTACCCATCACACTTCCTGCGGGTAAGGCTGGATGGCTGAATAAATCATTTTAGCCACTGGATCCACAACCTCAGACACCTCAGTCACTCTGCTAAATCCAGAGAGGCAACGTTTAACAGTTTGTAAATGTAATGACCTTCACGCGGATTAGGCGAAACGACTCCCCTGCAGGGCGTGGGAGACGTGTTGTACACCACCGCGAGAGGAACAGATTTGAGAGTTTCCCTGGACTCGGGCTCAGTGTGAGTCACTAGCGTAATGAAGCTGTGAGAAACGGGGGGGGGCGGTACTTTAATGCTCAACAGCACGAAGGAAAATGTGATGGAGAGAAGGGGACCACTCCCTGCTCGACATTTGAAGACGTGCAGAATGGACCATCCAGAGTGCAGCTGGGTCTGGGAAGCCCGCCTCACATAGGTCATTCTTAACGTGGATTGGGTGATAACTGAATTCAGTCCACAGTCTCTGCAGCTGTCATCCTCCCTTGAGACATGTCCTCTCCTCTGTGTCTCTGGTGACATTCTGGCTGGAGAGAATTCCTCCTCCTTCTGAATCCTTGTGACTGTGTTTCATGTTTTGCTTTGGTTTTTTTTTTTTTTTTGTGTGTGTGTGTCTGTTTTTTTGAGACAGAGTTTCACGGTGTATTTCTGGCTGTCCTGGAACTTACGCTGTAGACCAATCTGGCCTCAAACTCACAGAGATCCACCTGCCTCTGCCTACAGAGTGCTGGGATTAAAGGTGTGCACCACCGCTGCTCAGCTATCTTTTGTTAATATTTATTGTCACACACACCTCATTTTGTTGTCTTGAGATACTTTCTGTGACACTCTGCAAATCTGCCACCTAAAGAGACTCACTCTTGACACTGATCTCCTAGATAGTTTAAATATTGTCTAAATTACTTTCTTCATGTTAGTTCCTTTAATATGGTTTATTAAGATGAACTTGAGTTGTGCCGTGCACAGCTTTCTATTATATTTTTTTCAGTTTACATGGTCTTATAGCAAGTAAATCAATGGGAAATTGTGGAAAGAGCTATTAAGGACTATTTCAGAAACTAAAAATAGCTCAAAAGCAGTGTCTTTAGTTGCATTTATATTATTGTTATTATTGGCATATCCTACAACTCATAACACACTAGTATGTTGGATGCCTGCTACTGAAGAGTACTAGTTAAGATGACATGCCCTTAAGTCTTAAGGAGTAATCTTATTCATTTGTACCATCAGTGTTAGTTGTCTAGGAGTAAAAATTAATAAATGTTTGCTGAACGGAATTCAAGACTTGTTAAACATGATGTGTCCCTTTCACCATCCTTACATGGTCAAAAACTTGGCAGTGACACCATGGGGGCAATTATGATGCCAATTTTTTCATATCCAATTTGTGCTGTTCTCACAACTAATCCAAAAGAGACAGAAAGAGGGGAAAGATTGATTTCAGTGTTCCTAAGGATTACTGAATGCCACGTTGTTACCTGTCAGAAGAGTCTCAGTAGAAAACTCTCTAAGAGGAGTCTATTCAAGGACCCCATCCTTACAAGCTGGTAAGGAGCCGAAGATGGCTTTCGGTGGTAGAACACAAGCCTGAGTCTTAATTTCCAGCACCACCAATAATAAACAATTAAACGAACGCTTGGAAAACTGGTCAAGAAGAAAGGGAAGCCTGTTGAATTAGAAAATCAATCAGAGAATAAATTGTCAAGCAGCAAATTGCGAGGCTGTGTAATTAGCTGGAAAATATAAAGTAAAACTACAAAGGGTTTGTTTATCTAACATTTCACTGTCATCTCTGGTTTCGTGAGTGGAAGAAACCAAACTTCGTGACAGAATCAACGTTCAGTCCGTGTCCTCTGCTGCCAAAAACCCTTTCTGAAAATGTCACCTTGCCGGAGATGACATTCATCAGAAGCAACACAAGAGTATCGATTTCGAGACATGGTTCACAAAGGTCTCTTGGTGGAGTGTGAACCGTCACTGTGTCCGGTTTTCAGCCTCATTCTGAACGGGTTCCAGTAGGAAAGTCAAACTTAGTAAAGCCCGCTTTCAAGATCGCAATTAACAACTCAACAAAGACTCGTTTATGTACATGAACATGCACAATTACTCTTGAAATTCATTTGTATTCTCACGTTTTGTGTTTAGAAGGAGGACTTCGGGGGAAAGACTATAAATCTTAGTGGAATTTAGACAGAGCCATCCTTGGCATCTAATAAGTCCCTGGGAGTCCTGTTTGTTTGTTTGTTTGTTTTTTCCTAATTCTCAGTAGAGATTCCAGAAAACCTAAGCTTTCTACATAATCAATACTTTACCCATTCTCTGCAAAGTGTCTGTTGAAGGGCTTAAGTGTGTTAGATCAAAACAAATGTCCACTAGTGTTTGCGTTTTAAGTGTGCTCCATAGACCCTTGACATTAACGTCAGACATTCTAAGCCATGGGTGTGTTACTATGATTAAAAGTATCAACCACTGAATGTCGGAAGGGAGTAAGTACACGTGAAGTTTCCTGTTAGGCTGGGTTCCTGGAGTCTGGTCAGGAACTAAGATATAGAGAGTATTCATCAAGAAGGGAATAAGAGCCACTTGACAGAGATAAAGCCTAGTCACGCTTTTGGAGGCCTTTAAAAAAATTGATTTGATTAACCCTTTGAGAATTTCATATGAGGTGTTTGGAACACATTCACCCCCAAATCATCCTCTCAGCTCCTCCCAGATCCCTCCCTCCCTCCCTAATGGCCTCTAATGTCGTGTACTCCTTTTTAAAATGTTTAATAACCCATTGACTACGATATGTGCTGTGTATGCTCATGGAACTGGGGTTATTCACTACAGTGTGGCTACCAGGAGCCACACTCTCCAAAACTATTAGCTCTTCCTGCCCATGATGCCATCAGCGGTAATCTAGCTCCTCGGTGAGGGGTGGCTACTCAGGAACCTCTTCCTACTTCATGCTGAATGTGTACCGACTTGGTCATGGGGTGTGGGGGGAGGGCAACCACAGCTGTGCAGAAATACACAATGGGTCAGAGTGCAGAAAATAAGTGACTGCAGCATACTCAGCCACAGGTGAGACATCTGTATCACACATCCTTCCCCAAGGCTCAGGGACCATCATGGAAGAGGGGGCGGAAAGACTGGGGTTCCTTTTAGGAAGCTGCACGAATTGTGGTCTGAAAACAATGCCTGAGACATCTCTCAAAAGATTATGGCAGAAAAATGCATGAAAAATTATTTTAAGATGTCGAACACTGATGAAGTATTCAGAAAAGTCTCGTAAGAATAATAAGGAGCATTTGGTACTAAACAAACCCCACCTGACATGGGTAAGAAGAGCAAAAGAGCACATTCTCTATGAGAATATTTTTGTAAATAGCCAAGTTGCCTGTATCTGAGAATTTTGGAGGCTTAGGCTGAAGTATGGTGCATTTAGAACTAGCCTGGGTTATGAAGCTAAGTTCTAGGCCAGTCTGAGCTATATAGCAAGATGCTATCTCAAATATACACAGAAAATGTTTATAGAAGTGGGAGAAAAATTTGGGAAGGAAATCAAGACTTTGAGAAAGAAGCAAAAACAAGATGGAAATGAAAAACTAAGTAAATCAAACAAAAATCACACTGGAAAGCATCGCCAAACTCAGGATAAAAATACTGGGATGGAGGACCGCACCATGAAAATACTGGGATGGAGGACCGCACCATGAAAATACTGGGTACACAAGCATGACCACAATGTCCAAGAACCCTGGACTGTGACCAGGATACCAATCCAGAGACTCCACGGGCCAGAAGAAAGAGCTGCAATAGACATCAAAGGTAAAAAGAATCTACTCACTGCCATCATAGCAGAAAATTCCCCAAATCTACAGGAAAACATGTATATATAAAAATTACTTAAAATATCAAAAAGATATAACCAGAGAATATTGTCTACAATATAGCATAGAATAAACTCATAAGGCTGTATAGCCACCTGATCTTCCACACAAGTGTCAGAAGCACTGGGAAAAGACAGTTTTCTTGGCTCGTGGTGTTGGGAAAACTGTATATTCACATTGAAAAAAAAATGGACCTAGATCTGTTTGTCTCATTCCAAACAAAACTTCGTGCTATATGGCTGGGTACCCTTAATGCAATGTCTGAAACTTCCTAGAGGGAAACAGGCAAATCAGTTCAAGGCATAGACATTGGCAAGGACTAATGCAAAAGATTCAAAGAACAGGAAGCAACCCAAAGGCTGAATGCACGGGGTGGCAGGAAATCAGGAAGCTTGGTGATCAGAGTGAAGAGAACAGAAACACAGAACGAGTACTCTCTGGTTTCAAAACTTATTACAGGCTTCCAGTAAGTATGAGTGTCATGGTATAATTGTTGACAAGTAGGTCTGTAGAACATAGAGAATCCAGAAATGGAGCCACACATATTTGAATAATTGATTATTGTCAATGGCTCACAAGCGAGTCAGTGGATAAAGGATTCTCTTTTCAATGGTGCTATTATAATAATTAGGATCAACTTCAAACAATCGAACTTGGACCCATATACAAAAAGGACTTTAAGTGAACCATACATCTATGTGTAAAACTAAAAAGTCTAGGTGCAGATATTTGTGATATGGGTTAATTGAGTATTTTTTAAAGGATAACACTGAAAATAGAAGAAACAAAAACAGATAAATTGAAGCTCATAAAAATTGAAATTTTACTCTTCAGAGAAATATTGTCTTACGAGACCAAGAAGAGGATCCATACATTAATAGAAAAGAGTTTTCAAAGCATATATCTAATAAATAGCCTCTATCCAGAACATATTAAAGCACCCAAAACTATATTATAAAATGTTAATGGTTGTTAAGACTTCATATGTGGCGTGCCAGTGACCAGCAAGCATATAAAACCACTTCACCAGGAAGGTACAAACTAAACAATGATGAGCTTGTCAGATTGACTGAAATTAAGATGGCAAACTATACCAAGTATCGTTGGGTACAGGAGGAATCTGAAATTCATTATGCTGCTAGTGAATTGTGAATAACATAAAAGGTGTTCTAAAAGTAGATTCAAGAGGATTGCACGTTTGAAGTCATAATAAACTACCTAGCAGATTCTAGGTCCCTGAGGGTGAAGAGTGAGACCCTGTCTCCAAAACAGAAGAAATGAATGAGGTGAAGTGGAGAAGGGAGAAAAAAAGACAAAGAAAGCAGAAGTTAATAATAATTAATAGTTGTCAATCAAGAGGTTGAAGACTGCAAAATGCAGAGTTTGAGAACAGTCTGGGCCAAATAAGGAGTTCTAGGCCAGCAAGTGCTGTGGGACAATGGTCTTATACCCTGTAAAAGTTTGTCAGTTGTACTGGTTTAATAAAATGCTGATTGGCCAGTAGCCAGGCAGGAAGTATAGGTGAAGTGACCAGAATAGGAGAATTCTGGGAAGAGAAAAGGCTCAGTCTGCAGTCATCACCCAGACACAGAGGAAGCAAGTTGAGAATGCCTCATTGATAAAAGGTACCAAGCCACATGGCTGACACAGACAAGAATTATGAGTTAATGTAGGATGTAAGAGTTAATAAGAAGTCTGAGCTAATAGGCCAACCAGTTTATAATTAATGTAGACCTCTGTGTATTTCTTTGGGACTGAATGGCTGCAGGATTAGGCAAGACAGAAATCTCAACAAGCAAGAGCTAGCTAGCATGGGATACTGATGCAATAAGTGAAGTGAATAAAACAGCAAAAATAAAGTGAAGCCATGTATATATACTAAGATTTATATGTAAATGCTAATAAGACCTTTGTTTGTAACAAACCTAAACTAGAAACAACCAAAATGTCCACCTTGGGAAATTTCATAAATTGTTATACACCCATGTGATGGATTCAGCAATAAAGAGAAATGAGTTAAGGGGACTCATTGTTGACAAGCATTTGCTGCTCTCACAGAGGACCAGAGTTTTCAATCCCAGCACCCTGTTGGATAGCTTATAACCATCTGTAATTCCAGCTCTAAGAGATCTGATGCCCTCTGCTGGTCTACTTGGGCACCTGCACTCAGGTGCACATACACCACACACACACACACACACACACACACACACACACATGCACACACACACACACACACACAAATAATTAGAAAAATCTTAAAATTTTTTCTTAATGCTTATAATATGGAAAAGTCTCATGCTGAGTAAAAGAAACCAGAAGAGAAAAGTAGTAAATATTGGATGACCACATTCAGATAAGACACCAGGAAGATGAGCGAAAATCAAGAGGGACAGAAAACAGGTTGGTATTTACCTCAGTGACAGCACAGGAGGAGGCAGGTGACAAGGTGGCAGGAGAAAACGTTTGAAGTGATGGGTGTGTTTACTGTCTTGGTCTTGATAGTTTCCTGAGTGTGCACGTATGTCAGAACTTACTAACAGCGCACCTTAAATATGCATTCATTATTATGTCAGTCATACTGCAATTTCTTTATTCACCCCACACTTTTTTATTTAATGCACACATCTACCCACTCTTCCGTGTTAGGAATAGACCTTTGGGGAAGAGGATTTCTCAGAAATCATGTCACTGGTCAGTGCACAGATTTTTGTTTCCATGGGGGAAGCATCTCGGAAAGTCGGGAGAGTGCCTGGCACACAATGATCTTTTTGACCATCCATTGGTCTGCTTCTCCCAGTGCCTGCCCTGTTGCTTCCCTCTCCAAGCACTGTATCAGGATTCCCCTGCCATTTTTCTTTTTGAGAACCTGATTCTCCAAAAGCCTCTGCACGGCAGTGGAAATGATTGACAAAATGAAAAAGCAGCTTGGAGGAGAGGGAGGATGTAATTGCAAACTGTGGTTCTGATGAGGGGCTGGTAGCCCAAGTATCTAAGAAACGTGTTCAGTAGCAAAGGCGTAGCATATGACTTGGTTTAAAAATGAGCAAAGGACTTTAAGAGATACTTTTGCACAGGAAAGGGGCACCTGGACAGATGTCCGACACCATCAGTCTCAGAAAAATGCAAGTCAAAAACCTGAAAGATATGGCACGTGATACCCATTAGAATAGCTGTTATCAAAAGGGTAAGAATGGGTGCTGGTGGGGGTGAGGAGAGCCGGGAAGCCTTGCGCGCTGCGGGTAGGAAGGGAAATGGTATAGTCGCTATGGAAAGCAAGATAGAGGCTTCTCAAGGCTTTGGAACCCAACTGCCACATACCCCAGCAATCCTACTTTGGGGTACATATCCAAATCAATCAGTGTGGTGAAAGAAACTTGCACAAAGGATTCTGTATTCTTCCAGCATCTTCAGCACAGTCCAGAGATTGGGGAGAACCTAAGTGTGAATAAATACCGTGTGACGGATGCGTAGAATGGAAATGGATTCGGCCTTATGATTGACATGGATGTGTTTGGAGGGCTCAGCCAAACACAGAAAGACAAATGCTCCATAATCTTACCTACATGGAGACTATAGCATGATCAGGCTTTAGGGGTCTGGTGGACATTCTGGTGGTGATGCATATATTAATTAAGTTGACTGTGGTAGTCATGACACAGTGTGCACTGACCATGAGAAACTTCATGTTCTTCATTAATAAAACCCTGCTTTCCCAGCCCTTGGTCCCCATGCTGCTGCAGAAAAACGGTTTCTTTCTTAGCTGTTGGTATCTAAACGAGTTTCACGCACTACTGAAAACCTAGGCTGTTTTCCAGGAAGTGTTAGTCTGTCTTTACTTAGTCTTGATCACTGAAGATTCCTGCTCAACGTTCACTGAAATGGGCTTCTTTGTTGCTTCAGGTCTGAACCGCTTGCTTACCAATGGCTCCTATGAGGCTGCCTTTCCCCTGCACGAGGTATTGTGTCTCCTTTTCTTACCTCCCTTCAATAACTTCTTGTTACTAAAATTAGCTCCTAGGAATGGCCTTTAATTTGTTGATAAGGCATGCATTCAGAACTGACTTAGCTTGTTTAGTAAGTAATTAGGGAGAGTCTCCCCGCATCCTTCCACCTCTCCCTCGGCGTCAATTTATTTCTATCTTTTTATGTAACTGAAAGAACATTTAAATCAAGAGTCACTCAGCATGAATCCAGAGAAACAGCTTGAAGACTCTAAGTCATGCAATTAAAAAGGCATTGGAAGGAAGTACCAAGAGAGGATAAATGCTCCTGAACTATATAGACTTCGCAATAAATACATTTATAGCTATTCTTTGAAAGAATGAGAGCAAACTACTTTGCAAAGTATTAGATAAGCAGATATAATGAACAGAAATTAATAATATTGTATTCGTTATTGTAAGATGGGTAAGTGTTGATAGTGTCTCTGTTTGCTTAGTACTAAATAGGAATTTAATAAATCATTTGTAATGGCTTTCCTAAGTATTATTGGGATGGTCCTTACCTTGAATTTCCTAATGGATCTTGGATTGTTTAACCCAGATTCTATCCCTAAGTTTAGAGGAACATAATCTTCATGGTTAATGAGAAATTGTCATTCCATAAATGGGGCAGAATTCTGACTGTGGGTCACTGTATGCTTATAGACAAACACCACAGTTTCTGCCCTCTCGAGCCTGACAGATCAGTGGGGGGTTGGAGGGACATTTACCAACACACTTTGGAGGCTGCTGAGTGAATGACAAGTTTCTCCCAAACATATTGTTTTTGACATTAAAGTTTCTTTAACAAGTTGATTTTTTTAAAAAAAATATTTTTATGATTTATTTAACTTTATTTTATGTGCATTGGTGGGAAGGTGTCAGATCCCCTGCAACTGGATCTTCAGACAGTTGTGAGCTGCCATGTGGGTGCTGGGAATTGAACCCAGGTCCTCTGAGAGAGCAGTCAGTGCTCTTAACCACTGAGCAATCTCTCCAGCCCCAACAAGTTGATTTTAACACCAAGGGTACATCAAAGGTTAGCCAGAATTTGGTTATTAAGCATACTAGAAACCATAATCTGTGATCTTCACAACTTGCCAGGAGACGTTGATGGAATGACAAGCCAAAGCTTTGCCACAGTGGCACGGGCTCCTAATTCTGGTCATTACTATTCACCCAAAGCATCCGTGGCTTTCCTGTGGTTCTTAGCATTGTCAGTGGCACTGTATACCCCCTCCAGGTCCCGACCCTGTGCCTGCACATGGCTGGGGTGAGCAGGCATGGAGAATGTGTGAAGAGATGTAGCTAGTCAGCCCTGCCATCACCCCTCATCCTCCCCAGCACTTTCCAGTCTTGGCACAGTCCTGGATCTCTGGGAAGAGAATTGACCGATCACGGTTGCAGCACCGTAATGGAGCCATTGTTCTTTTGCCTTTCAACTTAACTTGAAGCTGCTATCTCTCCTCAAAATACCCTTCAGGAGCTGAGTGGGAAGCTATTGTTCCCTTTGTTAAAGAAAGGCTGACCCTCCCCAGATCACGCACTGGATTGGTGTTAAGCTGAAACAACCCCGCTTAGTCCCAGCACGGTTCTATTGAGGAAGGATTTCTTGGCTACTGTGAATTGGTTTCCCTCCAGAGGGATCCTTTTCTGTCTGTGACGCTGGCATCACCATGAATGTCTGGCCTCACATCCGTGGAGAGGTTGCCTAGAGCTTTGAATTCTTAGGACCCCAAGGTGGTGTCCAGCTTTTACACCCTAGGGTTTTCATGTTTGTGAGTCTACATGACAAGACCACAGTTGTGGCCACTTATTAAACCTCATCAGAAAAGAAGCAGAGTGCTACCTAACCAGCCTTGGGCATGGCCTCTGAGCCGGCCTGTCTGTTCTGACCATGGAAGACACACATGGAGGTGAATAGTATCAGTTTCATGATGGATTAGAAAAGTAGGGCTCAGACTTGAGGAGGTTGATGCATGATCTCGCGGTGAGGAAGCAGCAGAACTGAGCCTGGGCATTGCGCTCCCCCCCCCCCCGCCTGATTCTCACAAGCACATGCTCTTTGCTGCTGATGTGGGCAGCAAGACAAATCCAAAGTAACAGAGTAAAGAGGAAGTCCCTCCCCATCGTAGAGAACGAGCTTCTGTCATCCCCTTTCACCACTGCTACCCAGAGACGCGGGCATCACTATCTGGTTCCTCGTGTGTCACTCACCAGCAGTGCTGTTCTTATCCCAGGGAAGTTACAGAAGTAAAAACTCCATTAAAACCCACGGAGCAGTGAACCACCGACATCTCCTGTATGAGTGCTGGGCTTCCTGGGGCGTGTGGTATAAATACCAGCCTTTGGATCTTGTAAGGTAAGTTTTTAACTCACTGCACATATAAACATGGCACTAATGAGGGCATACTGACACCTGGAGGAAATTTACTTGGGGAGCAACCCATTCAGCTCATGCTCTGACTTGGTTTTTCCGGAGGATAACCTCTCAGAGGTTGTTGGTTTTTCTTGGTAAACCCACCCTTGCTCAGTTGAGGGTGATGTTTCTACCATACGGACCTCAGGGAGAGGCCAGGGAAGGGACAACAGTGATGGGTTAGCACCCTCGCTCTGTTGAGGGTGATGCTTTCACCATACGGACCTCAGGGAGAGGCCATGGAAGGGACAACAGTGATGGGTTAGCACCCACGCTCAGTTGAGGGTAATGTTTCCATACAGACCTCAGGGAGAGGCCATGGAAGGGACAGCAGTGATGGGTTAGACTTCCCACAAGACTCTGTGAGGAGCAGGTCACCCTGTAGAGAGGGAATACTGATTAAATATATTAGAGATGATCTAGAATATTCCTTCCCACGGTTGACTGTCTGTGATCCAAAAATCCAAAATTGCTTCTCTAATCCTGAACTTTCTGATCACTGATGTGACGTAACAAGGGGAGCATTCCATGCCCGATCCCCTGTGATAGGCCAAGCAATACAGAGGCAGAGTGAACATACATGACTATGAATAGAAAAAAATAAATGGTGTTTAGACGTAAGTCCTTTCCTAAAGATGCCTCACTATGTGCTAATATTTCAAAATTCAAAGACTACAGGTTTGAAAGTTGAAACACTGCTGATGCCGAGCATTTGGGGGCAACAATTACTCAATGATTGGTGTAAATATGACAGACGAGGAACTCTTATTCCTAGGTGTTTTGAGATTTATTCTAACCTTATGCTAATAATATTTAAAGATTGTTTTAATTTGTAGGTACAAATGAATCAGCTGTAAGCTTATGAGAATCGTGTATTTATATTTTTGATGTTGCTTTCTATTGTCTAGACCTGTCCAAAGTGTCATGGCAGTATTGTGCAATACCAGCTCATTGTTTATTTAAAGACTATATTTTAAGGTTGAGTGATAGCGATCCACAACCATGAATTCCTCATTGAAGATTGAGCCATATCTAATTCCTTAGACTAGCTAGATATGTTCATTTACATTGGGGCCCTATAAAAAGCAATAGCCATATAATAAAAAATATATAAACTCAGAAAGGAATAACAAAAAGATAACTTACTTTATATTCCATCTCCCCAAAGAGTTGTTCTTCCTACAGCCTGTTCAGGGTAGACCATGCAATTGATATATCACATCCCCTTTTCTGTTGGTCCCAAATGACACAGAAGACCCATGTGAGGAAAAAGTACATCTAGAGATGGGATCATTTTCCAATGACCAGATGCAGTGGTGGTAAACAAGGGAGCAGAGGAGGAAATAAAAGCCAGTTTTCTTTCCAGTCTCTGCCCCTTTAATTACACAATTACACTGGTGAGAAATTAGGGAGCAGTGCTAGAGTGAACCAGTTCTGTGAGAACGGCGTTATGATTGGAGTTTTATAGTCAGTCCATGCTCTCTGGAGTTGAGAAACTCAGTTTCCTGCGAGGGAAAAAGGCCCTGAGTATTGAAAACAAGTAAAAAAATAAAATACCAGGCTGTGAGTAATTAGGTAAAATGTGTGAGAGAATTTGTAAGATTGGTAACAGTTCAGATGAATGGAAAGACTGAATGTGGGGTCAGGGTGTCCACATAAGTGAGGCAGAGATGGTGGCTGTTGGCCTTGACTTGGTCTGCCACAACTTGAGCAGAATGAATCGTGAAGCATCTGGAGAGCATCTCTCTTAAAATTTTCCTCACCCCATAGATGCTGCTTTCTCTTTATCTCTTGGCTCTGACTGTGTTCTCACATCCTCAGGACTCTCCTGCCACTTAGGCTGCCCTTGCTCCTTATCCACTTGGTGGCAAGGACAGAAGTCCCTTACCTGGCTCCCTTCCCACTTTGACTCATCCCAGTCCATTCTGTAGTCGCAGAATAAGCTGGTGTATAGCAATGTCCTTTTACGGGTGGGGTAGTTCTACTCCCCTGTTATAAAGTAATGTGAGAGTACGGTCATCTCAGAGCTTTGGGTTGACCAGATAGCCGTTTCTTCCCTTAGTTTCCTCTGTCTGTTTTCTCAGGAAAATCACTGCTAAGTGACATACCTGAGCCAACTTCACACATCACTGTGGTTTCAAGGTTTTTGTGTCCCAAACAGGCGCTATTTTGGAGAGAAGATCGGGCTGTACTTTGCCTGGCTTGGCTGGTACACGGGCATGCTCTTCCCCGCAGCCTTCATCGGCTTGTTTGTCTTCTTGTATGGAGTCACCACTCTGGATCACTGCCAAGTCAGGTACGGGAAACTCACGGGGGAGCTTGCTTTGGCAGTTTGCTCTTTGAGGTGCCGTAGTTTTTCACTTCTTTCTCAGTCTCTGGTAGGAAAGTGAAAAGCGTCTCTAGGTCCCCTATGTCCCTTGTTCTCACAGCTTTGGTCTTTTGCTACCATGCAAGCTGAAGTTACAACTCCAGACAGATTCATGAGCAGTCATTCATCCATGGAGCAACTCACTCCCATCCAGCAGCTACTACAAGTCGTTCCCTTTCTGAGTTTTTCCCTGTCTTAAGACTGGGACCTGCTGGTGCAGAATAGAAGCTAGCAATCCTCTTTTCATCTATTCTGTTTCTACAAGGAATCTCTCTGTTCCTAAGCAACGAAGACCCTTTGCCAAATTGTAGTGCCTATTGAGTTATCAGTTCCTAGATGACAATCAGTCCCTTGGTTTCCTTCAGATATTCTAGACATCTTATTGCAGAACTGGACTGCAGTGATCTTAAACAATAATGTTCCTTATAAGAATGAGTGGTTTTTTGCCTCCTGCCTACAGAAAAATTTTACTTTCTATGACATTTTTAATAATACTTGGTTTTCTCCCAGGATTAAAATCTTTAGTTATTCCTCCAATTTATTAATTTTTTATGCACATAGAAACAAAGGCAAGATTTTGGAGGATTTTTCTGTTTCCATAATTCAATATGAAATTGCTTCACATGGTAAAATGTGTTAAGGACTCATTTGGTACAATTTGGGGGTATAAACAAATGTATTTATCCAAGTTTAATTTATTAATATGTAAATAAAGCTTATTTATAAGCAAGGTGATAATAGCCTTTTTATCACAACATTAATACTTGCAGGGCTGTTTATATTAATATCAGAAAAGACTGAGAAGCTTCTGGGGGCATAAAATGAATATATTGGGTTTTACTTATGAGTTGCACGCTCTAGCAATGTTTCGGAGGAAGAACAGAAATGCATTCTGCATCATCAGGAGGCCATCCGCCTCTGTTCTCTTTTCCAGTAAAGAAGTCTGCCAAGCGACAGATATCATCATGTGTCCTGTATGTGACAAATACTGTCCCTTCATGCGGCTGTCAGACAGCTGCGTTTACGCCAAGGTAAGTCTCGACAGGCGGCATCGTAGGTGGGATAGAATTTAATATAAGCTTTCCTGCAGAACACTGGGTGGCCGTATGCCTCTGTTATTTCCCACATTTGACTCCCACATTGGGCTGTATGATGGGAATGCCAGCGCCCAGCATTCTGATGCAACTAACCTTTTGTGTGCAGTGTGTCTAAAAGATGCGTCTCCAGACACCAGCCCAAGATGCTGCACCGTGGCCTGATGCAGAGGGCACAGCTGTTGGAGTCAGGGGAAGTTCAGTCCGTGCTTTTGTTGTTCTTTGCGTGGTTTGTGTTTATTGCTGGGGCACAGGTCTCTTAGGGCGTAAATTCTGGTGAGCACCTTGTTCTTGCGATCCAGTGGATTTTATTTTTACACATGATCTAGTCAAAAGGCTGGGAAACAATGAACTGTATCGTTTACATATTAAAAGATTACTCACAGATTAAATAAACACTGTCTTAACTTTCTCCCCTGCTGCTGTGATGCAATTCTCTGATGAAAAGCACTTAACAGGGGAAGAGATGATTTTGGTTCATGATTCCAAGGTGGTGTTCGACATGGCCAGGAAGATACGGTGGCAGGAACAGGAAGCACACTGCAGCTGCAGTCAGGAAGCGTGGGAGGATGAATCTGTGTGTAGGCAGCTTCCTCTTGCTTATACAGTACAAGCCCCGAGCCCAGGGAACAGTGCTGCCCACTTGCAGTTCTCCACCTCAATTATCTAATCAAGATAATCCCTCACAGGCTTGGCCAGAGGCCTGCCTTCTAACGGACTCCAGATCCTGTCAAATTGACCACTCAGTATTACCCATCATAGATGCCTGACTTTAACAGACTGCTGAATAGATCCATAGCAGAGGAAATGGCCAGAACCCCTGCTCTAGACATTCTGTGGCTAACCAGGAATCTAGACAGCCGTGTGTGATTCTTGGAGACCTCTGCTACATGCAGGTTCTGATTTTGACTCTACTCTCTTTCATTTGTTTGTCAAGAACAAGTTATTTAAGCTCTATGATCCTGAGACTCTTTTAATCTATAAAATGGGCATGCAAAATAGTAAGATCTTGGCTGGAAAGATGGCTCAGCGGTTAAGAGCATTTGCTGCTCTTCCAAAGGACTTGGGTTCAATTCCCAGCACCCACATGGCAGCTCACAAGTGTCTGTAACTCCAGTTCCTGGGGATCCGGCATCCTCACACAGACATACAGGCAGGCAAAACATCAATGCACATAAAAATTACAAGAAAAAGAAACAAAAATAAAAACAACCTACATTGGATTCTACTTTAGTTTTCAAAACAACAACAAAAAAGAAAAAAGAGAAAGAAACAGTAAAATTCTCAGTAAATGATAGTTGTGGCTATTTAACTTTCTTTATCATTACTGTCATTAATCAAATCCAGCTCAGCTACCTGCCCATTGACCTTGCATAGGTGTTGCCTTTCTAGGACTAAGCTTGTCATTCTTTAACGCAGTTAAGTGCCAGTCTTTCTGCCCCATTCCATGACACAGCCTGCCAAGTGAAGAGTGCTTTGAAAAACCGCTCAGGACATGACACTGTGATTTCTGTCACGTGCGATCTCATATCCCTTTCTCATGGTATGTCTTACTTTAACAAAAATATTAGATGCATTTATCAATATTCCTAGAGGATATTTTTTTAACTTCAGGGCAGTATCATAATTTCAAACAAAAGCTAGAGTTCAGGTCGAGGTAGGCTTTCCTAAGATCCGCTGCCTATATGTTTGCCTAGATTCTGGCTATAAAAGGGGTTGGCAGGTTTTATCACACATCTGTGATGACAGTAGCCTGGATCTGTCTGAGGACGCTGTCGGCTTTGCCCTGTTTTGTTCACTTAGGACAAGAGAACGCTTGATAGGCAGCCCACAGCCCGCCCATCCGTAATGGCTACAGCCCTGCAGGTGGCGAGTCCTGTGGGCAGAGCCCAAGCTGCAGCAGTCAGCTGGGAATCTAAAAAGATCTGGGCTCTGAGCCGATGTCACAAGAGACCAGAAAAGATGTAGTGCCTCTCCCTATCCTTAGAGGACACGTAGATTGAGGCTGTAAGGACGGATGAAGCTGAGCAACCTTGGGAATGTAGAGTTCAGAAATCAAGAACTCTGTCAGCCGTGCGATTGTGTTGAAAAGTCGTGAGATAATTTATGCTCTCAAAGCCTGCTTTTGGAAACTGTCAGATTTTTACGGTCTGGTCTTTGTTTGGTGTCCCGGGTGTTTGTGGCTTATGAAAGGAATGTGAAGAGTTGCTTCGGTGAAACTCCCTTTCTCGGAAATCCTTCATAATTCCTCCCAGTAACCATCGTGAGTAGTTCGGAGGACTCAGATTCCATAGGAGCTCCTGTTGTCAGTAATTCTACCAGAAATCTAAAATAATCCTGATTGCAATGTTAGGTTATTTCCATAATTGCTGGGTAGCTCAAGTTATTTCCAACCAGCGTGTCAATGTCAAGACAGGTGTTATTATTACCATTGTACTCAGAAAGCTAAAACCTGCTCATCCTTACCCATAGGACAGTAAACCTGACAACCACGGGCCTCAGTTTACCAGAACACACACGCTTCTTCTTTACCCCCGGGTCCTACTGGGCTGCATGATGTTTGGACTGAAGTTTGCATTTGGTCTTCCCTAAAACTTCAGACTAGAGTCAAGAGTGGCAGAATCTGAGTTCCACCAGCTTCCTTTGGAGGTGTTTGTTAGAAACGTCAGGAGCGAGTTTGTGGGTCCTGTATCTAGAGAGTAGACCCAACCCAGGCAGCAGCTGCTCTGCTCACTCATCAGAGGATACGGTACCCTCGTCCTTGGCAAGAACAAGAGTCTGAACTCCACCTCCAAGTGACCTAAGCAGGGAGATGCTGACAAACTTATTGTTTTCTGCAAAAAACAATTAACAACAAGCTAAAAAACAATTAACAACAAGCAAAAAAAAAAATCACAAAGTAACTCCCAGCCTAGAACTGGCACCTTCAGACCCCCGGTGTCTCCAGTGCACTTACTTATGCACACTGTCATTCTGAACACAGGTTCACTTCCTGTGATGGGAAGACGCTGTGTCTCCGGGCTACTGTCTTCTCCCTTTCTCCCTAAGTATCCCGTTTGTGATTATTTTAAATTCCTGACCTTTGCACTGGGGATAAATCAGTGGTAGTGCATTTGCCTGGCCCGTATGAGGCTCTGGGCTTCATCACCATCATTAAAAAATCGCTGCAGTTTTTATTCTGCTGTTCTAGAGTCTGTGTTCCTTCAGAAAGTTTCTGCTGGGCCGGGGAGATAGGTGAGGGTAAAGCACTTGCCATGCCAGTGTGAGGACCTCTGATCCCTAGCGCCCATGTAAAGCCCAGGTGGATGCGACACCCTGCCTGTAATCCCAGCATGTCAGAGATAGAGACTGGGAATCCCCTAAACGAGCTATGTTAGCTGAGTCAGAAACTCCGGGCTTGACTGACAGACCCACCTCAATATATAATGTGGAGAGTAATCAAGGAAGACCCCTGGAGTTGATCCTAGGCTCTCATGCATACATGCACACATATAAATGCACACTCACACGCATGCCCACGTGTACACATGCCCCACACAGATCGGTTTGTGATTGCCACCAGTGTCCTTGGAATATCTTGAGGTCTATGTGAGTATTTGGAGCCTGTTCTCTTTGGTGGTACTTGGCCAAGGGAACCATCAGATAAGCTAGACCAGCATTTTGCTAGGAACCAGAAGTCCTGATTTTCTTGCCTATTCTGACTCACGCTGATAACCACAGTAGAAAACTGTCTCTTCAAATGTTGATATATCCTGTCCCAAGAAAGCACTATGCTGGGTCCCACTGATCCGTGTACTCCTTGGAAACTCCTTGGAAATGAGAGACATCTGTTGTGTGGGTGGGAATGACCTGGGCAGCCCAGAATGACAGCCACAATTCACCCGGGAACCTCCCCTCATGTTACCAGCTAGTACATTCACCAGACATTCAGACACAGAGCCCAGACCCACCATCCACTCCTAGAACGGTTAGGATTGTGTGATACTGGGTGGCCAGCATGCCATCTGGTGTATGAAAGGAATAGGATTTAATGCTTGTGTCACATTTAGTGTTTGAATGCTGCCCATCTCTCCTGCATTCAAAGAAAGAGAGAGAGCATAAACTTTTGGAATAATACAAAGTCGTTGACACTAGGATACGGCAGGTAAACACCTGTTTATGGGCATATTCTCCAGGGACAGTAAAGTATACCTTACTGGGGAAACATAAAATAAAGCTCTGCTTTATGTAACTATCAGTCATCACTTTGCCATGGACTTTGGTGGGATTTAGACTGGAAGTGGAAGCGAGTGTGACTGTTCGGCCGTAAGAGTCGAACCTTAGATGACATGCTGGTGAAAAGGTGGTGCAACTGTCTGGGGTTACAGGAGGTGGTTGAGCAAATGCAGAGATTGCCTCTGGCTCTAATGAATGTGAGAGTGAATCCGACAACAGTTCTTGTCTCTTGCACTTGTAATGCTGAAATACAAAATAACCCACAGAGTGTTTGCTCAAAACGATAGGAGCAAAATAGCCATGTTTTTGAAATGAATAAATGAGACATTAGAAACAGTGTTTGGGGAGTTAAGAGCCTATAAATCAATAACAAAAGCACCTTCCTGGTCCTAAATATAGTTATATCCATATCTATGTAGATGTATAAGAGTTTTTAAGGCACACAAAGTGGAATTCTTAGAAGCACTGTTGGAGATGTGCAGTCCTGATGTAAAGGGAGCACACTCTTTTCTCCGCATCTGAGCGTCATAGTCAGAAGACACCACCCCCCTTCTTCCTCATTGCCAAGGGGAGTATTCACCCAAGAGCCCTTACAAAGCTCACCGTATCACCATAACTACTTTCAAACAGCGCTAAAAGTAACAGTTGAGTGTTGTTCATGAGAAACCGGCTGAACGGATTCTGTCATTCCCAGGTGACCCACCTTTTTGACAATGGAGCTACTGTGTTCTTTGCTGTGTTCATGGCCGTCTGGGGTAAGTGGAGCACAACTGTAAAGCTTGAGTTGCCTCATCTGCCCCGTGGTGGGTTCCTTCAGATCCTCGCTCTGGATGTCTTTGGAAGAAGCTTGAACACATTCAGTTGGATTTCTGTTGGCAACAAACAGGTCACTCACTCCCTGATTTATTGGGTTTACTTTGAAAATGATATCATACAGGGGAAATACATCTGATAGTGTCCTTTAAGGTCTTAGACAGCTTCATCAATTTCCTTGGAGTCATCCACTATCGCTGTCTCTCATAATCCTCCTGTGGCTGATAGCTATCAAAGATGTTGGCATTCGTAGCCTATCTATGAATTGACTGGTTTCTGTTGGAGTTCTGCCATCCCTGGTGGACTATGTGATAATCTCATGATTTTGCTATCCTTAAATCCTCAATGCATCTGAATCCCTTGCAAACACGGAGAGGATGAGGAGGGGGAAGAAGAAGAACTAAGCCAATGATTGCACCGAGTGTTGGCTACATGACTAAGATCAAGATCAAAAATCATACATATCTTGCCTCCCTAGAACATACAAGTGTCATAATCAGAAAGTAGAATAAGCAACCAGTGCTTCACCTTTGCCGTTGTTACAAATAAAGTGACTCTGGCAAATAAACTTATTGCTTAAGGCAGTGGTACCCAACTTTTTCTGGTCCTAGCCAGATGAAAAATGGGAATAACCACTGGGAATACTGGTGGAAATTAGAAGAGTTTGCTCATAACCAGGGATAGAGCTGCCATAAGCATCCTCACCCGGCATCCCCAAAGGCTAGCTCTTCCTTGAGCACTAGTCTACTTTGTAGTGGGATATGTTTATACACAATGAGTAGTCTCCTGGTGTCAGTTAGGAAGAATTCAATACAAACCTCCCAGATCCACTTCAATATTCCTCCAATTTCAGGTACCCATTGATAGATCTTTCGAGTGAGATAAGTTTTATCCTCCTACAGCTGAACCCCTGAGGTTATACCGAAGTGAGATTTTGGTACAATGCCCTTTGTCTGGAAGGTAGAATTTGTCACCTCTTCCCCAACAATGCTACTGTTGTCCTGTCCTGTGAAGGACAAATCGGTTTCATTGATGGTCCCCTTGCCTGGCTTGACTGCTTGGTGATGGCGTATGGGGTTAAGAAGATTCTAAGGTTACAAGTGGGACTGGAGACTCGACATCTTTGGAATATATGCAGTATGAGTCTGATAGGTTTCCGATAAGACATTTTGGGCACAGAGGAACATTTTAGGGTGAT
>JAQHUG010000103.1:2940758-2971359 GCA_028555095.1 Dicrostonyx torquatus | reverse complement strand
GACTGCCAGTGGGGACTGACTGAGAAGCCAACGATAATGGCACTGGGACCTATCTCTTCTGCATGTATTGACTATTTGGGAACCTATTCTATATGAATGCACATCTTCTTAGACTGAGATGGAGGGGGGAGAGCCTAGGGCTCCCCATAGGACAGGGTATCCTGCACCATCTTAAGGAAGCAGGGGGAGGGCGGTGGGGTAATGGGGGAGTGGGAGGGCCGGGAACAAGGGGAGTAAATGTAAATTTTGCTTTTAACAATAAAAAATAAATAAATTAATTAATTAATTAGGTCAATTAGTGTTGTATAGTCAAAAAAAAAGAGGCATACAAGAACTCCACCGTGTGTGGACATGAGCACATAGGACAATGACTCACTTTCTCATAAACCGTCAGAATGGATCACTCTTTCCATTTTCTAATGGAAAGGACTTAGAGGCCCTGAGAAGCTACATGGCTTACTCAAGACTATGCATAACTAATAAGAAATGGGGTCTGAAGTTTACACCAGATATTTGTCTGTCCTATTCTAGAGCCATTTCCAAGTCTCCTCCTTAGGGCCCATCAGTTAAGATCTTGATTAATAGCACGACTTTACACTCCTTGTCACAGGACACTGGGTGCTGTTGGCTGATACAATCCCTGGAGAAATATAAACTAACACCTACTCACCCCAAGTAGGGAACTGACGACAGACCAAAGTTCGGATACCACCAAAATCCAGCTTGGTGAATCTATGAGTTTGGGGTTATTTACATAAATGTGACTCAAGGCATGTGACTCAAACTGCATCACCAGAGCCCACCCATGCATGGGTGACAGCTCACTTATACAACCTGAAGGTGTCTGAACAGGTTGCAGAATGTCCTTCGTAGCAGCTCAGCTGGTCTGAGCTTTTCCCAGACAGCTCAACTGTTCTGTTGCTTCCCGGTATCTTGGCTAGTCTGAGCGTTTTCTTAACAGCTTCGCTTATCTCAGAGTCTTCCAGGCAACTTGGCTCATCTGTAGTGTCTCTTATTGGTTACATGTTTGGGATAGGAAAGGCCTGGTGAATCTGGTCAGTTTCAGGGACTTCCTAAACCTATTTTTTGTGTTCGTCCTCAACTTCCCTGTAGAGTGCTTCCCAACCTGTGGGCCATGACCTCTTAGAGGTCAAAAACCCTTTCACAGGAGCCGCCTAAGACACAGATGTTTATATTATGATCATAACAGTAGCAAACTCTTACGCTATGAAGTAGCAATGAAAACAATTTTATGGCTGGGGTCGCTACAAACTGAGGAACTGTATTAAAGGGTTGCAGCTTTAGGGAAGTTGAGAACCACGGATGTAGGGTGAAATGTTTCGCCTTCCCTTAGAACATCCATCCTGGCCAGGCGGTGGTGGCGCATGCCTTTAATCCCAGCACTCGGGAGGCAGAGGCAGGTGGATCTCTGTGAGTTCGAGGCCAGCCTGGTCTACAAGAGCTAGTTCCAGGACAGGCTCCAAAGCCACAGAGAAACCCTGTCTCGAAAAACCAAAATAAAAAAAAAAAAAAGAACATCCATCCTGTTATTTCACCTTCCTGTAAACTTCCTGTGTCTTAGTGAGCTTCCTTCCAAGATAAAGGAAACTACAGAGGTAGGTAAATAAAAATGATGATGTCTTTACTCTCAGGAGACTCCCTGTATATTGTGAGGTGTTAATTACAGTACAGGATACAGTACAGCAAAATATACAAATAAAGTATGAGTCTAAATACTAATGTGGACAGGAAGAAATTGGGGGACATTATCAATGGTGGTTTGCTGTGGGTGCTGGAACCATGGGAGCTTTTCATGGAATTTTCCATGAAAATCCAGCAATTTTCCAAGGGCAATTTGACAGATTATGTCAATGCTGTATAGCATAGTGATCATCAGCATAATGATGGCATGGAACTTTCTAATTCTGGAGTTTTCTGCTGGCTGTGCGGTCGGTCAGTCCACTGACACCCTCACACCTGCTTTCCAGTGCACTTTCGCCCATTCCACATTACATTCAAAGAGAATCGACACGCAGTGTTTCTTTCGCTGTGCTTAAAGCTTGAGATTCATTTCTGTTCCTGAATAGATCAGTGGTTTGTTCCTTTATAGCTCAGGATCGTATCTGTCCCAGTGCCTGGTTAGACTAGAGTCTGTGTGCTGCCCGGTTACTAGGCACTGGCGCCGGTTCAGGTTTGAACTGTCAGGAATGAATGAATTGCTGGCTTTCTCATTTTTTCATGTTTTCCTGAAAGTCTTCGCATCCGTATTTTCTCGGACACATAATTGCAGGTGGTATGACAGGATCCTATGACAAGCGACATGCACCGTTGTCATCATGTCAGCATTCCGTGAGAGTCACCAGCCGTGCCACATGCTCGCAGGCACTGAGAATTATCAGTCTGTATAATAGCAGTCATTTTCAAGAGCGGACATAGGCAGCTTGCTGTAGCTCTGTTTTGTGTTTCCCTGGCGAGTAGGACGTTGAGCATCTGTCCTTGAACTTCTTTGTAACCTGCATAGTCCCCCAGTGAAGAGTTTGTTCATTGCACATGGATTGCTCATTTGTTATTGGGCCGTTTGTCTTCCTTCCGTCCTGTGAGGTCCTTTCTGTGTTCTGATAGAAGTGTCTTTATGTTTGCAACGATTTCTGTTTCACATTTGCATTTTAATAGAACATTTTATTAATTCCTCGATAATTTTATACATGTTTGCCCTGTGGTTGGATCGTTTTTATCCCCACTCCTCCCTGTAACTCCTTCCAGACCCACTCACTGCCCCAACCCTCCTCCCAATCTCATGGCTTCTTTTTTAGCTCTCATTTTAATTAAAATATTGGGTCATTATATATTATGTCATTACCCCTTCTCCTTCCAACTCCTTCCATATATTCCTTTACTCCCCACTGAAATTCATGAACTCCTCTTTACTGCTTTATATTTATTCTTCTTATGTATTACAATTATTGCTTATATGTACACACCAATATATAAATACAACCTGCTGACTCGTCAGCGTTGCGTGTGTATTTTTCAGGGCTGATCACTTGTTATTGGATAACATTATTAATAACTCACCCCTTGGGATGGCTCTTTTTCTTCTTTCAAGTTAATTGCCTGTAGCTCTTGGTCAAGGGATGGGGCCACATGAGCCTTCCCCTTCCCATGTTAGGATGTATATTGGCATTGCTCAGGTCTTGGTTAGGCTGACATATTGTTGAGATTTCATGTGTGTAGCTTCCCTGTCGTTTCTAGGAGACACGGTCTCACAGCTGACTCCCTGGTGCTTTGACTCTTGTGATGATCCTGCCCCTTCTTTCACGATGCTCCCTGAGCCTTCAGGGTGGGGATCACATTTGCAATTTTACCAGTTGAGGCTGTGCACCCCACCATCAGTTGTTCATTGCCTTTTGACAAGTTGTAGACCGTCGGTAACGGTCTCCCACTGCTGCAAAGCGGGGCTTCTTGGATTAGGGGTGAGATCTACATTTACACTTGAAGATTTGAAGTTAGGGATCATAGACAAGAGAAACCACATAGTGTTTGTCTTTCTAAGTCTCATATATATATATATGTATATATGTATATATATATATGTATATATGTATGTATGTATGTATTATATATATGATACGTTCTAATTCCATCCATTTGCTGAGATTTTTAATTATTTAATTTTTCTCTACTGCCAAAGAACAGAGTATTGCATTATGTATATGTACCACATTCTCATTCCCATTTCATCAGTTCAATGGCATTTAGGTGATCTCCATTCCCGGTCATGAATTAGAGCAGCTATGATCACAGCTGAGCAAGTATCTCTGTGGCAGGTGCGGAGTCCTTTGGACGTATGCCCTGCCAGGGGTATAGCTGGCTCATCATGTGGTGGATTCAGTTTTAGCTCTTAAGAAATCGCCACACTGATTTGCAGAGTTGCCAAACCAATCTGCGTTCCCACCGATAGTGAAGGAGTGCCCATGCCACCCCCCATCGCCGCACATCCCTGACAGCCTTTGTGCCTGGTTATTGGACGATCTTAGCCATTCTGACTGGCTTAGGATGAAATCTCAGAGACCTTTTTTCACTGGGGCTTTCCAGCTTGTTAGAATGATGAAGCCTTTGGTGATATTTCTCAGCCATTTTTATTTCTCCTTTTGAGAACTCTCTGTCCATGAAGTCCAATTTGTGCTGCCCACAAACGTACTCCTGGGTGTGGTATCGTCCACTTGACACCGTGTTTAGTCTACCAGAGGCCACATCCTTAAAGAAAACTAACTCACCACCAAAAGCTCCTTAGTGAGACCCTTCACCTCCATGCTAGAATGCTGACCTGCTCGTCCTTGTGCAGACCATGTATAGACAACCACTCATGAGTTCATGAGTGCATTGGCCCTATCTATCTGGAAGACACTGTTTGTGCTCAAGTCCTCCTAATGTGACCCTTCCGAGCGATGTCCTTCTCCCTGACACATTAAGACCATTATTCCCATTCTCTTTCCTAAACAGTGCCCTGCTGACTCTAAGAAGTGAGCTGATGCAGCAACCCTGAGTGAGCACTTTATTCCCCCCTCTCTCTTTCTCTCTCTCTCTCTCTCTCTCTCTCTCTCTCTCTCTCTCTCTCCCTCTGTTATCACAGAGAGTTCTTCACTGTCTTTTAGCCATGTGTGCAATCGTTACTTTATTATAGTTTAGTAGTTAAGCCCTCAAGCAAAAAAGGAAGGTTCCCTGACCCCTGCCGTTTGGTTTCTTTTTACAGAAAGGAAGCACATCCTTAATAGGGCCCATGAAACTGTAGTCCCTTGGCAGAAAAAATAAACCTCAATAACTGTGGGATTCCCTCAGCAACCAGCTCAGATATGGTGTCAGAATTCCCAAAGCTAATGTGACTTAGAGAGACAGTACTCTCTTTCGAATTGTCCAAACATCAATGTATAATACAGGATGTGAAAATCCGTTTGGGGCAGAGACTATTTTCTTTTATTTATTTGTTCATTTATTTATTTATTTATTTAGGTTTTTTCGAGATAGGGTTTCTCTGTGGCTTTAGAGCCTGCACTGGAACTAGCTCTTGTAGACCAGGTTGGTCTCGAACTCACAGAGATCCGCCTGCCTCTGCCTCTGAGTGCTGGGATTAAAGGCGTGCGCCACCACCGCCCGGCAAGGGGGCTGTTTCTTAAGAACTGTTTCTCTCAGCTGGATTAATCAGCAGCGTTTGCTCAGATTACATGGAACACCCCTAGTCACTAGATTTCCATCAAGGTATTTTTAGAGTATTTTACGGTAGATCAGACTATAACAACTTGGCTTCTCAGGCTTTTCCGCTATGAGTTGCAAATCCCCTGCCCTGCACATAAACTCATGTACTTATCTCAAAGGTCCGGGCATCAATGGTTAGCTTTGATCTTATTAAAATATATCTCTCCAGGAGCTGGAGAGATGGCTCAGAGGTTAAGAGCACCGACTGCTCTTCCAGAGGTCCTGAGTTCAATTCCTAGCAACCACATGGTGGCTCACAGCCATCTGTAATGATATCTGGTGCCCTCTTCTGGCATGCAAGCATACATGGAAGGAATGTTGTGTACATAATAAATAAATAAATCTTAAAAAGAAATATATGTCTCCATTAAAATATGTCTTCTCCATCCCTGACTTCCTCAACCCTGAAATGAATGCATTTTGACATATCACAGGATCTCATAAATTCTCAGCTTCCATTTACGTGATCACACTAGTCTCTGTGAAGATTAGAAAACTACAAAACCACGTTGCTTGGGCTCTTTAGTATTTCATGCTGTCATTTTGATGCTGATATGTTTACGTGAAGACTTTTGCTTTTTTCTTTTTTTCTCGTGAAAACTGTGAGCCGGGCGGTGGTGGCGCATGCCTTTAATCCCAGCACTCGGGAGGCAGAGGCAGGCGGATCTCTGTGAGTTCGAGACCAGCCTGGTCTACAAGAGCTAGTTCCAGCGCAGGCTCCAAAGCCACAGGGAAACCCTGTCTCGAAAAACCAAAAAAAAAAAAAAAATATGTGAGGCTTCTTCTACAACACAGCCAATGAGAACTGAGAACCGCCTGGCATCTCACCTGGTGTACAGACTCCAGTGTGGTCCAATCCCCCGCTCTAGTCCCCCACCTCTTATCCAAACAAACATTCTCAGAGAGTTGTAAAGGACTGATGAAGATTAAGTATGTTAGTGTTACTAATTTTATTTTTAAAAAGAAATTAATATTGCTGGGGAAAGTAGTTGTGAAACAATTTGTTCTACATTTCCTAGAAAGTAAGAATCTTTTTTATTTGTAATAATAATAATTTTAATGTCAATAACTAAATTAAATTAATAATACATTATAACCAATAATAATGGAAAATAATCAAATTATTGTTAGTAATAATTTTATTTATTGTTTTCATTATTATCATCATCGTGATCATTTCCTAGAAAACAACCCCAGAACCGTTCGCTGACAAAACAGGAACTCCAGCAACCAAGCTGTGTCTCCAGATCCAGCCAGAAAACCATCTTACCTAGGTTTCTGAAGATGCTTTGAGCCATCAGGTTGGCTTGGGAACAGCCAATCTGACGTTTTGAGATAGGCCTCACCATTCAGAGATTAAAAACTACTCATTTCTTTTCATGCCTATGGCCTGTTTTATCTAAGCCTTTGTTCTTGTTTTTGCTGTGGAACTCAAGCTTTTAACAAGTTGGGGGGAGGGGAGTTACACCATCAGGTCTCTAAGTCTCTTAATCTTTCAGATTTCTTGGGAATGTCTTTACCGTTATTTTCTAAGAGGCAGCACAGTTCTTCTCTTGGCATTCCAGAACAGGCATTTTAAAGATAAAGAGTCAAACTGGGCCTTTAAAAACCCATTATATTATCACTGGGCAAAAAAAAAAAGAAATGCAACATTGTATCCTTGCAGATTTTAGGATACGTGTGGGTTTTTCTAGGCCCTCTGGAAGATTACGGATCTGCATGGAGGATACAAGTAAACCCCAGGTTCCCTACAGAACCTACAGCTGTGGAACATCACCCTTCATATATTTACAGCTGTGTCAGGGCAGTACCCCAAAATAACTGGAAAGCTAGACTTTCTTTTTCCTTTAGGGTCTTGTCATTTCAATAGATGCTGAAATTAAAGTGTAACCTAGTAATTAAAACACAGATGACAAATCAGGACCGATTTCCGGCTCTATCGTGTCCTGGCTGTGTGATGTTAGAGAATTCACGATGGAAATTAAGAGACACTCTAAGGGGAGAGTCTTTCTGCCGAGCATCTCTAGATGCCTGTGCGAGATGGGGCAGCCACTCAGTGGCGCCTTTCTTCCTGCTTGCAGAATTTAGCCATTGGCTGTACTTTCCAGAAAGAAATCCAGGTCAGCCTTTGTCCACAAACCCCAACACTTAAGCAGGCAGTCTCTATTTCTGTTCAGATGAAGGACTAGGTTCCTTCTATCGGATGGCTCCACCTTCTCCCTTCATCCTGGAAAATGGAAACAAAAGAGAGCCTGGGGAGGCATTATCTACTTCTTTCTTTCTTTCTTTCTTTCTTCCTTTCTTTCCTTTCCCTTCCCTTCCCTTCCCTTCCCCTTCCTTCCTTCCTTCCTTCCTTCCTTCCTTCCTTCCTTTCTTTCTTTCTTTCTATCTAAGTCTTCAGCCCCAAAGGAAGCCTGTTCTTCATGACCACATGGATTGTGGCCATGTCTGATTTCAATAAATTAACATAATAAATGGCTTTGGTGGAAATTATGACACCCTGCTGCAAATCTATTTGAAATTGGCAATGACTGTCCTACTTCAGAAAATAATAAAGTGCAGTGTATACCTCACCATTAATGTCCCTTATGAGCTCGCCATGTCAGTCTGCTCAACTGCCTATGGTTCTGAGCTAAAGAGTGTTCTGGCTCAAAAGCGCCTTAGCTGTAATTCTGGTTTTCTTTGCTTTCTTTCTATTTTAGTTACTTCTGGTCAACCATGATCCAATAATATTAGCTAGAAAATTCCAGAAATAAGTTACGTTTTAAACTGTACGCTGTGCTGAACAACATCATGAAATCGTACATAGCCCACCTCCATCTCTCCAGGACACAGGCTGCTTCAGCTCCGTCCAGGGTATCCACACTGTATATGCCACCCATCTGCTAGTTACTCTGAGAAGCCATCTATCTCAGTTACCAGGTTGAGTGTCACAGTATGACAGGGCTGGCTTTGAAGTTGCTCTCCTCGGAATGGTCTGAATGAGCCCGGAGCTCAAGAATACCAATGTTGTTCATGTGTACGTACCAGAGAGATGTTATCAAATTCTCCCTCAAGTAAAAATACGGAAATCCTCTGCTTAATAAGAAACAGTGATATTATTTAATAATAAGAAACTTTGGTATTATTTGGTGGGGTTGCTAATACCTGCAATAAGGCCAAATAGTAAACAGCATAGAACACACACCCTGAGTACCATACACAGTTTCAGGCTTCGGAGGAGGTGCTGGGATGTACACCTCATAAATAAGAGATTACTGCATTTGTATACTAATCTACAGAAGCCCTACCCCGTTTCTGCCTGAGCTAAGAGGGAAGATGTCTCATGTTTTCCGAATGTGTCACTTAATGTCACAAAAGGATCGCTATTTGGGATTGAGGTTAATGCCTCGGGTGAACCTCCCTGTGGGAAGATTAGGTAATAGTACGAAGCAGGGATGAGGGTAGAGAGGAGGGGGAAATGCAAAACCCTTTTATACGTAAAATTATTCAAGTTTTAGGTGAATAGTTTGAGACTGTTCTAAGATCTGTAAGGGTTATGTCTGCATGCCTTCAGAGTCCCAACAGAGGCGTGAAACTTACTCCTTTTCCCCATAATAAAGTGTCTCCATCCATTAAGATATGACCACACCATTCCAATACAAAGATCTGACATCTTTCTGTAACATAAGAGGAGGTAATTTCTCTCCTGCGTAAGCTACCATTCTTGTCTGATTGCACCACCCTACTGTATGGAGAGCAGTTTAGCAACCTTGTTCCCGGCAACAGTTCTTTCCTGTGCACCGGGAATGTATCTCAGAGATGGGATGCTCATCTTCCCTGTGAGGCTCATTTAGTCAGTGCGAGGGGAAGTCATACATTTTGCCAGACAAAGGAGAAGCACGGTTAGTTTCAAACTTTGATATTATTTTGGTGATGTTGATGGAAAAACATCTAAGAGTCCTAACTACATGTTCTTCTGTCACACTTCGGTATCCTTATAGTAGAAGATTTTTATTTTATTTTATGATTTTTGAGACAAGGTTTCTCTGTGTATCTCTGGCTGTCCTGGACCTCACTGTGTACACCAGGCTGGCCTTGAACTCACAGAGATCTGCGTACCTCTGTCTCCTGTGTGCTGGGATCAATGGCATGCACCACGGTGTCTGGCTAGAATATTTATATTAAGTACAAATATATTTGCATACATCTAAATATGGTTAAGATATTTTGTATAAAGCCGGGCAGTGGTGGCGCACGCCTTTAATCCCAGCACTCGGGAGGCAGAGGCAGGCGGATCTTTGTGAGTTCGAGACCAGCCTGGTCCACAAGAGCTAATTCCAGGACAGGCTCCAAAGCCACAGAGAAACCCTGTCTCAAAAAACCAAAAAAAAAACCAAAAAAAAAAAAAGATATTTTGTATACTTTTCTCTGAAGAGAATTTGGGAACAAGAAATTACTGCCCATCCAATGCAGTGTATGCTGAGGTTTGGGTTGTTTCTCTGTTCCTAGATGCCTTTTATATTAAAAAATAAATAAATACCACATAAGTAGGCAAGATAATGGCAGGAAAGTTTCTTGTATTATTTATTCCAAGGACTCTGTCGATGTTAAATCTGTTCTGCCTCAACCTGCAAGACATATTAATTTAATTCCAGGCGAAATCTCTTAATTTTCATTATATTTGACTCAAGTTTAGTAATTCTCAAGATTTCTCCTGATGAAATAGCATCAAATTAAAAATTCTGATTTCAAAAACAAAACAAGAAAAAGCTCCAAGCCACCGCCATTGTCTGCATTGCCTTCGTTATTCATTTAAACAGTGTTGCTTTGTATCTGAAACTGTCTTTGTTCTCCGTTTGTTCCAGCTACTGTTTTCCTGGAATTTTGGAAAAGACGCCGAGCAGTGATTGCTTACGACTGGGATCTGATAGACTGGGAGGAGGAGGAGGTTTGTACCGCTCACCTCAGGATATCTTAACAGCACAACCCCCATAAAATGAAATCCTTGAGGTCTCACCCTCCACTGAATGATGGAAGTCAGCTTATCACGAAAGCGATTTTAATAACTGTCTTTGAAGGGTGCTTCAAGTTGCATAAAGAAGGCCAGGTGATATGCCTGGGACCCTAGCATCTGGGAGGTTGAGGCAGGAAGACCTCAAGTCAAGGCCAGCCTGGGTTACATAACGGGATTTTCCCATGAGGCAGGAGGTGAGGGAGTCTGGCATCACTTGGCAGTACCACCATCCAAGCCATGTGCTTGGGTTCCACTCTGACATGGTACTGAGTGAAAATCCATGAGGCAAGAGATGCTTCTCCAATAGGCAGAGACTCATGGGATTCAGGAGGACCAGCCTGACTTATCATCCATTTTCCTGACTTGAGTAGAAGGCAGTTTTTATTAGCTCTAGGCATTTGGAATACACCTCACTAGAGAACGGTTTGAGGAAATAAATGTTTCTGTGACCCAGGACCCACAGCAGCCCCCAGACATGCATAAGTTAAGAATTACATCAAGGGCTAAGTGCTGAGAAGAAGCGCTCCTGGTAGCCCCCTTGGGATGGACGAATGCAGGGTCATCTGTACAGAGCTGCCGACGAGGGCAAGCTCAGCCTCCGGGGATTTAATTTATCTTCCCAGCCACCTTGGTCCCCACTCCCCCTTCTAGGTCAGTATATTGTGTTCTTTCCCATTCGTGCCCAATTCTGGTTCCCTTTTCTCGGCCCATTTGTTCATACTAGACTCCGTTACCACACTCTTCCATTGGCCCCTGCTACATCCGGGCCTCACCCGTTTTTCCTAACCCTTGTATTCTCTTAGCTCTCAGAATCTCAAATCATTCGAGCCTTGCTGCGTCTGTGTGCCTGGGAGTCACATAATGTAAAAACTACAGCGTCGTTATAGCTACAACTGGCATTTTCTTTTCTAGAGGAACATGTGTGTGCTTCTCTACGTTCACAGAGGGCTTTAGAGGCACAAATTGTGACAGTGTTGGCCCTGTGATTGGCCCGACAAAGGAGACGATTTTGACAGGCTTTCTTCTTATTTACATAAATATCCTTAGGCTCATTTTTTTTCTTAGTTCATTTTTGTTTTGTTCTGTCTATTTAAGATATCCAACAAGGAACTTTGATACACGACACAGGGGTTTGTCAGTAATTCTTACTATTCTGAATGACAGCCACTCTTATGCATCATAAACATTCTTTAGAAAATGGTCTCCTGGGTGTGGAGGAAATGCTCAGGTGGACACGGGGTCCATGGGCAGCGGCTCGCCCATCTGCATCCTGAGAAGCTGAGAGCTTGCAGAGCAAACAGAATCGTCTCTGTCTCTGTATCCTCAAACCTCACTGCCTGAAGTAAAGAAAAGGCAGGCATGGGAATCAGAAAAAGACAAGATCTCCTGAGTAAATTGGGAGCATGGGGACCTTGGGGGAGGGTTGAAGGGGAGGGGAGAGCCAGGGAGGGGAGCAGAGAAAAGTGTTGAGCTCAATAAAAATCAATAAAGAAAAGACAGGCTGAGCCTATCTGTGAACATGTCTCCTGCAGAGCACGGCCATTCTCCACCTAGCTCTGCCCTCCGTGTGCAGTAATGCGCTTCCGTCTCCTTTGCCTTCTGTTTCCATCTGAGCATGCTCTGTCTGCATGGACGCAGCCTCCAGCCCATCTACTTTAGCTCATTTTCCGTCGTTGCCCAGTTCACTCGAGAAGAGCGTGTGCTTAATTAACCAGCAACGCTCTAGTGCGTTCCCTCGCCAATCCTAATCCCGCAACTGCTTTCTAGTTCAAACTGGTCACTCTGGGATAAGGCTCCACTAAATGAAACAAAAACCTCAGCTTGGTTTGGGGTTGAAGGAGCCTTGATAACAGCCACGCTTGGCAGGTGCTTAGACAATTAAGAATACATTTAGTGTCTATTGGTTAAAGGTGCGTGATCCTGTAAGCGCTTATTACGTGAAGATTCGCTGTGGATTTTAGTCACCGAAACCTGGGCACACAAAAATAAAACTGTTTCAGGGTTTACCAAGAAGGCTAAAAATGATACTGTCAGCATAAGTCACAAAATAGATATTGAACAATGGCCCATTTGAAAGACGCCTTTGTTCTTCTGCCCACGCCATTGCCTGATGATAAAAGTGACAATCTCTTGCTGATCCAAAACACGAGGTATAGAACACATGGTCAGTTTTAAACATCACTCCTTCTTCAGGGAGAATTTAGCAAGGTAACAGAAAAATGTAACTGTTACTCTAAGTTACATTGGTTTTTGATGATAATAAATCTTGATCGCCATATTAAAGGTTGTTCTTTAAGGGAATCAATTTCCAAATGTTAAAGGCTGTGTCTCCAAGCCTACTGCGTTGACTGGTTGGTTGGTGTGATAGCTATGGATTCCATTTTATGGTGGAATAAAAGAATATTTATTGTCGTGAGTACCTCTTCAAAACATACAGATGTGTCTGCTTGTCTTTCAGGAAGAAATACGCCCCCAGTTTGAAGCCAAGTATTCCAAGAAAGAGCGGATGAACCCCATTTCCGGAAAGCCAGAACCTTACCAAGCATTTACTGATAAATGCAGCAGACTTATCGTTTCTGCATCAGGAATATTCTTCATGGTTTGAAACTTTTTTAAAAAAATCTCTTTAGTTTTAGATGGTACAACCTTCTAACATAGCAACAGTAATCATGCCAGGTATTTGCACGATTATATAAAATGCTCTTACACAGGACACTATTTAATCCTGATTGATGGATTTGGTGTCATGGATGACATTGTTATTGCCGTGTGACAGATGAAGCAGCTAAGATTCCAAAAGGTTAAGGGTTTGCCTAGGGTCATCCCATGAGTAAGTGTTCAGACACCCACACTAACGTCCTATTCCTCCCTCTTGCCGTGTCTCACTGTGCTCTATTGAAATGAGCTAAAAATGTGAGATAGCATATATAGAAAAGCCTCCCCAAACCAAGACAGTCTTCTCCTTTAACCAGCGAAGAAATACAGAGTTGAAAGGAGATGCCAGTTGCATAGAAAGACCCAAATCCACATCCTTCTTTGGGTACCACTTCTAAGCAATACCATCACACTTTGCCTTCTACACACACATTTGTACTTGTTTCCTTATTCCTCGTGTAGGATCTAGATACATAGCCGGGCGGTGGATACATACATAGCCTAGCACTCGGGAGGCAGAGGCAGGCAGATCTCTGTGAGTTCGAGGCCAGCCTGATCTACAAGAGCTAGTTCCAGGACAGGCTCCAAAGCTACAGAGAAACCCTGTCTCGAAAAACCCAAAAAAAAAAAATCTAGATACATAGATTAGGTTCTCCTGTTCTACAGACACAGACCCTAAAGCCCAGGAAGCTGAGGCTGTGCAGAAATCACATTTGTGCCTAGGAGCACAGCTAGCCTGTCCTCTGGCTCTAAATCCAGTGGCTTGTCCTGGCTTCATATCCCTGCCTTGTATGACCTTCAGAGCAGACTTCCAATTGTCTCCGTATCATCAGCACGAGGATTCAAATATTTGTTTGACTGTTATTATGTCCCTATCATCCTTGCCAGTCCTAGCCAAGGTTCGTACTGCATTATTTTTGTGTGTGTGTATGTATTTCACGCCAGAAGTGAGCAGAAAATAAAGTTTATACAAAAAAAAAACCACATTGTATAAAGGAAAGGAATCTGCAAATCAATGGATATTTACTTCAGGGATTGGATTTAAAACCCAGCTTTAGGTAATTAAACCTCTATTAGGAATCACTGAATGAAAGTTCCAAAACTGTGTGGAGTCTCAGATTCTATTATCTTAAAAAAAATAGAAGATAGTTATCATATCTATAATATAAACTATTATAAAATATAATATAAACATACCACAAACTATTACAAAGTATCTTGAATCTCCAACAAAAGATGCTTCTGTCTATGTTTATATCTGTAGTAAGATACTATGTCTCTGGCATATCCTTAGTAAAGGGGGTATACAGATCAGTCTATGCTTGTATCCAATAGTAAGACACTATGTGTCTGTCACATCCTTAGTTTACTCAGGGACACATAAAGCGATTATACAGATACTGTCCCTGCCTTCTGGGTCTTGCTTTCTAGTGGGAGAAATTGACCATGATTTGACCCATTGTTAGAAACCATCAGGAGTGCCCCAAAGAGGATGCACCCATTTAGCACATGTGCCATGCTCTGGGAGCAGCACCACTCCAGTGCTCGGGCGTGAAAAGGGGTGGGGTTGCGGGGATTTCCCTGTATATAGGAGTGCGTGCACATTGGGCAGGAGATGGGTGCACAGGTGTTCTAGGCAAAGGAAATAGTCTTGGAGATTGAAAATGCTTGACTCCGTTGAAGCCATGAGCAGATATCTGTGGGTTGTCATGATGGCTCGGCAGATAAAGGTGCCAACCATCAAGCTCGACGTCCTGAGTCTGAGACCTGGAACCCACTTGGTGGAATGAGAGAACTAGCCCCTAAGTTGTCCTCTGACCTCCATACCGCACCATGACATTCATGGCCCTACACACGTACACACACATACACTCACAAACATGCACACACACATCAAATAAGAAAGGAAGGAAGGAAGGAAGGAAGGAAGGAAGGAAGGAAGGAAGGAAGGAAGGAGATAAGTTTGTTTTTTACAAAGAAGCAAATATCCAGGGTCCCCAGGGAGTAGAGAGAATTGCCCTGTGGGTTGAAAAGTCTTGTAGAATACAAGGAGGACGTTACTTACATCTTATAATAATAAGAATAGGAAGCAAACTATTGCAATCAGAAGCAAAATCAATTCCTATAATACTTACGTGTTGGTCAGATCCCTCGATTATTATGCAGATCTTCAGCGTTCAAGCTGTGTCGTTGTTCTACTCTGTTTTAAAATCCAGACAGAGAAAGTGTTCCCCAAGCGGGAAAGCGTACATTCTCACGGGGGCACCTGGAAGCCGACTCACCGTCGCTTGGTTTTTCTCTCTTCATCAGAACACGGATCTGCTTCCTGAAGCCTGACATGGAGGTCTCACTGGCTTTCCTCCGTCTTCCTTCTAGATCTGCGTGGTGATCGCGGCCGTGTTCGGGATCGTCATTTACCGGGTGGTGACGGTCAGCACGTTCGCTGCCTTTAAGTGGGCGCTAATCAGGAATAACTCTCAGGTTGCGACCACAGGGACTGCCGTGTGCATCAACTTTTGCATCATCATGCTGCTGAACGTGGTAAGTGAGCGGCGAGGCGACGAGCCAAAGGGGGGGGGGGCTGGTGTGCTGCTGTGATTTTTGTCTGTTACGGACCCCAAGGCAGAAGGTCTGTGATGAGGCACTGGTGGCCAGATGTGTAGGTCTGGGTCTTTAAAAGACTCGATTCAAACTCAGGCTCCAGGACCATCTGCACCAGGCACCAACCTCCCGGAACCTCAGTTCCTTGTTTATTCTGTTGGACAGCCCTGACTTTCCCTTTGGTGACACCCAAGAGTATGTTTAGACAATCCGGCTCAAAATCTGTAATACAACTCAGCAGTGTCAGCCTCTGTCCCTCTTCATTCAGAGCATGATAGAGCCTCCGGGATCCGACACATCCTTCGAGGTAACCACCTGAGGAAAATGTCGGGAGGATGCGTGCGTACACGCTGCTCATGCCGCTTTCGGACTTTCTGCAATCGTGTATTTCAGGCCAGACCTCTCCTCTGAACATCAAACTTGCATGGGAAATGGCCTCCCAGGCAGTCTCCAACACTCCCATTTTAAACTCTTTCGTTATATTTGTTTGTGTGTGTGCGCGCGCGCGTGCGTGTGTGCATGCGTGTGTGAATGTGTGTGTGCATGCGTGTGTGCATGCGTGCGTGCATGCGTGTGTGAATGCCTGTGCAGGCACGTACAGAATATGGTATGCTTGTGGACCACGTTAGCTGTTTCCTTCTTCCATGTGGGTACCGAGGATGTATGTAGCGTAATTAGACTTGGACGTGCCTTTACGTGCTGAACCAACTTGGAAGGCCCAGCTTTCTCCATTCTTCTTTCAAATACAGCTCCCCATTTTCCCTTAAGGATCAGCTCGTCCCAAAGCCTCTCTCTTACAGATGTTCAGACTAAAATAGAGCTAGCGCATCCTTCATACATCCGCTTCTCTCCCCCCATCAAAATGTCACACATCTGGAATTTCATACACTGGCAAGGCAAGGCTGGAGGGTCAAAGTTCAAAGGTAGAATTAGGCTACTTTTCACGCACCCCGGCCGCTCCGGGTTGTCTCAGTGGCTCTCTAACTGGTCTTGTAGTCCCTACACCGGCTCACTTCAGTCTTGGTTCAGTGCAGAAACCACGGGGACCGTTGCATGCAGGTCAGTCACGTGACTCCTCTAAAGGTCTACAAGTCCAATGGCTTTCCTCTCACTCAAAGTAAAAATTCAAGTGTTCTTGCCTCCTCCTTCCTGATACCTCTTCCCAGAACATTCTGTCCCTCCCTTCCCGAGCGTTGTTCTCACCTTCCTCTGGTCTTTGTTTAAATATCACATATTTAGCGTTGTTCTCACCTTCCTCTGGTCTTTGTTTAAATATCACATATTTAATAAGGGCTTCCCGCCACTATGTTTCAAATTGTAACTTGCCCCTGACATCCATCCGATGACTCCCTACCTCCATGCCTGCTTTATTTTTCTCTATACAATGTATCACTCTCTGTTATACTCCTGGTTTCATTTAATATCTTCTCGGGGTGTAGGTCCATAAGAACAGAGCCCTTTCTCTCTTTGGTTTATTTTTACTGTTATTAGGCACTAGTGTCTGGGGAAGCACATGGCACATAGCAGGAATTCAGTAAATTATTGTCATTTGTACAACAAAAATAGCAGCTGACAAGATTAGGCTTTGGAGTCAAATGTGCGTAAGAACACTGACCTTCAAGGTTTAGAGCAGGAAATAATTGAGATCATATACGTGTTGCGCATGGCGTCAGGCGTGAATTAGATGTCCAACTCCCTATTGTTCCATTCATGCTCATTCTAACTGCATCGTTATTATGAGTCATGCTGAAATGCTAACATGGTTACAAATGGACTAGGACTTTCCAAAGGCCACGCAACACCATCCCGCTACCACACAGGTATACATTTTAGGTTGTCATGAACAAAAACAGAGTCAGCAGGTTAGCTCTATATGTATTTGTCCATACACATATATGCCTATATAATATATATATATATATGTATATATATATATCAGTGTATAACAATAATACAGAAAAAGAGCCTATCAACTTGAGAATGGGGGTTCATGGGAGGAATTCCAAAAAGGATACTGGGGAGAGCCTGGATGGAGGAAAAGGAGGGGAAAAAGTGATATAATTCTGTTTCAGTTAAAAACCTATTTTAAAAAGTAACAATAAAAGTCACACCTAGTAAGGGAGAGCTCTGAAAAATATCTGAGTTCCATAACCGATAACCACTGTGTAATCCCCAAGAGAATGCCACCTAACCCAATAATGAACAACCTTAGCTATGATTACCAAGTGAACCGGTAATCAGTGAGCTAACAAAGTGTGGATTACTCCTTGCCAGTGACTTTTAGATCGCAGGGAGTGCCTACTACAGAAACTGATGTTTCAAAATCAGAAATGGTTGAAAATTTTGCTGATAGTCTGGCGCGATGATTTCGTGGCCGTTTCATCCTATGGTGCTCCGAGTTCTCTAGCTCAGTCCCTGTGCTAATTGCGAGGAAACATGTTGTAAAGAGGGGTGATTCATTGTAACCACACAGTAGAGCTTTGAAAGTTTCTGGGTCTTCCTGGGGTACGGTGAACAAATTCTTGCTACTGTATTCTTAACCAATGCCTTTTCCTTATAGTGTTTATGAAGATTTGAATTTAGTTGGAGATGTAGCTTAGCCAGCAGAGTGCTTGCTGACACAGTCCCTGGGATGTCACACACTGGGTGTGGTGAGGAATGTCTGTAATCCGAACACTTGGGAGCCAGGGCAAAGTTGGAAGTTTAAGACCAGGCTCAACTATATTTGAGTGGATTTGAGGTCAGCTACACAGTACCCTGTCTCAAAATAATAATAATAATAATATAATGTCAAGCTAGGGATGTGACACATTAGTGGAGTGGACACTGAACTTACACAAGGCCCTGGGGTCTATCCCCAGCACTAATGATAATAAATCGTAACAATCTGATTTATGTATCTCCCTAAGAAATAAAGAATGTGTGTACTGGATCTACATGCACATTGTGTTTGTCCCCATGTGTGGAGCAGGAGCGCTTATCAGAAAAATAATACTTCCTGCAACTAGAAAACAGGGTCTGGTCATCCCTACTTCAAAAGACAGCCAAGAAAAGATGAAGTAAACCGAAGTGGAAAAGAGGGTGTGTGGGGTGTTATCCAGCTGCTGACGTTACAAAACACCTGCTGCGTGGTGAGCTAGAAGCCATGAATCTATTGATACATTTTCTAACAAAGTTTCATCCTAATGAAACCCACACACTTGAAGTGTGTCAGTCAGAGGAATCACTTTTGGTATTCTTATTTTCCAGACAATCTCAAACTAAAATAGCTTAAGATTACTGAGTAAAAACTACTGGTGAGACCAGTAGTGACACACCATAACATGGGGGGGAAAGGAAAGAGAAACAGCGCACAAGATCTCGGCAAGAAGCCACATGCAAGGCTCTTTTGTTCAGTGGCCAATTGCCCTATCCCCTGGGCTCTGTTTCCCATCCCTGCAGCACAATTTGCATTCCCGCCGTTTTTGCCCTGAAGCTCCGTGAGTTCCATTATGAGAGTAGCCAAGTGTGTAATGTAGTTTGGAAGAGTTTTCATCAGAATATAAAGACATAATAATTTAAGTCCTTGGGAAACAATTGCAGCGTAATGGATGGCCAGCTAATGACTGAGCCGAGAGCATTGAAAAACTAAATTCTCTATTGACTTTTGAAAATACTCAATTTAAGATATTTTTGTTATCCAGGAATACAGTAACTTTTTAACAGCTCTCTAAATTGGTTTGGGATACTTAAATTTTTTTATCAGAATGGCCTTTCAAAATAAGAAAAAAAAAACCCACAAGATTTAGGTGTTAATTATTAAGCCTTTTTATTAACTGACTATAAAAACCTTGAGGAATAGATTTTTTAATATTTATTTGAAACCTAGTGCAGTTATTTTGGATAACACATCCTGTTTCTGACTTTTTGCTGAGTTCATCTGATCTACACAAAAGAAACGCACTTATACGTGATGCTTATTTATCCTGTGATGTGTATTTACTTTTGTGTATGTGCTTTAAAAATAGAATCTGGCCGGGCCGTGGTGGCACACGCCTTTAATCCCAGCACTCAGGAGGCAGAGGCAGACAGATTTTTGTGAGTTCGAGACCAGCCTGGTCTACAAGAACTAGTTTCAGCGCAGGCTCCAAAGCCACAGAGAAACCTTGTCTTGAAAAAACAAAAAACAAAAAAAATAGAATCTGTATTTACCAAGTTATCTGAGCCCAAGCCCTCTGCTGCCTCTGGATTACTGATTAAGACATATTCATTGATTTGTTCAGTGTCTTGACAATTAGCTCCAAAGAGGGGCAAAGGGGGCTGGTCCATCTCTTTCTCCCCTGTTTCAACTGTGTTCTGCTCCACTAATGACCCACTGGCGTGGGTTGGTCTACTTGCTTGCGCCCTAAGTAGACCAGCAAGAGAGGAAGATGAAGGCTATAATAACTCTTTTTATTCAGCCATATGGATGTGAATCAGATATTTCGCTATGCTTTTAAAAAGTGGGAAGCATAATGTTGGTATAATATATAATAAATTATATAATATACATAATAAATTAGAGAATATTACTTATGTTAAAACAAATTCACAAGTATCAATCAGGCTGATATGGTCAAATTAGAAGTGTTTATAGTGATCTTATTTGAAAATTACCTTAAAACCTGACTATGTTGTGTCAATCGCAAATATTAACAACCATAATTTACAGTATCTAATAAAATTGTAAAACAAGTCATAAAATGGCTAAAGCAAGACCTAACCTGGGATAATTACCCTACATGTTAATGGATTAAGCTCTCCCATTAAAAGACAGAGTGACCGAATAGATACTATGATGAGACCCAACTATATGTTTCTTAAAGAAATTTGCTTTCCCCGTAGGGTGGAAGTGAAGAGATGGCATTAGATATTTCATACACATGGGATCTAAAAGGAAGCAGGAGTAGCTGTGACCGTATTAAATAAAATGGGCTTTAGATTACAAGTAATAAAAAAGATAAGAAATTCCTCTATATAACAATGTAGGATGGAATTAAAGAGGGGGAACTAATTTGTTTCATTAAGTTTGGAAACCAATTTTTTCTGCTGACCTTATCAGAATAAACCATCTAATCTTTTTAATATCTCAGTGGCCTGATAAGAAATCAGCTGGTTTACACAAACCCTCACCTAAAGGCCCCTGACTTACAATGAGCTCTCTCTATACATACATGACACATATCTATGATACATAGCCAAGGTCTTCTGTCTGTCCGTTATGTCCCTCGTTTCCTCCCTCCCTCTCTTCTTCCCTCTCTCTTCCTCTCTCTTCTCTCTCTCTCTTTCCCCCAATCTCTCTCTCTCTCTCTCTCTCTCTCTCTCTCTCTCTCTCTCTCTCTCCACTAATGCCATGGATTCTTCTCTCATCTCCCTATACTGTATTTTTCAAAAAGTTAACATAGTAGTAGTTATATATAACCAACATGGCGGGCGTTGGTGGTGTAGTGGTGAGCACAGCTGCCTTCCAAAAAGCTAATACAAATCGTGTCTTCATGTCTATGTTATTTTTAAAAATTATTTATTTATTATGTATACAATTTATTTATTATGTCTGCATGTAAGCCTACCTGCCAGAAGAGGGCACCAGGTCTCATAGATGGCTGTGAGCCACCATGTGGTTGCTGGGAATTGAACTCAGGACCTCTGGAAGAGCAGCCAATGCTCTTAACCTCTGAGCCATCTCTCCAGCCCTCTATTTTATTTTTAAATGCCAGTTTTTTCAGTGTCCACCCCTAGGTGACTGGTATATCCCCAGCTCAAGAGACCTTTGAGATAAATATCACAAATTAACAAGGATTTGTTAGTTGAAAACAATAAAGAGTAAACTGAAAACCAGAATTATACTTTTCAGGAAGGTATTTTGCCAGACAAATGTAATATTCTTTGGCAATTACGTAATTAAGCAATATTAATGACAGCATGTTTTGTAACACAAACGTAAGTTTTACTGGAGCCTCTATTCTAATCTCTTGTTTGCAGAGAGCTTCTTTTTATGGTCGAAGGAAATATGACTACTCTATGCCACATAAGTTCTTGCTGTAATCATACCAATCTCTTTTTAACAGTGGACTCCATGAGTCTGGGGTTTCTGTATGCAAATGTTAATCTTATGGCTTTAGTAATTACATCTTTGGTTTTTTTCTAATTTTTTTATTCATATTCATTTTACTTACCAACCACAGTTTCTCCCTCCCCTTCCCCCTCCTATCCACTCTTCAGAGAGAGTAAGACCTCCCATGGGGAATCAACGAAGTCTGACACATCACGTTGAGGCAGGACCAAGCCCCTGTCTCCTGTATCAAGGCTGAAAGCAAGGTATCCCACCATAGGGAATGGGCTCCAAAAAGCCAGTTCAAGCACCAGGGATAAATTCTGGTCCTACTGCTGGAGCCCCAGAAAAAGACCAAGCCACACAACCGTCACCCACATTCAGAGGGCCACATTAGTTCAGCCCATGCAGGTTCCCCAGCTGTCAGTGCAGAGTCCATGAGCCCCCCACTAGCTTGGGTCAGCTGTCTCTGTGGGCGTCCCCATCATGCTCTTCACAGCCCCCACTACCTTGCTCCTATTATCCCTCCTCCCTCTCTTCAGCTGGACTCCAGGAGCTCGGCCCAGTACTTTGTTGTATAGAAACACAATCATTTGCCTTAATAGAGCGTGTGGCCACTGCTGAATGTTTAGAATCATACAGTCTAAGGGTTTAGCCTGGCTCCCCAGTAAGCGGGAATCTTGGGGAAGAGAAATCAGAAATTAGGAAAGACTTTAATGTCAATCAGTGTGATCTGAAGGAGAGGTGAGGTAACACGGTCAGACCCGACACCTTCCCAAAGAGAATGCTGGCATTCAGTCTGTGGAATTGTAAGCAGTGTGTGCTAAGTACTTCGATCTGTGTGGTCTTATTTTCATATTGTTCAGCCCATTAATGTAATTATCATTTTCATTTATCATCTTTCTTTTCAGAGAAGGTGGTTTTCACTCTCTCAATTTATAACTCCTCTGGAAAAATCTCTGATAGCTATATTTTTTCTTTAACTGGCTTCTACACCTGTATGTATACACACATGTACCTACACATGTGCACACATGAACTCATATGTGCACATATGTACACACACACACTCTCCATTCCCTCTGAGGGCCCCCTCCGTCAGTCAGATAGCTGGGTGAGTCAAGGGTGTGTCTCGTGCACTTAGAGTCAGAACCATATGCTCTGGGAGTCTCCCACAATGCTTGTTCGCTCCGGCCTTTATGAGTGTCGTAAAGAATGATCCACAGCATTCCACAACAGTAAGACGACAGACGCTGCCTTAGAAACCAAAGCGGGATTTTTGTCTTCAGCTGTCGACACTCAGGAATGGGATGACTCTGCCCAGCCTCGCTTAGGAAACTGGAAGTTAGTGGCAGCTAGTCTCGCTGCCACAGAAGTGTCCACCCCAAAACAAGAAGCATGATTTTTAAAATCAGGAAGGGAGACCTTACGCATTTCCAGGTATCCCCGAGAGTGTCCACTTGCTCACAAGGCTTCCACTGTTCGAACTATAAAGAAAGGAAAGGTTTCACTCCTGACTCGATTGCCTGTCTTCGTGATAATTATAGGGCTTTAAAACACCTAAAACTCATTTGTTAAAGGTGTGGAATTTCTTTTACAGCTCTATGAGAAAGTCGCGCTTCTCCTGACCAATCTAGGTGAGTCCAAGCCTGCTGTGGAATGCACTCTGGGATCTAGAGGAAAGCTTCCTTTCCCAGGCTCGGGAGATGAAGAGCCCCATTGTGGCTCCTGGTTGGCCAACCGCTATCCAATTGGGGGCACCACACCCATGAGTTTACAGGCAATGCAAGTTGAATTCCGTGGGTTATTTTTAACAAAAGAACACATGAAATTGGGACAGGGTGGAGGGTAGACCTAGGAGGCTTGGTGAGATGAATATAATCAAAATACATTAAATGTATATTTTAAACTCTGAGTTAATAAAAATACTGTGTTTTCAAAAGAAATACCCCTTCACTGAGAATTGCCTGCAACAAGCACTGGTTCTTTCCCTTCAGCAGGACAATCTAAATGTGTCTAGTAATAAGGTCTTCTCAATCTATACTTTTCAAACCTGGTTTATCCCTTATGTGCCATAGGCAAGTAGATAGTTTCCCTGATGTACACACAGAAAATTGCATCGCAAATGTACCTATGTAGGAAGGATCCAGGATCATTCCAAAGGCGTCTGCTACCTGTTAAACCTCCGTTTGAGAATTATAGCTGGGTTCCACAAGGTACAGTGGTATACTCACGAATCCCAACAGTTCAGGAGGCTGGAGCAGAAGAGCGATATTAACTCAAGAGTTTGACACCTGCTAGGACAACGTTTAAAAAAAAATGGCAAAGGCGTCAGGTTATTTCGGAGACTAGTAACCTTTTCCATCAAGAATGTAGTCAGGGCAGCGGTGATCGACTTCTGTGGAAAGACATTTTTGTAGACAAATTGTCTCTAAGAACATTTCTCTGGCCTCAGAACATACTAGAACAATCTGACAGTCAGCTATAAGCTGTGCATTACTACATTTTTCAAGATATAAAAATTGCTTCAATTTTATTAGTGAGGTGTTGGCTGTTCTACAGCCAATGAGAAGATCAAATGCTCTCATGGGTAGCTCGCTTTGATATATTCCTGTGTATAGCTTGTCCAAAGGGGAGACTTTCCAAAGTAGTTTTGTAGAATTGTCATTATGCCACTGAATCCATATATTGAGTTGTTATGTCCTATCCAAAGATGGCCATGTCATTGACATCTTCCATCACCACTATGCCTTTACCAAGAAGGAAAGAGATTAACCATGGTAAAGGGAATTGCCCGTTGGCAGGCTGTGTCCGGGAGCAACTGAATCTAAGATGGCCAACATATCATGACTTGATAAATGAGAACCCAGCCCCCAGACAACCAAGAAAACCTTCCCTATAACTAGGACCTTGGTTTTCAGACGTGAAACTAAACCAATTGAGAAGTGTTCAGTGTTTCTTCCTTTCATAGCGGCACAGCCTTGTCCTAACTCTGACGTGTCAATCATCTTAAATCTGAGGTCCTTTCTCCCCTCTTTCCTTCTCAGTTAGGCTCCCAGGAAGCATCTCGAGCTTAAGTCATAGAAAAGCAATTGAGGGGTGACATGTTAAAAGCACAGTTAGAAGTTTGGGGGATGTAGAAATAGAGAAAATGTTATTGCCTTACATACATGTTCTTTGACCTCGCTTGAGCTTAGACGTCAGCTCCTCGGGAAAGGTAAGTGCATCAGACGTGATGTCAAGATGGAGGCTTGGCCTCGGGGGCAATCTGCTCCATATTTTGGCTCACACCGTAGTGTCCAAATGGTACTTGCATCCTGGAAGTAGAAATATGGGTGTCAAGTTGGCCCCTGACTAAGGTTGTCACAGATGGGTGCCACAGATAGTGGTATATGGGGAAACTCTAAAGATGAAGCCATCCTTTGGTTTTTATCTATGAGAATGAGAGAAATAGTAGATGAGGGTAGAAGCCTAGGAGACAGATATGTGCAGCGTCCTGGGATTGGCAGTTCCCTCACGTGACATGAGATCTAGGCGCTCAGACAAAGAATCATTGGGAGCTTAATGGGCGGGGGAGGGGTGTGTGTGTGTGTCTGACGCTATGCGCGCCCTACTCACCTGGCAGAACAATCTGGATGCTCAGTTCCTTCAGAAGTGCCTGCAGCCACTTGAGACCACACCGTGGTTTGGGCTGGTCTATAAGCGGGAGGTCTACCTTCTGCCTGGTCTGCTACACAGTCGGCCAACTGTCGGCAAACTGGAGCCTCCTGTGTCCCCTGAAGACCCTCTGAGACTGTGGGGGGGGGGATACAGGAGAGCCAGGGGTAGAGTAGGATTCGTATTCAGCCTCTCAAACCCTGCTCCCTTTTGCCCACAGAACAGCCTCGCACAGAATCCGAGTGGGAGAACAGCTTCACCCTGAAAATGTTTCTTTTTCAGTTCGTCAATCTAAACAGCTCCACGTTTTACATCGCGTTCTTCCTCGGAAGGTAAGAGGCGCCTCTCTGTGAGCCCCTAGCCCTGGTGGGAATGGATCACTCAGCCGGCCGGCCAGGGTGATTACAGTGTAGAAAGAGAAGATCAGCCATCTCCTTTCCCTTCCCAAACTGCAAAACCACCTCACTTCCCGGGGAAACAGTCTCTACTCGAAAGTGCCTGGACCTCTTTTGTTGTACAGACGATAGCAGAAAATAGTGTATGTAGGCGAAGAGTTGATAAGTGTGTGACGTCATCTCCCCTGAATCAAGCCTGTGGATGTCACACCAAGGTAGTAGGTGACATAAAGAGATGGCAAACTTGAGTATGGCCGATGTCCCTGGCTTCGCAGAAGGATGTCCCAGACAGGGAAGAGGGTAGACATGAGAAGCCAGGGTCGTCTAGGTAACTTGAAACCCAGCAGGGATGAAAACTTGGGAGGGATCCCCTGTTGTGTGGTGTTGGTGCGTGATTCCGGCCCATCCTATCTGAGGAGACGGGAAGCAGGGCAAGGCCCGGAGTTCCGTTTTGGTGGGATGGATGCGGTGGCCTCTCCTTTGTTGCTTAGCTATCTCAGCAGCCTGAAACTCTAGTCAAGGACTGTGACAATAACACAACCAACACTGCTGTCATCCAAAAGATCAAATGTGGGCAAATGGAGGAACAGAACGTAGCCACTGCTTAAACAGGCCTGGGCACTCTGGGTTGAGCAGGAAGTGTTCAAACCCACAGGAAACAGCAGGAATGGGCCCCTCCCCCTCAGCAGCTAGGGAGGCAGGGAGGCCAGGGGAGAAACATTCCTGGGAGAATTCCAGAAGCGCAAGTAAGGACAGCTGGAGGGTCCCCTTGTCCCTGCAGACATGATCCTCAAAGGCTCTCCCATCATTTACTTTAGAGGATATGCTAACTTGAAGGTAGTGTTCACCCAAAGCCTAAAGCTACAGAATGCTAACGAATTGCTTCTGTGTTGAAGATTTACAGGACACCCAGGTGCCTACTTGAGACTGATAAACAGGTGGAGGCTAGAGGAGGTCAGTACTCTCCCTTCGTTCCTTGTTTCCCGCAGACCCCCACTAAACACCCCATTAAATGACTTGGTGCGGAGCGGAAGCCTGCCCCTCCTCCCTCTCTCTCTCTCTCTGTTGACCGCTGTATCTCTGCTTGCTTGCCTCACAGTGCCACCCCAGCGGATGCCTTATTGATCTCTGCATGCAAATGGGTATTATAATGGTGCTAAAGCAGACCTGGAATAATTTCATGGAACTCGGCTACCCGTGAGTACCTCAGTTATCCCATGGAGAAGCAGCGTGGCTCAGAGTTGCGTGGAAGCAATGCCGGACTCAACAGTTAAACCTGTATGTCACGGTGCAGATTCAAATGCAGTCATCAGAACAGTGAACACTGGGGACCAGTGTGATAGCTCAGCGGGTAAAGACTTCAGCCCCCCAAGCCTGACGACACGAATCAGATGATCTAGGAACCCACGTGAAGATGAAAGGACCCAGCTGAACCAAAATTACCCTCTGACCTCTGCGTGTGCCGTGGCACACATTCCACACACATCCCACGCATACACAAGCAACAATAATAAATATTTTAATTAAAAATAACAAACATTGGCTCTTTTAGGTTTAGCCCAACTCATACAAATTAAAGTGAATATTCTTTTTTTAAATGTTATCAATTTTTTGAGAACTTCACATAATGTATTTTAATCATTTCGCCCTCATCTCCCAAATCCTCCCAGATCCATTCCCACCTCCCTACCCATCCAAACAAATTCATGTGTCTTCATCTTCCTTCCTCTTCTACCTCTTCTTCCATCTTCTCCTTCTTCCATCTTCTTTCTTCTCATCCTTTCCCTCCTTCTCCTCTTCGTCTTTGCCTACCGTGCTACCCAAATACTCCTGGGCACGGAGAGGAGCATAGTCAACCTATCAGTAGTCACCATCACTGACTTAACATTCTTAGTGAGCCCTCTGTGCATGTGTGTACTCTGGCTGTGTGAGTGAAGCATGCTTTAATGATGTCTTAGGCTCTTTGGGTTCCAGGACTGCAGGTCCTTAGCTATTTCTCTATTCCCAAGGTCTTTGTTCCCCTAGTCCCATGATAAATCAGAATGTTGCTTTAAAAGAAAGAAAGAAAAATATTGTACATTCAGACTACAGGAAAGGGGAGCTTGGAAAAGGAGAAAATGTCAGAGATGCAAAAGATCACATTTTCATCAGTTAAAAAAAAAATGCCACCCAGTGGTAAGATTTTTCTAGTTGACGACAGTGAGCAGAAGTCTGTGTCATCTCCATGAAGATAACCTTGAACTTTCCTGTGTCACTCCTGCTTAGCTTGGCTTTTAAGAAAACGTAGCCTTTCTGTATCTGATGAGATTCCATCCCAGTTGGTTTCTGTGTCAGCTCAGTGACTTTGGAGGGACCACTCAGCTAGAACAGGTGCCTGGGACTCGCTGGATGAGGAAAACCTTCTCATAGGGCCCTGTCAGAGGCAAGGCCCGCAATTTTCTAGTCTTAGATTCAAGTTTTAAAATCTCACTCCAAGTGTCTAGTGTTTTCTGTAAGACTTTTAAAAAATAAACACAAACCGGAAGTATGATCTTTGACTCTATGGAATGGTAAGTCGAATTTAACCGAAAAGTCAAAGGGTGACTCGGGATGTACGGCAGAGCTCTGAGGTGAGCAGAGTGGGTCTGAGAGCCACCCCTCCTTTTTCCTCACTTGGCATACTTTTGTTTTCTCATTTCCATGCCGGGAGATACTAAAGACTTGTTGCTTTTTCCTGGACCACTCCAGCCCACAGACTGGCCTTTGTGCCATTTCCTCCATCTCTCTCTCTCTCCCTCTATCTCTCTCTCTCTCTCCCTCCCTCCGTTCCTCCCTCCCTCTGTGTGTGTGTGTGTGTGTGTGTGTGTGTGTGTGTCTTTGGGGACATGGGTTTTTTTTTTTATTGAGCTCTACATTTTTCTCTGCTCCCCTCCCTACCTCTCCCCTCCCCTTCAACCCTCTCCCAAGGTCCCTGTGCTCCCAATTTACTCAGGAGACCTTTTTCTACTTCCCATGTAGATTAGATCCATGTATGTCTCTCTTAGGGTCCTCGTTGTTGTCTAGGTTCTCTGGGATTGTGATTTGTGGGTTGGTTTTCTTTGCTTTATGTTCTAAAACCATCCCTTTTCATATGACACAATGGACTCCTGCACGCCACTGAGGGCTAACGTGGCCGAGTGAGATGCACCCCCCGAGTCAGAGACCACATCAGGCCCGAGTCTAAAGCAGCCGAGCCTTCTCATAAGGAATTCTAGGAACCTGAGTGCCTGGAAGGAGGAGGATTATGATTTTAGATGTTCTAGGTCCCTGAAGTCAGAATATGCTGATCATAATAACCCCCGTGACAGGACCACTAATGGGGATAGGTACAGACTTAAGCTGTGTGAGCTAGACCTTCTAACCTTTGAACCTTTGAACACCCGAGTGTCACCTTGGTTCTAAGTCAGCTCAAGCTGCTCTCAGCCCTCTCTCCAGCTGTTACTAAACACGAGACCATTTCGTGGATGATTAAATGAGTTGGTCACCCATTCTGTCTACTTGCAAATAGAAATGCTTTCGGCATTCAGAATTCCTTCTAATTCTTGACATAGCCTTCTGCCTGGGGGAAACTGGTTTTTAGCTAAGACTAACTCTCCTTTCTCATTACTTAAGGCTTACGAACAGGCGTGTGTATTTGATAAGAAACTGATCTTGTCACCCAGGTTGATTCAGAATTGGTGGACCAGAAGAAAAGTACGACAGGAACACGGGACTGAAAGGAAAATAAATTTCCCACAGTGGGAAAAGGATTACAACCTTCAGCCGATGAACGCCTATGGGCTCTTCGACGAATACCTGGAAATGAGTATGGAAATCTGTCTTCCTATCGATTATGAATGCAAACCTTTGCTCTCCAGTTACACTCAATTAAACGTGCATCCGTTATCATCTGATGTGAGGGGTTCTGGTGTAAGGGCATTCCGAGCAACACATGGGAGAGAAAGCAAAATCTCAAGATATTCAAAGCCAGGTTTGGAGTGTTAGCTCCGCGGTAGAGTGCTTATCTAGTATGTACAAGGCCCTGGGTGAGGTTCCCTAGCACCACATATGAACAACGTTCAGTAATTTCCAATCCTTCACGGTACGGTCTGTTGCTCCTTGACCCATGAGAAGGGTCTCAAGTTGTAGCCTACGAGTAAATAGAGAAATTTCGTAGGATGTTCTAAATTCTGGGCTCAGTCTCTCTCTCTCTCTCTCTCTCTCTCTCTCTCTCTCTCTCTCTCTCTCTCTCACCCACTCACACACACACACACACACACACACACACATACCCATTCATGGCATTCTCAAAGACTCCACGCTATAGCCCACAGACCTCCTTCTACGATCCACCTCCCTACACTGCCTTATTATGGAACTAAATAGCCAAGAAAAAATGCTGGGAAATTCAGTGCATCAGGAACCAGAAAGAGTCGTTGTTCAAAGTGATTGACTCACACATCCAGCTGACATCTGTTAAGCTTCGCTCAGTGCCAAAGAAACAACTACACTTGGCACCAGAGGCACAGAAAGGGAACACGGCATAGCGCGCAGCTTTCAAGGGTGCATGGGCTAATGGGGAAGAGCCAGAGATAGGAAGTGTAAGTCCAGGAAGTGTCACAGTTGCCATTGCGTGAATCATGGGTAGTCTATCGAGGCAGCCATTTCCGTTGTGGGAGGAGAGCAGCAGAAAGCGAGGAATGCTTAACCCGGACTACACTTAATTAAGGAATCAGATTTCTTTAGACTCAAAGCCAAGTTAGTCCCAAGGAAATGATAATAATGATCCCTTGCCGGATACACTGAATGTATATGAATGTATATCTGAATGTATATTCTCTCTCTCTCTCTCTCTCTCTCTCTCTCTCTCTCTCTCTCTCTCTCGTCTGTCTGTCTCTGTCTCTCTCCCTCTCTCTCTCTCTATCCCTCTCTCTCACTCTGTCTGTCTCTCTGTCTCCCTCCCCCCTCTGTCTCTGT
>JAQHUG010000103.1:2927762-2940141 GCA_028555095.1 Dicrostonyx torquatus | reverse complement strand
TCTCTCTGTCTCTCTCTCTCTCTCTCTCTCCCTCTCCCTCCCCCTCTCCCTCTCTCCCTCCCTCTCACTTCTTTTAGAAGTCTAATGTTTAAGCTCAACCATCTAGAGGTGAAAGTCGAGCCGGGCAAGATGAATCAGTTCTGAAGGAAGCAGTCCTAACTAGGAGGATCTGAAAATTAAAGGAACCGTAGAATTGATGCTTAATGTTTCTTAGATTGCTTCTGTCCTAAGTATCTATTGATGTTTTTAGTGTTTCAATTATAGAACGGCAGAATGATATAACTTGGAAAAGAAATCAATGCGGGCATTAATAATAAAACTTAATAAAGGCAATTCATTAAGAGAAATCACCAGTTTTGAGTCTCTTGGTGGACTCTTCCCCCATAAAGAAGGAAATGAACAATAACGGTCCTGAAAAGGCAGCATTGATGTGGCTAGCCTGCTACAGCCCCCGTGGTGGTAACACTGCAGCTGGAAGCAATGCGAGGTGCATCACAGACAGACACAGGAATCCTGCCTGCCTCCTTTTCCTTTAGCTTGGATGTTTCCTGCTTCCTGGACTTATTGTGTTATTAGATACTAGAACTTGCCGGATTGCAATATAGAGTAATAAAAAGTATGCACATCTCAAGTCTACAGATGAATTTTCAGAGATTTCAACATGAAAACAGCCACATCTGTGCAGGCAAGAGTTTGGCAAACTGCTGTCCACAGTCCGAACTCACCCAATAATTTTTTTACAAGTAATGTTTTCTAGAAATATCACATACACCCTCCCTTACACACAGATATATCCTGTTCGTAGGGCAGGTGGAGAGGATACCCATATACACACTAAATTGTTAAGCTTTTATTTAAATATTTTAGTCGGTATATACTAGCATCTCACTATGGTTTTAATCTGGTTATGTAACTAATGTCACTAAATGCCTTCCATATTCTTATGATTATTTGGATAGTCTCTTTAAATTTCCAACCAAGATCCATGATTGGGGGTGTGTGCCCTTTTCTTGGGGATTTGTAGAAGCTATTTACGTATTATAGATATGAGTCCTGTATTAGTTGATTTTTTTTTCATTACTGTGAAAAAAATGTCTATCAAGGAACAACTCAGTGAAGGAGAGGTTTGTTTCAGTTCCTGGTGTGAGGGACACGGTCCATCACACCAGAGAACATGCTGTGGCAGGCAGCTGACAAGGATGCAGATGCCTACGTCAGCTCACATCGCATCCAAACAGAAAACACAGTGGGCTGGAAACAGAGCCACACCCTAAATATTAACCATACCCCCCAATAACCCACTTCCTCCAGTTACACTCTGCTGCCTACAGCGGTTCTCGACCTGTGGGTTATGCCCCACATAGGGGCCATGGTCCCATATCAGATGTCCTGCAATATCAGATGTTCACAGTACAATTAGTAACAGTAGCAAAACTTACAGCTATGAAGTAGCAATGAAATAATTTTATAGTTGGGGTCCTCACAATGTGAGGAACTGTATCAGAGGGTCACAGCATCAGAAAGGTTGAGAACCACTGGCCTAAAGATTCCACAATCGGGCTGGAGAGATGGCTCAGTGGTTAAGAGCATTGCCTGCTCTTCCAAAGGTCCTGAGTTCAATTCCCAGCAACCACATGGTGGCTCACAACCATCTGTAATGAGGTCTGGCGCTCTCTTCTGGCCTGCAGACGTATACACAGACAGAATATTTTACACATAATAAATAAATTTTTTTTAACATTTTTTTTATTTATTTATTTTTGTTAAAAGCCAAATTTACATTTACTCCCCTTGTTCCCAGCCCTCCCGCTCCCCCACTACCCCACCGCCCTCCCCCTGCTTCCTTAAGATGGTGCAGGATACCCTGCCCTATGGGGAGCCCAAGGCCCTCCCCCCCTCCATCTCAGTCTAAGAAGATGTGTATTCATATAGAATAGGTTCCCAAATAGCCAATACATGCAGAAGAGATAGGTCCCAGTGCCATCATCGTTGGTCTCTCAGTCCGTCCCCTCTGGCAGTCACATTCATAGAGTCCAGTTAGGACATTTGCTCATTCAGTCTCAGTCCAGTTGAATTTGATGAGCTCCCAATAGATCGAGCACACTGTCTCTGTTGGTGGGCCAGTTCTTCATGGTCCTGAATTCCTTTCTCATTTTCTCCCTCCTTCTGCTCTTCCACTGGACCTTGGTAGCTCGATCCCTTGTTCTGATGTGTCTGTGGGTCTCTGGCTCTATCTCCATTCATCATGCAAAATTTCTATGGTGACGCTTAGGATATTCAACAAAGTAACTATGGGATAAATTTTTATTTAAAAAAAGACACTGAGTTGTCCATGATACCCTGTCTCAAAATAACCAATATTAAAATTGGTTATTTAATTAAATATTAAAAAAAAAAGATTCCACAATCCCCCACAATAGTACCACCAGCTGGAGACCACATGTTCAATCACAGATGTGTGGGTGTATGTTATACCATCACATGTCAGATAACGTGGCTGCAAGTCGAGTGTCTTTTCATGGGTGAGGGCTTGTCTTCCTGCCCTTAATGCTATCTTCAGATAAGCAAGTTTCAACTTATTCTTACTCCAAACGAGTTTCCACTAATTTTACACTTACATTCCAATTTCTATGTTAAAAACAACAGCTTTTGCTGAGGTCCTAGCTGGAATTCAGTTAAACCCCTACGACGGTTTGAGCAATACTTTTATTTTTCCACAACCATGCATATAATGCTGGCACGGACATCTTTGCTCCTAGCAGGAAGGCAAAATGATCACTACGTTACCGTTGCTAATGATGTCGTGTACATTTTTATACACTTCTCAGAGTAAAGAAGTGTTCTCATATATCCATATTTCTGTGAGTCATTATTATAGGTTTCACTTTTACCTAACGGGCTGGCTTTCTTCATCTTCCAGGCCTCTCGTCATTGTCATTACATGGCAGTCAGTGAACAGCATTATTTAGGGCCTAACAAATCCCTTCCATACACAAACCACTCCAATGTGTATGTGGGAAAGAGACACACAGTGAGATCCCCACTCCTACTTTGACAAAGCCCAGTATAATAAAGGAAAAGAGAGAAAAAGCAATAAAGGCAAATAAAATTCATTCATTCTCAGCTACTGGACGAGGCTGTGCTATTGGAAGTCTCCAGGAGAGGGCGTATTTGAGCTTTAGCCTTAAAAGAATTGCGTCTCATCAATTTATAAGTGTATACGTGAGTCACAATACCCAAAGTCCAGTGTGACCAGAGCAAAGGAATTTTTTTTTTATAAACTCTGGGGCATGATGGATAGTTGAACTTGAATCTTAGAAATCCGCTTGGAAGAATCATTATGATCTTGGAATGGCGTGGAGAAAAGGGGGAGTTGTCTGTAGGTGGCGAGAACCTTCTGGAGCATTTATTTATTTATTTATTTATTTATTTATTTATTTATTTTTGGTTTTTTTCGAGACAGGGTTTCTCTGTGGCTTTGGAGCCTGTCCTGGAACTAGCTCTTGTAGACCAGGCTGGTCTCGAACTCACAGAGATCCGCCTGCCTCTGCCTCCCGAGTGCTGGGATTAAAGGCGTGCGCCACCACCGCCCGGCTGGAGCATTTCTTGTAGGGAGAGGATGAACAATGGCCTGGAACCAAGATTTCATGAGACTGATCACAGTGCAGAGGGGTGAAAGTCAGGAGAGACAGCACCAGTTGGGAAGCCATAGTCTGAAACTCAAGTAGGGGCCATGGGAAAGAAGGAGAAGTGGGGTACAGTCATTGATGGAACTTGGAGTCTAATGGGTCTGGAGTCTGAACACGCAGAGATCTAGCTTCTACCGAAGAGGACCATGGGCAGGAAGAATGTGAAAAGACCATTGTATCAGGGGTGTGCCGTGTTAGCATATCTTAAGTATTATGTGTTTGGAAATATACATATATCCAATTTTCAATAATTTTAGTATTCTTCCATGGCTATAACTTTAGTGTCAAATTGAATTAATGGTGGCTTTCCCTTCTCTCCATTCCTTCTATGTTTATGAGTTAAATTCCGCCGTGAAGAAGAGCCACACTGTATTGCTTGTGTGTTCCCATTTTGTATTTATTAGTATGTTGATATGTCTTTGTTGGTAGCACTTTGACAGTCTTTGGGTTATGATCCCGTGTTGCTGTGATTTTGTTGAGCCTGTTCTTCCGGTTCCGGCTGTTGGCAGTGCCTACGCACTTGTCCGTTGACGTGCCCCCATCATTTGCTGAGTAGCTCTTTATTGTCTCATGTCGTAAGACAGTCCAGTCTCCTCTTGTGTTCGTCCACTGCAACCTGGAATCAAACTTTCTGCCAAGAAGCCCCGGTTCCATTCATTAGTGAGCGACAATTAGAAAGTATTGGGATCTGAGATGAGCGGTTTGCCACTCGGATCCCATTGTCCTCGGGACCAGGAACTACCTCTGTGTCCAGTCCTATGACCGTCTTCTTGTGAGAGAGGTTCCTTCGGCTTATGATTCTGAACGGTTGGGGGGAAAATATGATGACGCGATGGCACGTTCCTATGACTGTCGTTTTGAAACAGCACCGGGAAGCTCACACTCGTTCTCTCCCTTTCCCTCCCTAGTCCTTCAGTTCGGGTTCACAACTATCTTTGTGGCAGCTTTTCCCCTGGCACCACTTCTGGCCTTACTGAACAACATCATTGAAATCCGACTTGACGCCTACAAGTTTGTCACGCAGTGGAGGAGGCCTTTGGCATCGAGGGCCAAGGACATAGGTAAGTTGCCTTCAGAGACGCGTCTCTGAAGATACGAAACACGCGAAATTTAAAAGCCTGCCTGGTGCGGTGACACGCCTTGATCCCAGCATTGGAAGGTCAAAGGCAGTTGGATTTCTCTGAGTTCAACGCCTACTTGGTCTATATAGTGAGTTCTGGGCCTTCCAGGGCTGTCTCGAAATAAATAAACCAAACCTCTACACTTTAGAGATCTTTAATGTTTTCATGTAACAGGATTCAACTGATTTTTGAAAGAAAAAATAAACGATGTTGGTCTTAAATAATATTGTACAGGAAATAAACCACTTATTTAAATTGGCTTAAATTTCCAGTGTTTTATGAACTTGTGCTTAGATTCTTGGTTTGGGTATTTTCCAAATTTAGGATCATTTCCGATTCATCCCTTTTAAAAAATAGACCTTCTGTTTGCCCCACCGTTACCACCACCACTTTCCTCGATGCTTTCCTGACTCACCTAAAGCAAAACCTGATCTCTCTGCTGGCAGAAATGAGCTGTGGTCTTTGACCGGAGATACTGTTGAGTTAGATACCGTGCTCTCGAGAGCGGCTGAGATGGAGATTGTCTGACCCAGGTCTGCATCCAGTGCCCAGAACAGGGCGGGCACCACCCAGTGAGTGTGGCTGGGAACTGGACACAGACACTTTGTTCAGCGATGCCTCTCTTAGCCTCCAGATGGCGCAAGTGTTTACTCAGTGGGCATGGGCTTGGGCCAGCACATCAGGGCAGTCTGCAAAGGTGAACAGAAGGGAACCTGGTCAGGACCACTGAGGGCTTTCCAGCCTGTTAGAGGCTTGGCACTGTTTCCTGAGCTTATCAGATGGAATAGGAGTAGAACTTCCTGGCCAGAATTCTTCGACTTCTGTCTAACTAACGCTGACCAGTAAGCTGTAGGAATGTTGGCATAGGTATGGAACTACAGAAGTTCCTTTCATTCCAAACTGTTTGGAAACAGCACATTCTAACTCCTGTTGCCAGTGGCATCTGGGAAGGTAAAAAGGACTGTCTGTCTCAGATGCTGGTGTTTTTCACGCTTACTACCACTGGAGGAACTAATTAGCACCTTCCTATTCCAACAGGAATCTGGTATGGAATTCTCGAAGGCATTGGAATCCTCTCTGTTATCACGAATGCATTTGTCATAGCAATAACGTCTGACTTCATCCCTCGCTTGGTGTATGCTTATAAATACGGACCTTGTGCGGGCCAAGGAGAAGCCGGGCAAAAGTAAGTGCCGCGAAGTGATTAGGAAACTTGGTTGGCCATTGAGCAGTGCCGGACACTGAGAGAGAAGCTTTTATGCTGGGGCGGTGACACACAAGCCCAGACAAGGCCTGCGGTATGGGAAGTGAAACTAACATCATTACGCTTTCAGCCAAAGAAAACACATCCCATTTACAAAAGGATCAGGGCTCAAACAAGTCGGACAAGTTTCAGATAGCATCTCCTGGGAGGGCAGCGGCTGCGATTTCCTCTGACTCCTGCCGACTCCCAATTCAGAAATGTGTGAGATCCAAATGTGTGTAAGGGGCAAAATCAGCATGTGACCTCGTGTACCATGTAGTTATGGAAAGACTATGAACTTATAACAAGGTAATTACTACCTGAGGTTTGTACTGTCTTGGGGTGCAGACTGCGGATCTTCCATGGGGACTGTGGATCCCTGTACCTAGGACACAGAAGGTACTCAGTGAATATCTGTAGGGTATGAAGATTAATTTTTCCTAGCTACAATCATACCTGTGTCTATATTTTGCCAGTCAAATTAAGACACGCTCCTGTGATCTGAGGTTCAGACTAGAGTATATGTAGTCAGATAAAACCTAAGCGTCCTTATAACATGCCACCTAGCTTTTATTTCTATGCAAAAAGCATACACTAGCAGTCCCTGAAGTCACAATAGTAACCTAACTCTAATTGTGGTGAATAGATGTCCACCTAAGGAGGCCTTTGCCCAGAAAAATCATCTTACATGGCCTGGTAGCTACAGTCCTGTTCCCTGGTTTACAGTCTGAGGCAAATTAATTTGTTCCCTAAGCCACCGTAGGCAAACAGAGAAACTCACCTGGGCTAAGCAAACCTAGTCAGGATCCAGTTTCATCGTTAATCCCACACAAATGCACTAAGGCCTGGATAATTGGGTGGCGTGTGCTAAATCTCGCAATCCAGCCATCTGAAGAGACTCCCGTGCGGTCTTCTGTAACAGTCCTGGGGCCATTAAACACTGATTATCTAGCGACTTTAAGTGAGCATACCAACTTTTTATGACAGAGACCTAAAGACTTGGATTAGACGGCCCCAGGCATTGTTTCCCACGATCCGCATTCTCTGCCTGACTCAGCCTGAAGCTTTCCTTCATTGCCACCACATTCAGACCCTTTCTGCATTTGAATCTCAAAACAACTCAGAGCGGGATGCACGTTATTTTCCGCACTCTGGAGAGCAGAGGGACAGTCAAGGGGCAAATGCCCCCGTAATTGCTGGACCACACACACAGGTAGAGCCACGCCCACACAGACCTCTCCATCCTTAGCGCCAAGGCCTCAGATGGCTCTCTGGCTCCCCTCACTGTAAACCTCCTGAGTTTCGGTGGCCTCAACAGGTGAAACCTTTGATCCTTCCCAAGTTCTTCTCAGAGTGGAGCCTGTAATTGGTTTTTGGAGAATCAAAAATTAAAAAAAAAATGAACTGGGAACAGATTTATGGATTTGATAATGAATCAGAGTTTTAGAAGTCTAGGAGCCTACCAGACTCATAGTAGGTGAAGTCTCGCGGGAATTAGGTTTTACCTGCTATGCTTTCGTTCCATTTCATTAACTTATTCGGCTCTGGGCACTTTCTTTGCAAACTTTTTCTTTATGAGCCATCTGTAACTTTACAGGATGTGCCTCTCGTCTCTAATCCATTGGCCATTATTCTTGTTTTCGTGTGAGTGTGTGTGTGTGTGTGTGTGTGTGTGTGTGTGTGTGTATGCACGCGTGTTCATGAATGGCTCTGTGATAGCAAGCAACCTATTACTTCACAGTGACTTTTTTCCCCTCTTTTCTGTTATCGTTTTCTTTTTCTGCTTTCTCCTCTGTCTCCTCTGGTTCTTCTTTCAGTTTGGAAATGATCTAGAAATAAAAAAAAGCTGGCCGGGCGGTGGTGGCACACGCCTTTAATCCCAGCACTCGGGAGGCAGAGGCAGGCGGATCTCTGTGAGTTCGAGACCAGCCTGGTCTACAAGAGCTAGTTCCAGTGCAGGTTCCAAAGCCACAGAGAAACCCTGTCTCGAAAAACTAAAAAAAAAAACTTACAGAGTAGAAGCACCATAAAATCCTAGGAAGCTGTAAATTTTTGTGATGCAGTGCACAGCTAAGCCAGCTGCAGAAATGGCACATTTCAATTTAAATTGAACCTCAAGCAGAAGGCTCTCTCCTAGCCCCTAATCTGTCACTGTGTCTCTCCATACCTCTGCGTTTCATCTGTGCCTCCTCCTTACTGTTGGCTGAACTCACCTTGACTCCTCCGTGGATGGCAGTTTCACCCATGAGCCTTGTGTCCCTCATTTCCCGTGACCTTTGTCCCTACGATGACACTTTTAGGTCTGCCTGATGTTCCTGACTCTCCTATTGGTTCTGTCCCCAAGCAGACTGTAGACACCTAAAAATGAAGAACCAATTCTTTCGTGTCTGACCATGGCAGATAGAGCCACTCTCATGGTGCGGGTGCCCAGCAGTTGAGTGTTCAGGACTGCTGGTAGGAAGAGCGTCTGTTTTTGCCAGGTCTGAAAAGACAAGACGTGATTCGAGGCAATAGTTTCTACACATTGCATGCCCAAAAACCTTGCAACTGCATCCCTTTTGGTGCATTCTTCCTCGTCTTCTGCAGCTGCAGTTCACGCTGCTCATTGTTTGTTGAATCCACTTCCTCCTCCCGGGTGAGGCCACCTCCCCTTCTGGGATATCTTTACATGGGGTCCTTAGAAGGGACATGGGGAACTCTGGGCAGGCGTTATGATTCAGGATCTTGAATGGGATACAGAATACCCTTGACCTTAGAACTACCATGTGACGTGTGCTTAGAAAACAGATGCCCACCAGGTGGTGGTGGCGCACGCCTTTAATCCCAGAATCCCAGCACTCGGGAGGCAGAGGCAGGTGGATCTCTGTGAGTTCGAGACGAGCCTCGTCTATAAGAGCTAGTTCCAGCGCAGGCTCCAAAGCTACAGAGAAACCCTGTCTCGAAAAACCAAAAAAAAAAAAAAAAGAAAGAAAGAAAAAAAAAGAAAACAGATGCCCTTGGTTAGTTGCAAAACCAAAAGCAGCTCTTCCTCAGAATCAGTGATGTCATAAAGAGGACTCTGTGTTCTTCAGAGTTAGACACAAACATATCTTACTCAATGAATAATAGAGAATTTATTTCTGCCAATCCTATAATCACTTCTGTACTCATCTTATTAGCCTGAGACACTATCTAGAAAACACATTTGCCTTTAAGTACGTAAACCCAATCTTATTTCCCCTGGCATTTCCAACCTTTGATTTCTAGTCCCAGGCTTGTTAGTGTCACAAGACTAAAACCTCAAAGGCAAATGGTAGAGCTAATTCAAAGACATTCCGCAGTGAGTTTGATCTGAAATCGACACACCTGGAAGCCAGCTTCTGGTTCTGTTCTTCCCACCACCACCACCACCATAGCGGTGATAATGCCCCCTACTGCATCCCTTGTCTTGTCTGTTAAGGAATTAAAAGCAATCAGTAACTGATGTTTTTAAAGGAGAATTCTCACATTTAAAGACTTGGATTGTTTCCCAAAATTACTTGAGAGAAGTCTGTGTCCTGATCCAAACGATGCCTTTGGAGGGATACCTTCTTAGTCTCCTTTCTTGGCAATGCTTTCCGAGGTATCTACTGCTCCTTTAAGAAAATGTCCTTCACAATTACAAGAGACCTTTCTTTGCCTGGTACTCTCTTGGGTGGTGCCTCTCATTTCTCTCTCCTCATCGCGATAACTTCATCATCTCTTTCTGGAAATGGTAGTAAATAGGCAGAGCATTTCAAACCAAGTGATAGTCAGGGGATCCGCTTGCTCTTTGTGGCCCTCCAGCTGTGACAGTAGGTCAGTGAGCTGATGAAGGGCACCACTGCCTGAACCGGACACCCTAAAGTGTACGTGAAGTCTCACTTCCCTGCATTCATAACAAACAGCTTTTCAATGTTGCAGTAATAGGATTTCACCATTGTAAAAAGAAGCAGGGAGCTGTCTAAACAGTTCGGTATAAATGGTCCTTCTCCTGTCGGGTGGGATGATATGGAAAGAAGATAACAATATGTTTATATACTAGGTTCATTTTTTAGTCTATGTACATGTGACTAACCACCCACAGGAGACACATTTTCATCATGGGTTTGTGCCTGGTGTTACATGAATATGTGTTGTAATAGGAGGAGTGGACTGTGTCCTGCTCGGCTCCCGGTGCAGCCGCATGGCTAGCTTATACCCAAAATAACCACTTGAATATTATATTAGTTAAATTACTGCCTGGCCCATTATCTCTAGCCTTTTCTTGGCTAACTCTCACATCTTGCTTTAACCCATATTTAGTAATCTGTGTATCACTATGTGGTTGTGGCTTACTGGGGAAGATGCTAACCAAAGTCCATCCTGGGCTGGAGAAACATGGTGTCTGCCAGTGCCTTCTCTCTCACCACCTTCTGTTCTGTCTACTCTGCCCACCTAAGGGCTGTGTCCTATCCTATAGGCCAAGGCAGTTTCTTTATTAACCAATGAAAGTAACACAAAATACAGAAGAACCCTCCTACACCAAACATGTTTGGTAAATAGGTTCATGGGTTTATTCTCTTTATTTCTTTAGGTAGAGGATATCTTTCATTAGACAGGCGTTTTGTTTGAATTTAGATTTTTGTCGATGGACATTTTAAACAGAACTGACAGATAACAGCTTTAATCTCCGTAAAGTCTTGGCGCCGCTTTCGTAAAGTCTTGGCGCCGCTTTGTGAGATAAGAGTGTAGGCCTGGCTTTCGGTTCCCAGACCACTGCTCAGCTCCTAAGACGAGTCTACTAAAGTCTGTGTGGCAGGCCACTGGCAACAGCCAACAATCACCAAGATGCTAGCATGTCTTCATGTCACGTTCAAGACAGTTTGTTCTCTCCTTCTCCAGCCCTGGGGGATGCCACACAACTTCTGACCATCTCTTTAACCTGCAAGTGTCTGGACAAGTGGATTTTTAAGCTCAGTTCATTTGTCTAAAAGCAAAGGAGCAGTGGTTTCCCCTGAGCATGGTAGGAAGAAGCCGGGTGCCGTGGGAATTGCTTGTGTTGTCATTTTGGCTTTGGCTTAAGATTCAGCAGTTTAGGCTCATCCCATCAGACATAACAATGAAGAGACTCTGAAGACCATGGTTTATCCTTTCCATAGTATGTGCTGACCTACAAAATGCAGGCGTACATAAAATGAGTAACCGTCGCTCGCAACGGTCTTGCTGTTGACCAGAGTATTGATAGAGATGCTCTCCCTACACAGGGTCATCTAATCCCTTCTTGAGTCTATGTGGTGGACATTTTGTTCCCACTTAGGAATTACGTGAGGTGGAGCCAGTGAGGGAACTCAGCAGGTAAAGGAGTTTGTGACAGACGCCTTGCAACCCGAGTTCTAGCCCCCAAATTCATGAAAATCTAGAAGAAGGGAATTGACTCTGCAAAGTTGCCCTCTTACCTCCTCAGATGCTCCATGGCACGTGTGCCACACTTACATACACGTGTGTCATGTTCTCTCCCCCTTTCACGCATGCACACACACACACACACACACTAATAGTAATAATGACGAACATATTATTTTTGATTAAAGAATTACATAGGATGAATATGAACCAAGTACAATTTTATGAAAATGCTAAGTTTGTGCTCTAACAAAGATCAGGAGGAAGGAAGCTGACAGAGTGGTCACTAGAATTACTGACCCCATCTCTCACTCAGTCCAGGGCCATCAAAAGTTTCTCTGACATGGAATTTTCCTCCCATCAAGTCAACTAAATCCCATGTTTCTGAATTTCAACAGTGCACAAAACTACTAGATCCTAAAATCAAAATATAAATCAATAAAATCTCATTTGACCCTACAGTCCAAAGGAGAATGTGGGGGTGCTTCAGTGAGAGGTGGGTGAATCATGCTGACTGCAAGGAAGGACACCTCGGAATAAGTGTTATTTTGGTTGGCCACTAAAGGATAAGTATAATATTTACTCTTCCAAACAAAGGAGCAGGGGTTCCAAAGACAAAGAAAATCCAAGCGGAGGCGTGGAAGCCTGTGATGCATCCATAGCATAAGCAGAGCTATAGAGGAAGGGTGTAAGTTGAAGAGGAGGACTTAGTGAGTTAGGGATCAAGAGAAGGACCACCATTGTAATGACCCAACCTGTGTTCTCATCCAGGTGCATGGTTGGCTACGTGAATGCCAGCTTGTCTGTGTTTCGAATTTCTGACTTTGAGAACCGGTCTGAGCCAGAGTCTGATGGCAGTGAGTTCTCAGGAACACCCCTGAAGTACTGCAGGTGAGTGTGAACCCCTGCAGGTGAGTGTGAACCCCTGCAGGTGAGTGTGAACT
>JAQHUG010000103.1:2905244-2915323 GCA_028555095.1 Dicrostonyx torquatus | reverse complement strand
CACACACACACATACACACTCACACATCATACATAAAAAGTCAGGGGTGGTGTTAAACTACTAAATGGCTTCTCATCTAGAGCTTTCCATACCCCTTCCTGTATATCGTCATTAGCTGTTTAAGGCACTAGAAGCATGCAGAAAAAAAAAAAACAAAACCTCTTGATCTGGCAGAATTTTGTGCCTTCTGTGTCCCTGAGTTTGTTTTAAAGGAATTGAAGAATTCTTATTCCTAGCCTTCAGAACAGTTTAGTGTTGTCAAGTAGTTTGGAATTATAAGGACTCTTATTCCCAGTGTCGTCTGGTAACTGATGGGTCACCAGGATATAGACAGACAAAAATAATAGCGACTCTAGAACTCCGGACATTCACATTTCAGGTAAAGAATGTGTGGCTCTTTCCCAAAAAGAGAAACATTTCTCCCTGAAATTACCATTTCCCTAGGCCCCTGGATGACTCTCACCGGCAAAGTTTATAAGGCATTTGGCAATCTACACAGAATTTTTAAACTAATTCTGTCTTGTATAGCATCATTTTATAGGTGAATGGATTGAGGTCCAGAGGAATTAAGTGCCCTACACTCGGGTGGACAGTTGGCTCCTAAGCAATGAAAGCGGTCGAGCCAAAACTCGCTGCTAGGGTTTCTGCTTCCCTAGTATTCGTTAAGCATCTCTCATCTTCTCCCTCTGGTCCTCCTCTCTAGACGGTGTCAACAAACCAAGTTCAGTTCTCCCCCGACCTTTATCCCTGCAGTGCATGCCTCCCCCAGCCTCGTCCCACTCCCACATGTCCCAGAGGCGAGGCTCCATGTCCCGACCACGCCTTCTGATTCTGCTGTGTTCTCTGTTGCGTTTTTAGCACCTCGTGTTTTGTATAAAGCACCTCATTTCCTATCTGATACCAGACCTCCCGAAAGATCTAAGGGATCGGATGAGGAGAGAGAAGTACCTGATCCAGGAGATGATGTACGAGGCTGAGCTGGAGCGCCTCCAGAAAGAGCGGAAGGAGAGGAAGAAGGACGGAAAAGCACACCACAACGAATGGCCGTGACCGGGTAGGTGACCAGTGTGCCAGGTGGGGATCGGCTGCCTCAACCATCCAGAAACCAAGTACAGTGTTTTCGCTAACAAAGGTTTGCTCTGTGATATTTTGTTCTTTTGACTTTTGGGGGGGGGGCCGCCACCCAACTCCCAAATCAATCACACACAGAGTCTTGTTTTTAGTTATGAATGCCTGACTTTAACTTGGCTTGTTTCTTGCCAACTTTTCTTAAATTATCCCAGATACCTTTTGCCTCTGGGTGTTTTCTGTATACCTTTCTTTACTTCTTTCTCCTTGGCTTGCAGTGTGTAGCTGGGTGACTGGTCCCTGCTGTCCTCCAACCTTTGTTCTCTTATTGCTCCTTCTCTCTCTGCCCAGAGTTCTCCTTCTGTTTATTCTCTCTGCCTGCCAGCCCCACCTATCCTACTCCTGCCTCGCTATTGGCCATGCATCTCTTTATTAGGACCATCAGGTGTTTTAGACGGGCACAGTAACACAGCTTCACAGAGTTAAAGAAATGCAGCGTAAACAAAAGTCACACACCTGAAAATAATATTCCTCAACAAGGGTTAAAATAGGCCCCTTAGATGCTCCCCAAAACCAGCTTGTTTCCCTAATCATTGCAACCCCAATCCCCACCCAACCTACATGATCAGGCTCCTTTCTTGCCAGATTCTAAACTGGATTCAGGGTCTTTGTTGGCTGGGCCAAGTAAGATAAACCTTTCTCTCCCTTCTGATCCAGCCAGGCTGTTCTCTTTCTATCCCCAGGGTCGCAGGCCCCTTCCTTCTGGTAGAAGTCAGCATCTCCACTCTCCCACTGTGGACTCCATCACCCACTCATGTTTTCCAGATGTCCTTTTGTATCACACCACACCCTCTAAGGTTTCCCAGACCTCTCAGCCCTTTGAGGCTTAACTCCTAAACTCCTCTGGTCACGACCGTTGGCGCTATGTGCCAAGAGACAGGTTTCTGTTGCTAATCTGTGATCCTCAAAAGCTGTCTGCAGGTTTTCACAGCACAGTAGTAACCTCATTGTGGACTGGAATTTTAGGTCTCCCAATTAGCTAGCGGGAGGCACATGGCACCTGATCAGTATACATTCGATAATAAAAGTCAGACAGGCTGAAGCTGTGTACATTGTGCGGAAACTCAGCAAAATCCCTACACATCCTATCAAAAAGTTCTGAAACTTTCTATCAAGTCAGTAACTAGTTATATGACCTTGACAAGCCACCGAACTTCCCTGAGCCTCTGTTCCCTCTGTAATAAACTGTTTAGATGACCCTCTGTCCCCATAGTACATGAGGCTCATGTTGTGGAGGCAGGGGAATCTTTGGCCTTTGGTGTTCTTTATTTGAGCAAAACCTTTGGATTTTATTTTTTCGAATTCTGCCTCCAAAGGAAAACTGAGATGCAGAGGAAAGGAATTTCCTGTTGGCGAAGTGGCGACAGCTCTCTGCAGAGATGCGTATCGCTGATAGCAGAGTTGTCTGGACCACCCTCGCGGACTGTTGACAGTTCCGCTGGGTTATTACGGCTTTGATAACAAGCTGGACTTGGAGGAGATAAGAGAGACCCAAATCCTGCAGGAATAAACAACTGAACTCCCACCTTGTACTCAGGCACAGGACAGACCTAGGCTTCATGAAAAACGAACTAATTCTGCCATTCCTGATATCTACTCTTTGGCTGTGGCTGTCTACCTGTTGAACTAAGCTAATGGGCAACTCCAATAAAGTGCTACCCGGGTGGCATTTACCAAGCAGTAACACGCCGTAGAGTCTCCACTAAGCACTGTGCTGTCGCCTGCGGATTCCATCTCTGCCTTTGACTTTCTTTGTGTGGTGTGGCACATGGGCTCGGTTTCTGTGTGTGCTAAGGTGGAGAAGGGGCAGCAAGCAGAGCTTTAGGGGATGAGACGTTCCGGGTTTTCACTTTCTGGGATTTTGGCATATGTTCTACCCTCAGAGACCCTGGTTCGTTTCGGTCACCTCCCTGGGCCTTCTTTGGAAAAAAAAAAAAAAAAGCCGAGTGTGTCCAAGAGCTTTGGATGGGGTGGAAAGCAGACATCTCCATGGAGAACTGCTCCTGATAGATGGTTATAGAAAAGGCATAGATGCATGTCATTGTCCTTAGAGGCCAGGCGGGGCTGCAAGGTGGGTGACACATCTTGCGAGATCCTCTGCCTTCTCCACCGCATCCTGCCTTCTGCCTGCTTCTCATCCTTATTTGAAAGCACGGTTTCTGTCTGTCTTTATTCCCACAAGGGTCAGGTTGTCTTTCTGACTCACTTGCCCTAAAGCATCTATAATGTTTATCCTTCCCTTACTCCCTTTGGGGTTCCGAATTCTTGGGATGCCTTCAGCATGTAGTGAGTACTCAAACTGTTGCATGTAGAACCGTGATGTAGAGATGGCCTAAGTGTGTTCCATCCTGATGCCTCTTCTCTTTCCAGGTGACGGTTGAGTTCCAGGCTAAAGTCGTGAATTTCTTTTACTTCTCCCAGCGGTGCAGAAGCACATGAACGTGAATGACTAGCGATGCACCCGCAGTGCATGCTGCAAGACACCGCCATGCAGCCGCAGACAGGGCGGCAGTCAGGGGAGGACCGAGGTGGAGTCCCGCTGCCGTGAAATCACGCTGCCATCAGTCCAGCACAGAATTGCTATCTATCCATAGACCATTCTTGACCAAGCGAGCATGCACGTTATGGGCAGTTAACATTCTCAAAATTTTTAAAAACCAAGGGGGAACTTGTATACTGGGCCTGTTTTTCCAGCCTGTTTGCTATCTTTTTTGCATTCGATCCCATGTGAATTTTACAGACACTGGGGGAAAAAAAGGGTATTTGGACACCTGGACACATTCCTAGAATGTCATCATGTCCTAATTCTACGTCACCAAATGACACAGACAAGACCCTGTTTACAACCTTTTCATTCTTTTTTTTTTCTTAAGTTCGGATTTTTCTGAGGAGATGATTCTCTATGACATATCTATAGCTATTGTGTATGGCCATAGATGTATTTCTGTGTGTACATATGTATAGTCATGTATTCCTACATATGTACATACAAATGCAGAGATATATAAAGTACATAGGAGTTCCTTACTTGTAAATAGCCAAAAACTACTGATATGAATGATGAGTTTTCACATTTAAACAGTCACCCACATGAAGCCATGTTTAATGCTTGTATAATGTGACACAATAAGATTTAAAATAAATTTATGCACCTGGAATATTTTCAGCTGGCTCCTCTGAACGTCTGTTGCATTTTCCTCCTCCTTCTGGAATAAAGGGGATCGCACCGTGCAATTTTTAACGCAAGCTTTCTCGCTTCCTCCATGCTCCATGTGTATGACTGCAGTTGTGTTTTTCTCCCTCCCCCATCTTCCCCATCTTGCTTCCATGCTGCTTGTTTGGGGTCCAGAAAAAATTGCTTAAAAAAACAACTAAAGGCTGGGCAGTGGTGGCGCATGCCTTTAATCCCAGCACTCGGGAGACACAGGCAGGCGGATCTTTGTGAGTTCGAGACCAGCCTGGTCTACAAGAGCTAGTTCCAGGACAGGCTCCAAAAAAAAAAAAAAACGAAAAACAAAAAAACAACTGAAGAATATGAAGATACCACTGGCATAGTGTGGAGGGGAGCCAGAAAATTTAGTCACCAATGCTGAGAGCGTGTCTGTGTCCCTGCCTGCTAGACTATTGCACTCATTTTGAAGAGCCACCTGCCTGGGGAGTTGAGCAGACAGGAGAGAAATACGTTTTAATTGCTCTTCCTCCAGAGATGCAGAATCTTGTAAACTTGGTGGCACCGTGTATATTTGCAGTGTGCAACATTTGTTCTAATTATATTACTCTGTCAAATTTATGTGCTCAAATTGTACCGTCCACAGTTCTGTAACAGAAATACTTAACACTGGATACTTTATTTAAAAAATTCACTTATTTATTTATTCATCCATTTTTATTTAGATCACTGTTTCAAAGGTTGAAATTTCAAGCATGGATGGTCCCAAGGGTTTGGCTACTGCTGAGGAAGCCACCATTTGCAATAGACTGATAGAACAGTAAACAGGAAAGCAACTGTGCAGACAGACAGACAACCTGGCAAGACAGGATGAGGATGCCACAGAAATTCAGGAGCTGGGCTCACTTGTTTTCAGTAGGACAAGTCCCTAGGGTCCCATAAGAATTGCATTAAGCAGCCAGGCCAGTGGTGGCACATGCCTTTAATCCCAGCACTCGGGAGGCAGAGGCAGGCGGATCTCTGTGAGTTCGAGATCAGCCTGGTCTACAAGAGCTAGTTCCAGGACAGGCTCCAAAGCCACAGAGAAACCCTGTCTCGAAAAAAACAAAAAAAAAAAAGAAGAAGAAGAAGAATTGGATTAAGCAACCTACATGTACCTCAATAGAATAACGGATAAAGAAAATGTGGTACATTTACACAATGGAGCATTTCTCAGCTCTTTTAGTACTTTTAAGAAATTCCCAAAAGTGCAAATGAGTGAGCCTCTGATTCTCAAACCTGCTTTTAGGGCCCTTTTGTTTTTCTGTTGGCTTGTCTTGTTTACAATTTCTGACTATTATGAATAGAGCAGCAATGAACATGGTTGAGCAAGGGTCCCTGTGGTAACATGAAGCATCCTTTGGGTGTATGCTCAACAGTGGTATAGCTGGGTCTTGAAGTAAATCAATTCTCATCTTTCTGAGGAGTCGCCATATTGATTTCCATAGTGGCTGTACAAGTTTGCACTCCCGCCAGCAATGGAGGAGCGTTCCCCCTACTCCACATCCTCTCCAGCGTGAGCTGTCACTTGTGTAATTGATCCTAACCATTCTGACAGGTGTGAGATGGAATCCCAGAGTCACTTTGATTTACATTTCCCTGATGGTCAGAATGTTGAACATTCCTTTAAGGGTTTCTCTGCCATTTGAGATTCCTCTGTTGGGGATTCTCTATTTCTATCTGTATTCCATTTTTTAGTTGGATTATTTGAGGTTTTAATCTCTAGTATCTTGAGTTCCTTGTAGATTTTGGACATTAGCCCTCTATTTGATGTGTAGTTGATAATAGCAAAAGACGTGTGCTGTCTCAACGCTATAGTCATCGTTACAATCTCAGTGTCTATGTCATTCAGGAACAGAACGATTTCAAACATAAAGGTTTTCAAATCACTATGGGGGGCGTTAAGTCTTTGAAATTGCAGAAATTTCTGTTGACTAAAAATGGAAACCTTCATATTTACGTGTGTGTGTGTGTGTCTACAGGTTTCTTGTTTGTGTGTTTGTTCCTGAGACAGGGTCTCATGTAGCCTAGGATAGTCTTGAACTCACCATGTAGCTAAGGATGGCCTTGAACTCCTGATTCTCCTGTCTCTGCCTGCTGAGTACTGGGATTAGAGTTTTTCTGGCTTCTAGATATCCCAGTAATCTCATGGTGTGTGAGAGGAGTGTTATTAGAAGTTCCTTGTGGGATTTGATGGACGGCTCTTCTTACCACACAAAAACATAATCTTCAGCCAGGCATAATGGTGCATGCCTTTAATCTCAGCACTCAGAGACAGCAGCAGAAGGATCTCTGAGTTTGAGACCAGCCTGATCTACAAAGTGAGGTCCAGGTCAGCCAAGGCCATACAGAGAAACAAAACAGTGTGGCATCAGGAGATTACCTACTACTGAATCTCTGAACTTGACACGCGTGGTAATAGGATGATGTTAAAACCCTGGTGTTTTTATGAATAACAGAATCGGTTTACCACTAAGTCTTATAACATGGCCCCTCCAAATCCACTCCGGTCCACAGTGCATGGAACTAGGGTCTTAATCCTGTTTCAGCTCTTGAAGGAACCACTAAATAAAATCCTCAAAATTGCTACCCTCTTGCATCATGGTTTTTTAAACATACAACGAACTGCTATAATTTGGCTCTGGAGTAGCCTCCAAAGGCAGTGCATAAAAAGCTTGGTCTTCCACTTATCACCTTTAAGCAGAAATGGAGCCATTCAATAGAAAGTGGACAACTTATGAAAACGTAGGGCAGAGCAAGATGGCAGCTAAGATCCTCCAGTGATTGTCACCCTGTGGGGAATGCCAAGTGGAGCAGCTCCTCAAAAAACAGGCTGCCTTCACGAGAGCTTATGGGATCAGGTGAGTAAAACCCTGGGAGGAATAAAGTAAAGATGTTAGTATTGAATTCAGGAGTAAACAGTTTGATATTCAGTGGGTCAACAAGGTGGCTGAATGAGGCTCAGCACTCACCGGATTCTCCTCCACCAAAGCCACAAGGCGTAAGGCATGTCAAGATGCTTAACCCCAGGAAAACACTGAAAATCAACAGTAGGAAAATGGAGACTTCTGTTAAAAAGAACAAAAGCAAAAGCAGAGTCCTGAGATTGCACGGAAACAAAAGAGAACGAAAAGGCAGGTAAGCCATCAGTGCGGAGTCCAGCAAGCCTGGGTGTTTGTAAGTACTGAGAGCTTCGCAGGCTTATGGTCTGAATATATGAGAAGCACAAGACAGCTTCGGAAAAGAAGTTCACTTGATCTCCAGCAAATCTCCTTGGTGTTTTAAGCAGGATTTATCATAAGAAGGGGACCTCGTGTCCAGGTTTAGACCTATCTAGGAGTGGGAAATCCTTGCCTATTCTGGGACCTGGTCACCAGTCCTCTTCTCTGGCTCAGCAGGTTGTAGCCAATCAAGCAAGACATGGCTGATAAGTGACTCTGCCACAAGCCACCCAGTGCCATGCAGGGTGTTGTCATGGAAGGAGAGCAGAACCAAGGCTCTAGGATGCCTGCCTGCTGAACCTGGGGGCGTGGTCAGTTACAAGTGGCTTTGTATAGGTAATAGGCCTGCAGTAGTGTCCCCTGTGTGGGTCCTACCATCTGTCCCAGCACAGTGGCTCCTACTAGGCACGGTGCTCTTGAAGAGAGTGTGTCAGCACACACACATGCGTACACACAAGCCAATGCAGACACACTTGTGCACATACACACATAGGCACATACAACACAAACACATGCACACATACATACATGCATATACACATAACACATGAGCACACACACACACACACACACACACATGCTTCCTCTCCATCATGAGAAGGACAACTTGCTTGACTGTGGACTTCCAGCTATATCTTGCCTTGACATGGGCCCAAAACATGGACTGAAATCTGTGCAGCAAAATATTTTCTATATTAATATTATTAATATATTAATATTAATATTATTAATATATTAATATTATTAATATATTATTAATATATTAATATTATTAATATATTAATATTTTCTGGGTATTTTCTATAGAAAGAGAAAGCTGAGTACCACAGTGACCAATGAAGGCTAAAGAGAGGAAGTGGCTAGAAAGTGTGGAGACCAGGGAATACCTCACCTGGAGGGTGGCATTTGGACAGAAACCTGTAATAATCCAAGGACTGATCATATGCCCTATCACAGAGAGCTCCCCCAGGTAGTTTGACAACCTCATGGCAGGGTGGGCTTTCCCAGGTGTGAGGGATGAGGGGCGAGTGAAGATAGGGTGGAGTGACGGAGATCAGAAAGATAATGTACCCTAGGTGGTGGGGTCTACATCTTTCAAGCAGTGGTCCCCAAATGGAGAAAGCACACGCTTGTCACTCAGTCTGAGGACTAATTCTTTGCTCAAACTGGGGGAACCATCACTCCTTGCTTCTGAGAGCAATTAAGGAGTAAAGAAACCCAGTGGTAATTTCTCTTTAAAACTGCATTAAGAAAACCAAAAGACACAGAAGAGGATGCAAGAAGAGCCTGGGGACAGAAGGGGAATGAGGAAGGAGAGAGAAGCCAGGAAGGTGTCTGGGGTGGATGGCCCCTTCACATGAACAAGACATCCGAACCGGAGAGCATGTGCACTAGGGAGATAGCAGAGTGTGTTCTCCACGCGTGAAGCATATTGTGATTGCTGACGGGGGAGGTTAAGTGCAAGATGAAAACCCTCAGAGACATGGAAAGAGGGAAAAGGTGCACATGCATTAGGTCCTAACAGCTGAGCAAGTATCTGTTTCAAAGACTGGAGATACTGCAAAGGGAGGCTTGCCTGTACAAGAGGAGAGCATGCAGGTAACAAGAAAACAGGAGTGGGTTGTATATGTCACCCATCACGGGAGGCTCAGCATAACAGTGATAGCGCTCCAGAAAAGCTCATCTGACTGGGGGGTGCGAGCCCTCATTAGACAATGAGGACATAGCAACTCCGGAGTCAAGAGAGTCATCAGACTGAGCTTCCCAAGAGGTCACTGTGGAAACCATCATCATCTTCAGGTTTGTAGCCCAGGAGCACCATCACCCTCAGGAAATCAAAAGACACATAAAATCCCGGGCTCCGCGCCAGTGCTGCTTAATCAGAAACTGGGAGTGCAGCCCAGCCCCTCCGGGTGAAGGGTGACACCGACATTGGCCAAGGCTCTAGGACAGAATAGGAAGTGGCCGCTGTGGGTCATCCAGGGGGAGCATCATCCAGGGAAACTGGGAGTGCAGCCCAGACCCTCCGGGTGACAACTGCATTGGCCAAGGCTCTAGGACAGAATGGGAAGTGACCGCTGTGGGTCATCCAGGGGGAGCGGCAGAGAAACAGAAGAGGAGGCTGCATGTCCCTGTGCAAATGTGGACAGGAACATCGTGAGGCAATGCCACCAGCTGGTGATGCTCTGTGCCCTTTGGGGTGAGTTCACCTAAATAGAGATCAAAGGGAAGCTAGGCCTTTTTAAGATGATGAAATAGAGCTTGTGGAATAGTAGCGAATGATAAAAGCAGGGACTTTTCAAAATAGTCTTTGGTTTGATGAATTTGAATGGAAAAGATCTCATCTAATCTTCAGAGTCAAAGGTCACATGGAATGCCCCTCTTGGGGAAAACTGGAATTTTGCTCACCCAGTGACTGGGCAGGGACTAAGTGGGTACTTCAGTTAAATGACCAGAAGTGGCAAAAGAAGAGGAAGGTTCTGGCTGGAGAGGTTAAGAGTATTGCCTGCTCTTCCAAAGGT
>JAQHUG010000103.1:2881392-2893790 GCA_028555095.1 Dicrostonyx torquatus | reverse complement strand
CCCTGGTATCTTTAAAAGGGAGAGAAAGCAGGAGGGGTAAGGAGAGCCAAGGATAAAAATAACAAGGAAACAGTATAGATGTAGTTCGGATGTGAACAACTGGCTAATTTGTGAGAATTAATCATACCTCTCCAAACAGATTAAGTAATAAGGTGCTACTAAGTTAGGACTTTCTAAGAGAAGAGCACAATCCTTCTGGAAAGGGAAGGCAAACATTAGAGTTGCCAATCCAGAGGTGACAAGATTGAAAGCAGGGCTACCTGGACGCCAAAAATCAATAATGCCAATCGGATACAACAGAGGCTGGCAGCTTTGGGTAGTGCAAAACCTCGTGATTGGACACCTGTGGGATAGCTGCGTAATGGTAAGGCAGGCAGTGTTGCCTTCCCCTGATCTGGTTGCTATGGATATACATGTGGGAGGGAGCAGGGGTTAAGGAGCCAGCACTCCCACCAACCCCTAGTCCAGTTCACGATGGTCAGTATGGATATGCGTCTCTCACGTGGGCATCTACCTGCCCCCCTCCCCTGCAGGCCATTCTCAAACCGCACCAAATGCTTCTTTGGGAATTGTTGGAAAGTAATTGGGGGAAAAAATTTTATAGATTAGACCTAAAAGACAGAGAAGGGAAGTAGGAAAGAAAAGACAAGAAAATGAAAAAAAAAAAAACCCTCCTTCGATGTAAACATTTGACTGACAGGAGTTTCCAGAAGGATGAAACAGAAAATAGCAAGAAATTACAAAAGGATAGCTTAAGGAAATGCCCAGGATGGGTAGATATGGGACTTCAGAGTTAAAAGGTCATAGGGCAAGAGGTCATTGAAAAACGTGCTATCGGAAAGGTTAGCAGGTCGCCTGGCACTGGCACTCAGAAGAGAGGAGAGATTAAGACGTGTGAGCATAGGACTTATATTCAAATTAGCAGTCAAGCACAGTCATTTCTTAGACATGTGAATTTTTCAAAACCTCTTTTCCTCTCTGTACTATTCAAGAATGTGCTGTATATGGTGGATCCACTCAGCTAAAGGAATAAACATGGGAGTGGGAGAGATGATTTGGCAGAGGACTCGGATTTGGTGTCCGGCGCCCACATGGTGTCTCAGAATCACAAGTAAGGAAAGATAAGGCACCTCCTCTGGCCCCTGTGGGCACCAAGCGAACATGCCGTGCAATTACACATACGCAGGTAAAACACTCATACAAATAAAAATATTAACTGATTTAAAAATAAACTAACCCATCCCCTGTGGTGGGACGCCGTGCTCAGCTTCAATACAGGCGGGAGGGGTTTGGTCCTGCCTCAACCTAATGGGTCAGACTTTATCGACTCCCCATGGGAGCCCTTACCCTTTGGGAGGAGTGGATGCAGGGTTGGAGAGGGAAGGGAGGTGAGGGGGGGCGGGTGGGAGGGAGGGAGAGCTGTGGTCAGATTGTAAAATGAAATTTAAAAAAATAAATAAAAAATTATTAGAAAGGTAAAAATCAACTAGAGGCCCAAATGTAAGCAAGAAGCTGTGGGACATGACCACACAGGAAGGGGGCCAGGAGCAGGCCCAGAACGAGAAGAAAATAAAATCTCAGGGTAAAACCTCCATTCCGGTAACAAGCTTACACTATGTTCATTAGCAACTGGTTATTAGTACTACTCTTCACGAGCATTTTCAAAGGCTTTCTACGATGTTCACACATGACCGTTATAGTTATTACTCCCTACGTGCGTGTGCATTCTTGGCATTTACAAGGAACGAATCTGTAGTAGACGATGGAGGCATCCTGGTACAAAGATGTCGTCAAGATGACCACACAGCTTCTCCCTTTGTAACGAGCAGCTATGCGGTTCAGCGTTCTCGTGTACATGAGTGTGACCTTACAGTGACCTGTCTTCATCTTCCTCATTCTCCACACAACCAGGCTAAGGCTCAGAGCAGACTGCTTAGTGTACCCTGCCTGAATCTAGGTAGCTATTAAACGGCAGAACCAATGTTATAATAGCGATGGGTTAGGTTCTTCTGCCTGGAGTTCAGGCTCTCAGATACTCCATGAGTAAAATTTGAAAAGTTAATTTAAATCATTAATAGACTCACAGTAAAGTGCTGTAACGAGCTATAAGTCAAACATGGGAAACTTGTGTTTCTAAAAGAGAACAGAAAAACATATTAGGATAATTACCTGTTGGTAAGCTGACAAGCATCCCCACCAACAATGTTACCAGCGTGCCAATAGTACTGAAGTACAGATATGACAGCGAATACCAATTGTCCATCAGCGGAGTCCTGAAAGATACCAAAAAATATAACTATAATAGTTCACCATGTTCCTAACAGCAACAAGTGTGTGTATCGACTATCCTGAAAGTAAGGATGCAATTTTAGCCACTTTTAGTGCCATAACTAACTGGTCTGATCTCTATTAAATCAGGAATTTAAAATATGGCTTCACTTTGACCACACACGTGAAAAAGGACCTTAAATATTGCAAGAATTAGGAACCATCATTCTTTGGCTCGGGAGACTCATAAAGCCTGAGGCCACAGTCACCTAGGTCACTACAGCCTAGCACAGGCAGGTTTCCAAGAGAGCACACGGCCCCATCAAAATCCTTTTTTATTTCTTCTTGTGATCCTTACCTGAAATGTATAAATCACCAATGAGTAATCAAATCAACATCCTATGCTATTCCTGACAGGTGACTAAAGCAACTTTTAATTTAAAAATTAGAGAAGTGGCCAGACATGATGACGTGTATCTTTAATTTCAGCACTCTGGAGTCAGGTGGATCTCTGACTTCAAGGACAGCCTGATCTACTGAGTGAGTTCCAAGACAGCCAGGGCTACACAAAGAAACCGTCTTAAAAAAAAAAAAAATTAGGAGAACATTTTTATGACATCAAAGTAGGCAATGATTTCTTCAACAAGACCATAAAGAACTAATGATATAGACAAAGATAAGTCATGATTTCTTACAAAAAGCTTGGCAAAAAGTAAAAATAAAACCTATTGATTGAGAAAAAAATATTTTCAAAACATATTTTGAATAAAGACTATATCACTAACTCCTAAGTAAAAAGGAATAAAAAGACAAAATGTTGTGAACCTTGGAACAGTTCTCAAAAGGCAAGCGACAAAAATAGATATCTGGATGCCCGATAACTGTATTAAAGAGTGGTCAACTTCATTTACCATAAGAGGATTAAAATTGAAATCACGGAGATGCGCTCATCAACTGTTGGAAGTTAAAAAAAAAATGTGAAGTCAATCCGGAAAGCCTGAAACCCTGCCTAGGCAGCCACAAGATGTCTCCTGAGTCTTCAGCTGCGCCACTTTGCTGTCCTTCTATTGTAGGAGTTAAGTAAGTCGCAGGGGTCTAGCCATTTCAGGGTTAGGAAAAAAGCAGTGTTATACACAGGCCAAAAATAAACAAAAGCAGAACACCTGGAGTGCCCTGCGTGGCACAGGGGACAGGAAGACAGAAGGCGAAGCTCATACCTTTCCGCGTTGTGTACTTGGAAAGCACTTGTAGAGAAAGGCATTTCTGTGGTCGATATCCAGTCTGACCCGTTGTGTGTAATGTTACAGCCATGGACTTCCAGGGACAATGGTAAGGTTCTCTCAGGAAGCGGAGGGTACAGCTGAGCTCCAATTCCTACCCATAAAGAAACGGCGAATCCAGCCAACAGACCTACGAACGCTCCCTGGAAAACAAGAGAAAGATAACGTCTTTCTCTTTGAGGTTGATTTAGCATGAGTTACAGTCAGTTTCAAAATGGTCAAAGCCAAACTAGCCAGTCCCCTCTCTGACTCCTCTCCCTTACAGCGTCTCTGCCTCTTGTCAAGGTCACCACAAATCCCTGGTCTCTCCACCCGGAGTCTTAGAGACTCACTAACCTCATTCCCTCTTTATCTAACCAATGACTGTGCTATAAATGTCTGACATTACTTACATACTTTCTAGGTCTTTTCCAGAACTTCCCTCCTATAGGGGAAATGGACTTCCTGTTGGTTTTCAGAGAAGTCATTTGGATTTTATTTATTCTAAACACAATTTCACATTTCTAGATGCAGACATGTTTAGAGAAAAATAGCAGTGATATTCCCTCTTTCCAAAAAAAATACTCCCAATTATATTCACCTCCTCGGGACTAGAATGACACAGAGAAGTTATGGCTTGAAGTTCCAGAACAAACTGTGTGGTCGTGATGGTAAAGATCTGATTGCCTCTTTTTGCTGTGCTCTGACCGAAAGCATTCTCTAAATCTAAGCCTGCTGCTCTCCTTCCTTAGAGCCTCGATACTCAATTCTAAGAAAGGCACTAATGTAAAATGCGCAAGAGATGTTGGTCTATTTACATTGTGAGCATTTAAATTGCACTGCGTGGTTCCGACAGTTTCCATTTAGCTTCCTACATGCAAGACCTGCTTAGGGTCTTCAAGGCACAGCTCCTCACCGTACACTCTGTCAAAGTCAAAATGAGTCATTTCAGTCCCCAAGACAAGTAACTAATGACAGATCTCAAAGCAACTGTGTCTTTACAGCGAAGAAAAAAAAAAAGTAACTGGGAAAGTAACCTTTTGCTATGTCCATTAGCTATACTTACAATCGAATTGGCAAAGGGGACTAAGATGCCCAAAGAAAACAAGCCCATTAGTGGTCCACCAACCATGCCAAATATGCTGAGTGCTGCCTGCAAAACGAACACAAAATCAACAGTTAGGAATCTCAAACCCAAGCACAAAGTTTCAAGCAATTTCAGCAGGGTAGGCATTAAAATATCCAGCCTCCTCGCGAAAAATAAATCATAATTTTATTTATGGCAGTCTTGTCATTAATGAAGATCACTGACACCTGGAAAGTTCTGCTTCTTTACCTTAAGTGTTTTCTGTTCCTTTGGATGTTTGTTTGTTTTGAGACATGGTCATCTCTAGCCCTGGCTGTTGAGCTCACTATATAGACCAGGCTGGCCTTGAACTCACAGGGATCCTCCTGCCTCCACCTCCCAAGGGCTGAGATTAAAGATGTGCACCACCTCAATTGGCTTGTCCGTCCCTTCAGGTACCCTCAAATAGGCAACAAAGGGCTGGAGAGACGGTTCAGTGGTTAAGAGTGCTTAAGAGTGCAGAAGACCTGAATTCCCTTCCTAGCACCTGCAGCAGGTAGCTGACAACGGCCTATAACTCCAGCTTCGAGGAATCAGGTGCCCTTTGCTAGCCTCCACGGGCACCTCCACTCACACCCACATGTTCACGCAGACACACACACACACGTACACAATTTTTAAAAACTATTTTTAAAGACAAAAAAAGGGGCTAGGACAATAGCTCCATCTATAAAATGTCTCACAAGCACCTGAGTCTGATGCGCACACACAAAACCTACATGTGGCAATCACACAGCTTTAATCCCAATGTGGAGGAAGCAGAGACAGGAAGGATCATGGGGCTTGCTGGTCAGCCAGTCTAACTGAATTAGTCAATTCCAGATTCAGCGAGAGATCCTGTCTCAAAAAACAAGGTGGGGAGCGATTGAGGAAGATAGCCAATGACAGCTTCCAGCTTACACACACATGCATGAGAACCCCTCCCCAACACATGTAAACACACACACACACCAAAAAAGGCATCACAATGCAAGGAGGACAAAGAGTCATGAAACCATTGGAGCACCTCTGTGAGCGCATAAATCGAGACACCCCTTCCCAGCTTTGTTCTGACAAATCACCGCTCTCTTATGCTCTGATGGTCTCTGTAGGAGGGTCCTTCTGTATTTCTGTTCTTTCATTGGTTAAATAAACAGACTGCCTTGGCCTGTAGGATAGGACAGCCCTTAGGTGGGCGGAGTAGACAGAACAGAAGGCTGGGAAGAAAGGAAGTTTAGCAGACGCCATGATGCTCCTACCCGAGATGGACATAGATTAGACTCATGCCTGTAAGCCACGACTCGTGGTGATACACAGATTACTAAATATGGGTTAAACTAATATGTATAAGAGGTTAAAACTAATGGGCCAGGCAGTATTTAAATGAATACAGTTTTCATGTGGTTATTTCAAATGTAAGTTAGCCCGGCAGCTGGAAGCCCACACCTCTTACTACAGGTCTCAAAATAGTCCTCTCTGAACAAGACTGTGAATAGGAACTACAAAATGACCAGTGATAACAATAAAATTCATGAGCATCCCTGACTGGATCTGATAAGGATATAATTAGATAGAAAATCGGATTTAAATTAATTGATCCAGTGGCGTAGAGAATGATGTAAAATCTATTTGGATGATGGAAACTTTTCTTTGATATGGAGATACGAAAGCCAGGAGGCTGAAAGAGATTTGCGATATGAAATGTGAGGCAATGAAAACAATGCTCCAAGAGATATATGCTCTTAATAACCTAAAGCCTAATTTTGAAGACTGAGCAGGATAAAAGCTATTGGTTAGCCAATTGGGTATTAGGTTATAAATTTTTAAGGGAAATAAACTGTGATGGGCTAATGTTTATGAGAGTGATGATGGGGAGTGGTAATGGATTACAAGTCTCAAAGAATCCGTAAGAGATGATTTTGAATGTTTTCATCACCACAAAATGATAAACACTAAGGAGATAGATATACTTAATCACATTTTAATGTAGTAAAATACACACATGTATTAAAACATGATGTTATGCACCGTAAATATGCAGTTTTATATGTCAACTAAAATGTAAAAAGAACCATTACAGAGTGTGAGCACAGTGATTTCTTTGCCAAGAGATCCAATACAACAAAACAAATGAATCAGAGAGTATACCCGGGAAATGTTAGAAGATATGTACTAGACTGTTGATTCAAATGATTCTTTGAAGTCTACACTGTGATTAGAGAATGTGTGGACATTGTGAAAGCAAACTAGTATGTGAGAAGGATGTGAGCTAAGGGATGCAATGGGTATCTATTCTCAGTAGGGATGCAATGGGTATCTATTCTCAGTAGGGATGCAATGGGTATCTATTCTCAGTAGGGATGTAATGGGTATCTATTCTCAGTAGGGATGCGATGGGTATCTATTCTCAGTAGGGATGTGGTGGGTATCTATTCTCAGTAGGGATGCGATGGGTATCTATTCTCAGTAGGGATGCGGTGGGTATCTATTCTCAGTAGGGATGCGGTGGGTATCTNGGTGGGTATCTATTCTCAGTAGGGATGCGATGGGTATCTATTCTCAGTAGGGATGCGGTGGGTATCTATTCTCAGTAGGGATGCGGTGGGTATCTATTCTCAGTAGGGATGAGGTGGGTATCTATTCTCAGTAGGGATGCGATGGGTATCTATTCTCAGTAGGGATGCGATGGGTATCTATCCTCAGTAGGGATGTGATGGGGGATCTGTTCTCAGAAGTCACAGGATGTGAGACAGACTTCAACGTGAGGTGTGAAAAGATATCCACAAGGCCATGAAGCCAGTCACGACAACATGATCTGGGAGTCACATTTATAGAAATAAGGAAGATGCTTTTTTTTTAAAAAAAAAAATCTATTAGCAAAAAAGACCTTGGCTGGGCATGGTGGCACATGCCTTTCATCCCAGCACTTGGGAGGCAAAGGCAGGGGGATCTCTGTGAGTTCGAGGCCAGTCTGGTCTATGAGGGAGTTCCAGGACAGCTAGGGCTATTTCACAGAGAAGCCATGTCTTGAGAAACAAAAACAAAACAAACAAACAATAAACCAGAAAAGGTGACCTTAGCAAGTAATACAGCAAGGATAGGGGTTAGGCTTGAGGTTAGTAGGATGGTTTTGCTAGACCATTTCTCCATATGGTCCAGAGAAGTCAGCCACAATAGGAGTCACCAGTCACAGGGCAGATGACAGAGGAAAACACATTCAGCAAAGGTCAATGAGGAACCGGGACTGAACACTGCTACTTTTCCTCCCTGCTAGGCAGTATATCGGGAGACATTATAGGAAACAAGCTGTCACCAAGGCACAAAAGTAAGGTAGCTCCTTCTACCACGGTATCAGCAGAGATCACTTTGAATGTTTGTGGATGCTGGATGGTGAAACCAACCAGCTCACTCAAAACAAAACAAAATAAAAACTTCTCTCCCCGTTCACTGTTCAAGAAAGGTGCACCTTATACATAGTCTCAAGCAGGTAGCTCATCCTAGTGCCCTCTTAAAAGACAAATGGCAGACAGATGTCAGTGTCACTGTCAGCTGACCATAAGACTCTCTATCAAGGGACCATCCTCAGACTTTGGACTATCCCTCTATGTTTTTTTATGCCTGTGTTCAATCCGGGTTAGTTGCTAATTGTTCTCTTTCATAAAGAGAGTTTACTAGAGTAAATTTGGTGATGGTTTCTAAAAGTCGCATCTCCTGAGACTAGCTCCTGGAAGAGGAGCTCTTGGAAGAGGGTTGGGATTCCCCAGGATGGGATTGTAATACAGCACTAAGTGACTCACAGTCATAGACACTTAGATGGGCCTGTGGCTGTCACTTATCTTGGAGGCATGATAAGGCTCATGCTTGACCTCTTGACTCTGAAGAGCATTAGTCTTAAGAAGCCACCTGCACTTGGAAATCTGTGAAATCTCAAGCACCCTTCTGTTGATGGACAAAGAGCAGTCTTCGGCATTCTCAGAATGGCCTGCTGGGAACTTAACTGAGTGGGTACCAATGGGCCTGTCAACAGTCACAGATCTGGGACAAGCTTACAGTCCCCTAATGCTGTCTTGCTAGGAGCTAGTTACGGATGGGTTTTGGAGGAGGGGCAGGCATGGTCTGCGATTGTGGAGCCCACAATTGTCTTCACTGAGGAGCCCACCTGGCTCCAGCACATAATTCCAAACCTGTGATCACACACATGATTCTAATTAAATACAGTCTCGATAATGTAACAAGCGCGCGAGAGAGAGAGAGAGAGAGAGAGAGAGAGAGAGAACCAATAATAACAACAAATCATGAATGTGGGAGGGGAGACTTGTAAGGAGAGAAAACAGTAACAGAGATTCAAGGCTACAATAATCAGAATATACATTATACTTGAGTGAGACTGTCCAAAAAGAAAACTGAGTAAAGTTTATCTGTTGAAAAAAAAATTTAAAGAAAAAATATCCTTGGTTTTAAAAAATCTACTCTGTATATTCTTACTAGCAAATTGAAGTCTTTCTGTAAAACTGAAAATCAATAAAATGAATGTCAACATTCTCTTGCTCACTTACTTATGCCTTCCAACCTTCAGTCTTTGCATCTGAGGATTTGGCGTGGTCTCAGTAACTGACTTTCTGGGGAACAGCCCCTCACTTCCTGTTTAATTCACACCAAAGGTGCAAGGCAGCCAGGCCTCGAGCACTTAATCTTGCCAGTGCTGTACATGCTTGGCGGGGGGCAACAGTCAGTGTCAGGAGCCAGGGACAATCAGGGACAGATGACCCACTGACTAGAGGAGTCTCCATCCAGACCTCAGCCTCAGCAGGTGGGGTAGCCTCCGCCTTGTCTAAACCTGCACTAAGTTGGGTCACTTACCACCCATTCCTCCCGGAAAGGGAGTTATCCTGGTAACGGCAAACTTCCTTTGAAGGTTTAGAAGACTTAACGTGTGTGCTGAAACGGCCTTGTCTCCTGGAAGTCCTGAGGGCCGGGATGCATAACGGCACCAACGGACACATAGGCTCAACCTCGCGAGACTCTTGAGCGAGGCTACAGCCCTCTCTGGCCTTATGGTTGGTTATGTCTCATAACATGCCACATATCGACAGCCAACGTGACAACAGGCTACTCGGATGTTAACTGGACTTTAAACTCGAATTGGTGACAAAGCCACTTACCCTTCTGACACCGTCACAGGAAGCTGCTACAATAGAAAGCGTGACGCCCAAAATTTCACCTCATCGCGAAAAAGGCCAGGTGCTAGTTAAAAGTCACTCTTAACATCAAGAACCAAGAAGACCTAACGTGTTACTTATGAACGGATCTCATTTACACAACAGTCTTCTGTGTGCATGTGCATGTGTGTGTGCAAATGCCCATGCACACAAGTGAAGGTGCATGTGGAGGCCGGAAGTCAACATCGGAAGTCCTTGTCAGTTGGGCTCTACCTTGTGTTCAAGACAGGCTCTCTCGCTGACTCTGGAGCTCACCAATCCGGCTAGATGAGGTGGCCAGCGGGCCTCCTGGATCTACCTCCCCACTTCCAGATTTCTAGGCACATCTAGCTTTCTATGTGGGTGCCAGGGCCCTAAATTTAAGTTCTCGTGTTTTACTGCCAGCCCATTGCCTACTGAAACACTGTCCCAACACCCTTATATAACAGTACTTTAAAACAATAGTTACTGCACTTTTACTTCATGTGTGTGCGTGTGCGTGTGCGTGTGCGTGTGTGTGTGTCTGTATTACAGTGCCTGTGTGGAAAGTCTGAGGAAAACTTCCAGAAGGCAGTCCTCTCTTTCCACCATATGAGGGAACAAACTCAATCATTAGGCTTAGCAACCTGAGCCGTCATACTGGCTCTCTTTATATAACATTCTTAACGTAGAAAAAGAAGATAAGGATGGAGAATAAATTTGAGGGTTTCAGGGGCCGGGGCTGGGTGGGAGGCGTGAGGACAGAGAGATGTGGGTGATGTGGTGAGAGCCAGCAAGAGGAATGAGTCCTGGTGGTGATCGGATGGTCTGTATCTTCACGGTTTCAACCCTAGTATCCTGGCTGTAACAGCATCCTATCCAGATGTCACCATTGCCAGATGTTTCTGTAAGGTGTTGCTGTGGAGCAAAATATATGTACAGACACACACACACACACACACACACACACACACACACGCCATCCAACCTTTAGTCTTTGCATCTGAGGATTTGGCGTGGTCTCAGTAACTGACTTTCTAGGGAACAGCCCCTCACTTCCTGTTTAATTTACACCAAAGGTGCAAAGCAGCCAGGCCTCGAGCACTTGATCTTGCCAGTGCTGTACATGCTTGGCGGGAAGCACCAGTCAGTGTCAGGAGCCAGGGACAATCAGGGACGGATGACCCGCTGACTAGAGGAGTCTCCATCCAGACCTCAGCCTCGGCAGGTGGGGTAGCCTCCCCTTGTCTAAACCTACATTCAGCTATATATGCAACCATAGCCCATTCCTATACATACATTTATATATATGCATGTATTGTTTTAATTTCAAATAAACCTATAATTATCTGAAATGATATTTTCTAATATTAAAAATAAGGGGCTAGAGAAATGCCTGAGCAATTTAGAGTGCTTACGACCTCACAGAGGACCCAGTTTCTGTAGCCAATGCCCACATCAGACAGCTAACAAAACTGCACCTAACACCAGCTCCAGAGCTTCTGGTGCCCTTTGACCTCTGTGGGTACTTGCCCACACAAGATACACATACAGACAAGCAGGCACACACACCCACATGTAAGTAAAAGAAGAAAAAAAATACATTGAGATTTAAAAATAATGCAGCCATTGCTCCTTGATACATCCAAGTGTAGCTACAGAGAGAGCATGAAGGTCGTCTGGTGAATGTTTAAACTAATAATTTCGTGATTGCAACAGTAGGCTTCGGACTCAGCTCTTACCTGTAACAGGGTTCCCATCAGCGAGGCCACGGCAGCCATCCCAATACACAGCGCTCCATACAGCACACCTACAGGACAACACAAAAGACAGCGCACACGTGTCAACCCAGAGGATGACTGTCCGCAATAAAATGAGCGCCACACCTCGGAGCCCAAGTGGATGATGCCATTGAGGTGAGAACAGCACACAGACAAGGCAAGGAGGCGTTTTCCTATCAGACCCACGGGGCGCAGAGAAGACAAACAAAGCCCTTAGACTGTGCCCGGGATTAGTCACAACAGGGCCTTATGTAAGAAAGGAATCCCTGGAATTAACTACAGGGGTTTTAAAATTTAGCACCATTGTGTTATTCATTTAATCCCCCACAAACATTTGTCTATAAAGGGAGGTGCGGGACTCCGCTCAGGACAATGTGGAGGAGGAAGAGGAGAGCAAACCCCAGAATGGGAGCCTTCTGACTCTCAGCGCTCCTTTGTTCAGGGAAGTGGTAATCCACACCGACCCGTGGTTTGGGTTCTTTAGACCTCTCCTAATCTCCATCAGCAACACCCACGCCTTCCCAGGTAAACGAGCAAAGAAAGGTCACGTTAATCCATGCCCCATGCCGTGTCCCTTCCTCCACACTGCTCTACGGAAGTTCTCACCACACCACGGGCTGGTAACTGCTAGGGATGTTCTCTTCAACTTCATTTTCTTTGATAATTTCCTTGTTGCCATCATCATCATTCTCTCATTCATTACATCCCGACTGCATTTTCCCCTCCTCCCAGTCTCCCACTTCCTCTCTCCCCCAGATCTGCTCCTCCTCCTTTCCCTTCAGAAAATGTTGCTTTTAAAATTAAGAAA
>JAQHUG010000103.1:2817324-2837551 GCA_028555095.1 Dicrostonyx torquatus | reverse complement strand
GCCCTGAAACCATGCATACAGGCAGCATTATACAGACTGAGGAGGCTATGTGTAGGAATATGTATGCACGTACATACCCATGTATGCAACGGCAACGAACAAAAAAAAAAAAAGGCTGTGAATTTGACAGAGAGCAATGAAGGGTATATGAGAGAGTTTGGAGGGAAGGAAGGAAAGGAGTAGATGACATAACTATATCATAATCTCAAAAATAAAAGAGCTAATTTTAAAAATTATTTGAGGATAAATTCAAGGAAAAAAATAGAAAAGGCATTTTTATTAATAATGGTAGATAAATTATCCATATCCACAATAAGTAAAAATTTTTTTACAGATCAATAAAAAAGAAGATTCTCAATAGAGTGATAGCACTCAGGAGGCAGAGGCAGGTGGATCTCTATGAGTTCGAGGCCAGCCTGGTCTACAAGAGCTAGTTCCAGGACAGATTCCTGGAGACAGGATCACCATTTTGGACTGAGGCAGAAGTTAAGAGTCAGGGGCTGGCTGTTTTGCTTTTCTGACCCTCAGGCAAGCTTTATTTATTAAAATACAAATGAAATATCACTATACTCTTATGTGCAAATTATGATGCATATTGCAGTACAACATTTACTTCAAGTATTAGAACTATAAAAAAGATCTATTATCCAATAGTTATGAAATTTCCTCTTGGCGGAAAAAAAGCATGGTTTGTATTTGGTTGGGAGCAATATTTCCTAGGATGCTGAAGGCAAGGTATTAGAGCAGACAACTGTTGCTTTGCCTGGCCTGCATGCTTCCTTGCTCTTTCAGAAATAAAATCCCAGTTTTTCATGTGGGCATCTATCAGTTGTATAGACTTACAACACCCTTCCCTCTTCCTCACCACGGGGATAGGCTTGCAACTCCAGTCGACTGCTCCCGTAACCTCATGCACCAGGACGCAGCCCCTGGGCCAGTTGATGGCCAGATTGTCTTGTAAGGAAGTCCGTTTGAGTTGCCATCACCCCCTTTCTGTTGTCGTAACAGAAAATCATGGCTTGAGGAATTTATAAAGAATGGTTGGTTTGGCTCCCAGCTGCAGAGGCTGAGACTCCAAGGAACAGTGACAGTACCTGATGAGGACTTTTGCGCTGTATTATGTCATATTTTTTTTAAAAAAAAAAAAAAGCAGAAAACCATGCAAGTGGATGTGGAAGAGACAAAGTACAAGGGACAGAGTTGTTCTATAACAACCGCACTTTCAATCACTAACCACTCCTGTGCTAACAGCACGAGCCCATGCCCAAGAGCTCTGATCTCACCATCCAGTCGTATCTCAGTCTGTCCCACAGCCCACACCGTCACACGGAGATCTGACTTCCAACACATGCATGTGAGCGAGTGACATATCTGAACCGTAGCATGACGTAGCAGTGTGGTCTGGCGGGCAAGTGTGTGCAAGCCTTCCCCACACAGGACTTACCCTATCACCGCGTAGTAAACAGATGGAAAAATCCACACAGATGGTGAGATTCGAAACAACCTATCCATTCCCTCTGCTTCTGTGAGAACTGAGGTATATTTTAGGATGCATCTTTGCTTCAGGATTTCCCATAAGACACAGCCAGGGATTGACCAGGGCTGAGGTCTCCTGTGAAGACCTGACGTGGAAATCCTGCGCCCAAGCTCATGAGCTCAGACTCCAGTTGACCCACACCACTGTCCTTTTTTTTTTTTTTTTGGTTTTTCGAGACAGGGTTTCTCTGTGGCTTTGGAGCCTGCGCCGGAACTAGCTCTTGTAGACCAGGCTGGTCTCGAACTCACAGAGATCCGCCTGCCTCTGCCTCCCGAGTGCTGGGATTAAAGGCGTGCGCCACCACCGCCCGGCACTACTGTCCTTTCTTGACCGTCTAGAGCTAACATGGTGGCCTTGCTTCATCAAACCACATGAATGGAGCAGACAGTGAAATGAGCTGCTAGAGAAACAGAAGAAACACGTAACCACAGAGCTCTGCTGTGACTACCACACCACAGTAGCCAGGAGCACATTCCAAAGCCAGTCTACATGGAATGAGGAGGGGATGAGCTCAGGGGACCCGGATCGCTGAAGTCTATCTCAGAGTCTTCCCACCATGGTGGGCAAGTATTTAACTCAACTTTAATATCAAACTGAAAAGAATGCATGATTATTAGTCTGCCTGGCCAAGATGTTTTATCCTGCTACATATTCACAGGGAGTATAAGGCTGGAAGCGAGGCCTAGAAGGCCAAAGAACTTGCAAATCACAGTAAATTAAACTAAACCCGCCAACAGAATGTGGAAAAACATTTTTGTAATAAGATAGTTCTTGTCGCCGGGCGGTGGTGGCGCACGCCTTTAATCCCAGCACTTGAGAGGCAGAGGCAGGCGGATCTCTGTGAGTTCGAGGCCAGCCTGGTCTACAAGAGCTAGTTCTAGCGCAGGCTCCAAAACCACAGAGAAACCCTGTCTCGGAAAAAAAAAAAAAAAAGATAGTCCTTGTCCTCTTGAAGCCTTGGGAAATCAAAGGAGCAGCATAAATGTTATGAGAGTCTTGCTCTGAAAATGCTATCAGTCAGACCATCCCCTGGCAGTAAACTGTCTTTCCACTAGTCAGCACTCTTAAGCATGCTTCGGAAAAGACAAGTTAGCTGAGGCCACAATTACTTAAACCCCAAATTAAAAGCTTGAAAAGACAGAGAAACATACATATAATTTTGCTTATAATGTGATCTTATATATTGCTATAGAAACGTATTGTAGGTTAATATAAAAATATGAAGCTATACAAATTGACCCTGAATTCTATATAAACCATATATTATGCACTATTTTCCTTTACTTTATAAACGATCTCCTTTTGAGGCTATTGTCAGGAAGAAACACTCCTATATCCCCAGTCAAGTTGTTAGGTAAAGAGAATTCACATCGTTCAATACAGGAATAAGGACACAAAACCATGTTGATAGTAAGTATGTCTGGACAACCTAATTCTGGAATATATTCTCCCAAATCATACTATTCCAGACTGTAAAGATAGTATTCCGCCCGGCGGTGGTGGCACACGCCTTTAATCCCAGCACTCGGGAGGCAGAGGCAGGCGGATCTCTGTGAGTTTGAGACCAGCCTGGTCTACAAGAGCTAGATCCAGAACAGGCTGCAAAGCTACAGAGAAACCCTGTCTCGAAAAACAAAAAAACAAAACAAAACAAAACAAAAAGATAGTGTTCCAAATCTCACTAAATGATACCATGACTGTAATCCACAGGCACACATGATCTATGAAAATATGTAAATAATCCTGGAGATATGGTAGCAGCAGTATTCTCTGTCATAGGCTGTATGTTTGTGTTGGTAAAGTTTGAGTCAATGATTTTCTTGATTCCTCATGCCTTGGTATGAGGTCCTCTGTGTTGAAACTAATAGTGTAGAATCTCTGAGAGTTCATGAGAGTCTTTAAATCCTACCTCTTCCACTAGATCGAGCTTCTCAGCCTGTGGGTCATGATTCCCAAAGAGGTCACATATCAGATAGTTTCATTATGATTCATAATAGTAGCAAAATGACAGTTATGAAGTAGCAATGAAATAAGGGTCGCAGCCATAGGAGGTTGAGAACCTCTTCTCTACATGAAAGCCTGGGAGATAGGGAGTTGAAGAAATGATAGTTGAGGTGGGGAGAAATATTGGGGACCTTCACGAGCCCGGGGTCTCCTTCCTCATCCTAATCTGTGTGAGCACTATCCTTGGATCAGACTGTGAGCTCAATGGATTTGTAAAGATAAGAGAATTGGAGGAGGGGCTGCTTTGGCTCACCTATAATGAACACCTTCTGTTTTGATGGCCCAGCATCTTCCTCACTCTTAGTAAGAGCAATTTTGTTTTTCTTAGGTATCTACTCCCTCAGTTAGTCCGTACCATCAGGTAATTTGACCAGAAAACTCTTAAGGTAGATAGTCACTCAATTCTAAAGAGTCAAGAGCCAGGGCACTTGGCTCATGGACGAATAAGACACCCAAGTTGGATCAGAGAACATCAGTTATGGGACTTTTCTCTAGAACACCGACAAAAGAAACTTTCTTTGGTGCTGAGGAACAACCCTTTTCTACACTATGAATGTGTATTACTCTCATTGGTTAATAAAATGATGACAGGCTGATAGCCGGGCAGGAAGTATGTCAGAAAAGCCAAACTGAGAATGATGGGATGAAGGACAGAGCAAAGAGATGCCAGCCATTCACCCAGGAAGCAAGACACGCTTAGGGACAGGTAAAGCCATGAACCATGTGGCAATACATAGATTAACAGAATTGGGCTAATTTAAGTGGTAAGAGCTAGTTAGTAATAAGCCTGAGCTATTGACCAAACATTTATAATTTGTATTTAGCCTCTGAGTCAGTTATTTGGGACCGGGCAGTCAGGTCAGGAAATGTCCATTTATACTTTGGGAGTGTTAAGATGGCTAAATAGAGAGTCACCCTCTCTATGAAGTTCTCATGGGAGAGGGGGTGAAACGGCCTTTGAGCAATTGGGCAAATAACATTTGGTTTGTCAATCCAAATATGCCCCAAAAAGCCTATGACCAGTAGTCAACAAAAATTCTATATATCAACTATCTCCTAACATTAGTGACAGCCACTGCTGTCACTGGGATTTCCAGAGAAGCTGGAGGTGACCTCTTCACTTCAGCCCTTATGTCCCCAAATCTAATTTCTGTTTCCCAAAGTCCTCTTTAGTTTTTCCCAGAATAATAGTTATAGATTCTTATGAGATATGAATCCTCAGCTATGAGAGTATACAGGAATATGTATACAAAAGAGGCTTAATGTATGGAAATGACACTATTTAAGGAAAATTTTTTAAAATAACTCCCCCAAATGAAAGGAGACATTTTTCAAAGCCCCACATAGTTGAGGATGGATCACTGAGAATGTGGATGGTGCAGTGGTTTAAATCTAAACGAGACTTAAACATCACAAGATGATGCTTTGAATGTGTGTTCCCCGTATGTTGGCACTAATGTGGGTATCGATGAAGCCTGTAGGAGCTGCGGCCTAATATAGTGATATTTCACTTGTATTTTAATAAAATAAAGCTTGCGTGGGGATCAGAGAGTAAAACTGCCACCCTGGGCAGTCTTACAGACCAGGCCGTGGTGACACACTAGTTTACCACAGAAACTTTGCGGTGGTGGTGCACGCCTTTAATCCCAGCACTAGAGAGGAATATAAAACAGGAAGAGCCAGCTCTTAGACACAGCCTCATTCTGAGATTCCTGGAGGCAGGATCGCCATTTCAGACTGAGGTAGAGGTAAGAGCCAGTGACTGGATGTTTTGTTTTTCTGACCTTCAGGTTGAACCCCAATATCTGTCTCTGGGATTTTATTAATCATGCCACAGACTGGCTAGCAGAAGCAGGTATTAGGTGATGTGCCTTTGAGTGCCTTGCCGCTGGTTCAGGCCTCACTCTGTTCCTTGGTCTGTTACAATGTGATCGGTCCCGGCCATGTGTTCTTCCCACCACAAACGGAGCTTCTTTGAGCCATGCCTTGCCTGCCATGATATACTGATATCCTCTGACACAGCTAAAATAATTGTTCTGGGTATGGTATTCACTGTGACAGAGATGTAACTAAAATAGAGAACTGGTAGCAGAGAAATGGGGTCACGTGTTTGGGACCACGCCCAACCACGTGTTTGTTAAACTTTTGCAACTGGTTTGTGGGAGAAATTTTAGAAATTTAGAGATACAAACGGGAGAAGCCTTAGGATTCTATAGGCAGAGATCAGCTGCAGGTCCAGCGGGAGTACAGGAGATCAGAATGTTGATAGAAATTCAGCAAGAGAAGGCTAGGCTCGTGGGTTTATATGGGATCAAGAACCCTAACAGGAATTCACATCTCAATCTGGGAAAGAGTTTGTTTTCCCTGTACCCTGAAAATCCAAGTAATGCAATTTCAAAAGTAATGGACTTATAAAGTTGATAAACTGAAAGACAAAATATATTCAAAATATATCATGGTTATTGCTGGCTACTTTCATCCATAGTACGAATAGAAAGTAGGATGGCTGGGATGACTCAGTAGGTAGAGACACTGAAGACCCAATGACTTCATCCAAATCCTAGATCCCACAAGGTAGCAAGAAAGGACCTGACTCCACAGAGTTGTCCTCTGACCAGCATACATGTGCTTTGCTATGCACATGCCTGCCCATGTGTGCACATGCCATATACATACAATACATACACATACATATACACCAATAAACATCTTAAAAATAACCTTGAGTAAAAGGCAAGAGCAGATAGATAGATAGATAGATGTGAAAATACACAGTTCTGTCAGAAAAAGAACACATTAATGTCTGTGCACAAAAAAAATTTAATTGTTAAAGATAACAATGTCATTTTTAAAAAGCCAAGCTGCTGGATGCCTGCACAAGAAGACCCACACGAGATCACGTCAGCCAAAATTCCAACATGTATGAGAGGGGTTCCCGAGGTCCCACTCTAGTGGAGGAGTTGTTGGCTCTTAATGGCGTCGAGGAAGGGTGAGTCTTTATTCTTTGGGAGAGTGATTCCCTGAACCAATGGATGGCCCTAGATACATTTGCGTGTGGCAACTCTAGTCAGACTCTGTGGTAAGAAGGAGAAGAAGGAAGAGGAGAAAGGGGAATGGAGTTGGGAGGAAGATAGGTTGGGGGTGGCGGGGAGTTAGGAGAGGTATTCGGGTATAAAATATTCAAAATGCACTGTATACGTGTACGAGAAGTTTCAGTGGATAAATAAAGCGTATTATTAAAAAAGCAGACACAGCCAAGCTGTTTCTACCAAGATGGTAGGAAGGATGCTGTGAGGCTATTTCAGTTGATGAGGCTCCGCCCACAGGAGGCCCCGCCCACAGGAGGCTCCAGGGTGTAACACTGAACACTTGTCTGAAAGATGTGGCTTTGAAAACGCAGCACTTTCAGGCAGCCCTGTTGAATGGGGCTTCTTTCCAGTGTTTTCCGTAGCTTAGTCTCCCAGGCACGCGGAGACTTCTGCTCTGGTGAGTGAAGAGATTCAGTCAGATTGAGTCTGCTTCAGATTGCAGGATACCTTGCTATTTTCCGGTCGGTGCTGGTTTTAAAGGCAGACAACATTATTACAGGACTGTGGGAGCTTCCAGTATTCCAGAGAAGAGCCCGTGAGGACAGGGTTTGTGCTAGGGTTGGGTTCTCATAACCCTTACGGGGACTATGCACGAAGCTGTGACAGTAAAGCCCACAGAGGAAGCCCTGAGAATGTCAGAGACAACGAGGGTACAGGACGTTTGCTGGGGAAAACTAAATATTGAGTGGGACCAGCCCGAGACAGAACACATGATCTGCAAAAGATTGGTACCATCCAGGCTTACTGATGCTCACATCATGCCAGCGCATGCCTCTGACACGGAACCTATACAGAGCTATAGTACTGAACGTTTGTCCCCGCTGGGTTTCATGTTTGCTTTGATCTCATTCCTCCTCTCTATGCCTCTCTTTCTCTCTTTTGGGGTGGGAATATTTACTGCATGCTGCTGTGTTTTGAAAATGTGTAGCTTTCTTTCTTGTTTTACAAGTGTCACAGTTAAGGATTTGCCTCAACCGGGTGGTGGTGGTGCACGCCTTTAATCCCAGCTCTTAGGAGGCAGAGGCAGAGACAAGTGAGTTTGAGGCCAGTCTGGTCTACAGAGTGAGTTCCAGGACAGACTGGGAAACCCTGTCTCAAGAAACCAACAGAAGAAGAGGAGGAGGAGGAGAAGGAGGAGGAGGAGGAGGAAGGAGGAGGAGGAGGGAGGAGGAGGAGGAGGAGGAGGAGGAGAAGAAGAAGAAGAAGAAGAAGAAGAAGAAGAAGAAGAAGAAGAAGAAGAAGAAGAAGAAGAAGAAGAAGAAAAGGAAAGGAATAAATTTACTTCAAGACTTTGAACTTTAGACTGTTAGGACTTTGGTGATTTCTTGAAGTCAGACTAAGACATTTTTTGGCATGAGATGGCGATGAGCCTCTGGGGTCTGGGGGCAGAAGATCATGGCTTGTATCAGAAGCATCGCTCACAGGCTTGGGTTTTGAATGCTTGTTCTCTAAATGCTGGCAGGACTTGGGAAGCTGGGAGACTGGCACGAAGTGGGGCCTACCTAGGATTGCCTCACTAGGTCTGGAGGTAATGTTAGAAGGTTATCCACGTCACTTGCTCTCTGGTTTCTGTCGCGCTGTAATGTGACCAGCCTGTACCACATGCTCACGCCACCATGCACCGCACCGCGCTGCTCCTCACGGCATCTCTGCCATACTACGTCATCCCTGCCTACTACATCATCGCTGCCGTACTGCGTCATCCCTGCTGCACTGCGTTATCCCTGCCACACTACGTCATCCCTGCCATACTATGCTGAAATCCTCTGAAACCACAAGCCAAAGGAAAGCTCCCCTCCACCAAGCTGTTCCCATTAGATATTGGGATTATAGCAACGACTATTAAGATGACTAGCAAATGGCATGACCAAACTATAACTAAATCTGTCCAATCACGAAGGCTGTGAGCCTTCCACCATGCTGTCTAGTACAGGGAGATCTACAGTGATGTTGGGGCTCTCGTCTGCTCTCCTATCAACGATCAGGGGGATATAACAAATGACACCCACGTGGATAGACACTGTGATAGTTAACTTCATGTATAATTTATCTAAGGTATGGAGTGCTTAGATATTTTAGTGTAATGTGTGTGTGTTCATGTATGTGTGTGTAAGAGAGAGAGCGAGAGAGAGAGAGAGAGAGTTTCTTTCAGATTAACATTCAAATAGGAAGGCTGAGTAGAGCAGATTGCCTCCCCTTATGTGGATGGGTTCATCTATCTGCTGAAGACCTGAATAAAATAAAAGGGAAGAAGAAAGAATTCTTTCTTCCCTATGTCTTTAAACTGAAATATCATTTTTCTGTCTTTAAATGGACTATTGGCTCTCAAGGGTCTTTGGCTTAAAGACTTAAAATATTGGACTTCTTCCCTTCCGTATGATTGAATTCTTTGTGATAAATCACTACATTAAATTAAAAGCTGAACCTATTGTAGATAGATAACAAATGATAGAAAGAAAGATAGACAGAGAGAGAGAGAGAGAGAGAGAGAGAGAGAGAGAGAGAGAGACCAACAGCTACAAATGATGCTGACCAGCACATAAGGTGAAGAGACGGGAGAGGATGTCATTACCTAGCACAATAACTATAACAGAGGGTCCACTGACTGGCCTAGGTAGGGTAGCCATTAGTAATCAATTATAAAGATGATCCCTGAAAGTATAGTCTTACGGAGGCCATTAGGAACTCCCTGCTGTTGGTTTTGGCTGTTGGTTAGTCATTGGACTTCAAAGCAGAGTTTTGTAACTACTACCCAGTTTTGTGACCCGTGAATGAAGTCTTGTTCCACACTATGCTGTGCGGTGTTGAAGAACTGTGATGGTTAATCTCCATTAGCAACCTGCCTGGATTAGAACCAACGAGTAGCCACACCTCTGGGACCGTCTGTGAGGGTATTTCCTGAACAGGAAAATGACACCATGAAATGGATGCCATACCTGGACTGGCTGCTCAAATGAAAGCTTGCAAGATAAGTGTCAGCCTTCATCTCCCGGTTTCCTGATATTCCCAGAAGTGAGTGAGCACAACCACCATAATGCTTTCTCTATCATCATGAACTGTACCCTTTCTTTTTTTTTGTTTTGTTTTTTGAGATAGGGTTTCTCTGTAGCTTTGGAGTCCTCCCTGGAACTAGCTCTTGTAGTCCAGGCTGGCCTCGAACTCACAAAGATCCACCTGCCTCTGCCTCCCGAGTGCTGGGATTAAAGGCGTGCGCCACCATCACCCAGCGAACCATACCCTTTTGAACTGTAAGCCAGATAAGTCTTCTTGCTCTTAATTTGCTTTCTGTTAGGTCTTCCATCACAGCAGCTAGTGGAGTCATTGATGTAAACACTGTTTAGTGAAGGCCTGTGTAATCTTTTAGCCACCAAGGCTGATACTGCACTACGCCATACCCAGGTCCCACAGCCACAAGGACCTGCACAGTGTGAGTTGTGCGCTAACACACGCAGCAGGGGAAATGCATGAGTGCACGCAGTGAGGCACGGGTCTCTGTCTCACACCGAGGCAGGTGTAGAGCTTTCTGTGCGAGCATTGTTCTGGGATAGCTATGTCACTCAAGGTTAGAGGAGCAGAGGAGACCTGCTGACCACCACCTCTGAAGCTAAGCTGGGCAGCATGAGATTGTCACAATGACTGGGAAAGATGTGTGTAATCTGGAGGCTGTGGGGTGGAGAAGAAAGTGGGACCCAAAGTTCATCTCCAAGACCAACAATTATGCAACAGAGAACTTGAGCCTAGAGGTGGGAGAGATGATTCAGAGGTTTCTAAGGAATCAGGTCAGTTCCCAGCACCCACATGGAGACTCAAAACCACCTGTAACTCCAGTACCATGACATCTGATGCTCTCTTCTGGCCTCTAGGAGCACTGCATGAACATGGTACCCAGACATACATGCATGCAAAACATTTATACAAATAAAATAAAAAAGAAAAGTATTTAAAAGAAAGAAAAAGATAGAAAGAAAAGAAAAGAAAAGAAAAGAAAACTTGATCCTATCCCTCTGGGATGTTGGTCTCCGTTTGCTGTGAGGACATGACTAGAGGTTCTTGTCGAGAGTTTCTAGCTGAGTAAATAGGCCTTTATTTTCTTTCTGCCTTTGGAGTTTCACCACAGCAATCCTAGCTCTGAGCTCCAAGGCAAAGTTCCTTGTTTCCTTCTGTACCTTGTTCCTGAGAAAGTAGGCCACACTCCTACCTTGCTACATCAAGGGACATCAGGGGCAGTTGTTGGGCCACTTGGTCAACACATTTCAGTTGTCCAGGCTGTGGGTAATAGCCTGGGGGAGGGGTCAAGGAACTTGGCTTGGCACCTGGCTTCACTGAAGTGAGACAGGTGCTGGGTTTCAAGTCTAAGGCCTGGACTTCTTTCCTTCTACCTCCTCCAGATGGCCGTTGCTTCTCTTCATGCTGCACCAGGTTAGAAATGACACGGGCAGCTCTCTCCTGTCTTCTTTTGTGGTTATTTTGTTGTTGTTGTTGTTGTTGTTGTTGTTGTTTTTATTATTCACTTGTTGGTTTGTTTTCTGCTGTTGCTTTGCTGGGTCGTGCTATCTGCAGTTTCATTTGATTAGTTGGCAGGTTGGTTGGTTTGATGTTTTTGAGACAAGCTCTCCAGTGTAACCCAAACTAGCCCTGAGCTCCCTCCCAACTCATCCGCCTCATTCTCCTAGGTGATGGAATTACAAACTCATGCTATCATGCCCAGATTCTTTATTTACTCCTTCAATGTATCTTAGCCTTAGACTAAGACCCAGACCCAATGGTCTTACAAAGATATTTCAGTTCATGAATATTCAAATCTACATTTGTGGAGAGATGATTCCTGGAGAGTCTTCCTCAATCACAAATTTTTCATCATCTTCCACTTAAATCTTTTGTCTTCAGTGCAAAACTTTGGCTATAAACAAAGGCAAGGTAGATTATGTGGACATACGACATGTACATATACATGATGAAACAACATGGAGCGTGGTCTATGTTTGAGGAAATGTGCTAGTCCCTGTGTTGTTGGGCATCAAAGAAACTCCATAGGAGTCTGCTTTCATTGTGTCAAGTTTAGCCATTTGTACAAGAAACTGCTTTTGCCCTCACTCTTTGACTATGTGCTGTACAGACTGGACATGCAGGACCCACAGGAAAATGACGGCTGAACTTTACCAAAACAAGGCACAACAGTCTTTAGAGATTCCCACTTCATAGACGAGTCTGCCAGACATTCTGCAGGACACAGAGGAAAGGGACTGGTGAACTTTGCCAATATAAGGCAGAATAGTCCTTCAAATTTCCTGCTTCACTGAAAAGTCTGCTGCATATCCTGGAACTGTAGGCTGAATAAGGATGTCCCAACACTACAAAAAAAAAAACTTTAGGTGACTGTCCAGAGAGATGTCTTTGTTTTCAGGTAATATTAATTTCTTCTGGGATCTTTGATATTAAAGACTAAATAATTAGAGATTCAGTTTTTCTTAGTTATGATAGAAAATAGGTTAGGTACAAAACTTTGCACTCACTAAGATAAGATAAACAACGTAGTGTTTTCTCTGAATTTACTAAATACAAATGGATTGGATATTGTAAATGTTATTCTTACTTGATAACTGCTTTTGTTGTGTATACTATTACTATACAAACACTAAAACCTTCTATGTTTATTTAGACAAAAAGGGTGGAAAGTTGTAGTACATTATTTTAAGATGTGTTACATCTCTTTATGTTTTGGAATATTTGTTTAATGATGCAAAGATGTGTTACATTCTTTCATGTTGCATTTGTTTAACTCTGTGAGACCCCAATACTTTTCCTGTCTAAAACACCTGATTGGGCTAGTAAAAAGATGAACAGCCAATAGCAAGGCAGGAGAAAGGATAGGCAGGGCTGTCAGGCAGAGAGAATAAATAGAAGGGGATAAAGGAAGAAAGAGCAACAGTGAGGAGAGGAGAACCCTAGAGGCCACCATGGAGGAAAAGTGAAAGCAAGAGAAACAGGAATAAGAAAGGGAAAAGGCCCAGAGGCAACAGGTAGATGGGATAGTCTAAGAAAAGCTGGCTAGAAACAAGCCAAGCTAAGGCCAGACATTTATAAGAAAGAATAAAACTCCATGTGTGTTTTATTTGGGAGCTGAGTGGAGGGCCCTGCAAATGAGCGAAGAACAAAGACCTGAAAGAGTGAAAAAAAAAAAGTATAAAACAACCAAGAATATTTTGGCATTCTGATGTGGGGTTTGAATAAAAGAAAATTCAAGTTGATCCCCGTGATGGACAGAAATAAATCAAATCAAGGCTTTAGAATCCGTCTACTGTAGGTTATCCCAAAGACAACACACATAAACTTTTTGGCATAGGCTTAGCTCTCAAAAGCTCTCAGTTCTCTTGTATATGCTCCCCTTCCAGGTTCTTCCCTTCAGGGCAAAGTAAAAGAGCCCCACGAATTCCCTTTGTGTAAGGAGATGACAACCTTTGGCCCTTCAAGAAACAAGCATCACTTAGTATGTACAAGACTGCACCCTGGAAGAATCTCAATTTTCTGAGTAAATAATTTGCAGCCTCATTAGCTTAGTTTTAGACTTAGACTAACTGGGAGAAATGCAGCCGAGGATAGACTAACGCCATGTGGGGCGAACACAGTAAATTCCAGGAATGCCATGCTCCTTGTCCCACTAGGTCCTGTCCTGTGGTCTCCGTTCCTTAGCACTGTGGGCAGCCCTGACCACTGCAGGCTTGACACACAGTCATGTTCAGGAAAAAGTGGTGTAGAGGAAGCCTTACACATCCCTTATTTATTCTTGCTGAGTATGCTGGTACGAAGGAAAATGGCCCCGGAAGCCCATATGGAGTGGCACCATTAGGAGGTGTACCTGGTTGTAATAGGCGTGACCTTGTTAGAGGAAGTGTGTCACAGGGGGTAGAAGCTCAAGCTAGAACCAGAGACTCATTCTCTCTTCCTGCTGCCTCAGGATCTAGATGTAGAACTGACAGCCCCTTTCCAGAACCACTTCTGTCTGCATGTCTGTCTGCATGTCACTGTGCTTCCTGCCGTGACGATAATGGACTAAACCTCTGAAATGTAAACCAGCCCCAGGGGAATGTCTTCCTTTGTAAGAGTTGCTGTGGTCACAGTGTCTCTTCACAGCAATAGAAACCCTGAGACAGAAGCTGGTAATAGAAGTGGGGATTGTCGTGATAGGTTGGACCATGTTTTTGGTTTTGGGTTTTTGAGGACTATGGGACATGTTGGACTTTGTAATAGAAAATTTATTAGGCATTTTAAGTGAGACTAGTCCTAATAGGAGCATGGAAGGCAGTGGTGCTGATTTGAATCGTGGGGGTTAGGCCATGAGGTTTCAGAGGAGAAGAATATTAGTATGTGGTCTAGAGATTGTTCTTGTGATAATTTGACAAAGAATGTGGCTGAGGCTAAACTGAAGAGTTTTGGATTAATGATGTTGACAGAGGAGCTTTCAGAACAGCCCAGTGTTGACTGTGTCATGTGGTTATTAGTGACCAGTGTTGTGCAGATCTGTGATGAGAAGAAGAAAGCTGAGCAAGGAAAACTACCAAATGTACAGTTTGAGGAGAGAGGGAGCACCAGGAAGTGTAAACAGATTAAAGAAAACCTGATACTAAATGGGATAAAGGGAGTGGTAACGGCATAGTACGACCCCACCCAGCTAAGCTCCCACCTGTGAAAAGGAATTAAAGAGAAGCTTAGGGCCAGGAATGGTGGTGCACACCTTTAATCCCAGCACTCGAAAGGCAGAGGCTGGTATGTTTCTAAATTCAAGGGTAGGCTGGTGTACAGATTGAGTTCCAGGACAGCCAGGCTTAGGCAGTGTAGGAAACCTTACCAAAAAAAAAAAAAATAAAAAACCCAGAAAGCTAGTGAAGATGTAACTGAATGAGGAGGGCCATGCTCCAGCCCCAGCAAGCAGCAGAACTTGGTTGTTTCGGCCACATGGCCCTGGCATTTGAGTCAAGGAAACAAGAAAGGAGTTATGGAATCTTCCTCCAAGGCTAAGGAAAGCTGCTGAGGCCAGGCATATGCCCTGGGTCTCCCTGCATGGAGACCAGGAGAGGTTTTCATGTGAAGCTGTGACAGTGAAGCCTGGGTTGCCTTGGAGACCCCAAGATTCAGGAGCTGCCAGAGCCATGGGACATCTGCCGAGGAGAGCTGCTAACAGGGAGGGGAACCAGCCCAAGAGAGAGACCTGCTGCAGTCAACAAAGCTGAAAGGAGCTGGAGAGCTGAAGAGTGCTCTGACGTCAGGACAGATGTCAGAATCTGGATTTGTGCAGCTGGTTTTTCGTCTTGCTTTGGCCCGGTGTCTCCTCACTGTGCTCCCTCTCCTCCCTTTTGGAATGGTAATGTACATCCCGTGCCATTGTGTGTTGTTGTAAGGAGGCCGCTTGTTAGTTCCCAGCCGCTTAGCCCTGAAATAATCACACAGAAACTGTATTATTTAAATCACTATTTGGTCCCTTAGCTCTAGCTTCTTATTGGCTAACTCTTATATACTGATTTAACCCATTTCTAATAACCTGTGTATCGCCATGTGGCTGTGGTTTATTGGATAAAGTTCTGGCATCTGTCCCCAGCAGGGCTACATGGCTTCTCTCTGACTCTGCCTCCTGTCTCCCAGCATTCTGTTCAGTTTCCCCCACCTACCTAAGTTCTGCCCTATCTTCTGGCCATGGCAGTTTCTTTATTCACCAATGGCATTCACAGCACAGAGATAGAAATCCCACATCAGTGTGTTGGAAGTATGTGATCTGCTTTTTCGTTTTGATTTTACAGGCGAGGGGTTGGAGTTAAGAGATGGCATGCGTCTCAGAAGAGACTCTGCACTTTGGACTTCTAAAGAGTGCTGACACTGAGCTAGACGGTGGGGACTTCTGAACGAGACACATTTTGCATTATGATACGGCTACACGTCTGTGAGGACCAGTGGATGGCATGTGGTGACCTGAATGAAAATGGCCTCCACAGGCCCACAGGGAGAGACATAAGTGACAGAGCTCTTTGTGCGTACGCCACAGACCGTGGCCCTCCTCTAGACTAAAGGGCCCAGAGGAGTTGAAGATCTGGAGTGCTTTGACAGTCCTGACAGTTCCTGCAGAAGACATGAAACCTTTCTTTAGTTTCTCATACAATACACACTGGCTGACACATTATCATTTAGGGTATTTCTGTGTTGTTGAATAACGAGAGACCAAATGGTCACTCATGAAGTCACCATGTTTGACTAAGATTAGACTCAGATAGACCTGCAACAGTGAACATGTGCATAGTTCCTATTACATAAATATTATTAAGGACTGTAGCCAGGTGTGGTGATGCACGCCTTTAACCCAAGCCCCTGACTACCATGGCAAGACATCCCTAAAGATGCAATGATGTAACTGGTGTCTTGGTGGCAACCAACAGTTGTCTAATTTGACTTATGGACTAATCGACAGAATGAAAACCATGCCTGATACTGGAAACAGAGCCAACTATCCAAGGCTAGCCTGGTCAACAGTCTTAGAGGAGAGCCTACTATGGCCACCTTATTAAACCAGTATAATTCTTAGCTGCATTCGAAATTCTCATCCTCACACCCACAGCTAAGCATAGCCCTCCTCCCTCACCAAGCGAGCTTCTCTTTTCAGCAGTGGGACACCGTTACAAAAGCCACAACTGGTCAAAATAACTATGGTGTGTCCAGCCCCAACTGATATATGAGGATCAGAGAGCATCATGGATGAAGGAGTGGAGAGATCGTAAGAGCCAGAGGAAATCAACGTCTGCTGCGAGATTGTGTCTCCTAGAAATGACAGGGAAGTTGTACCCGGGAAACCTCAACAATAGGACGGCCTAAACAAGACCTGAACAATGGTAACACCAATAGACATGCTAACATGGAAGGAGAGAATGGGGGTCTCATGGGGGTCCCATCCGTAGAGGAAGAACTATAGACAATTAATGACCGCAGAGAGAGGGTGGATTAGTCTTTCCGAGGAATAAACCCACAAGTAGCCAGTCCTAAAAATATATGCACAAGCAACACTAGATGGGCTCATCAGATCATATTTATGTATTTATGAAATGAAACATGCCCAGCAATGCTGAAACATGCATGGACAGCCCGTTTATATTGGGTTTCATGGTCTGAGTTGATAAGGATGACTGACCAGGTCTCTTCCTCAAGGAACAGGTTCCACCAAGATATGAACTTAGATTGCTGGATTCAGAGTCCAGAGCGTTAACCATTACACCACGGGAGCTGGTGCTTACGTGTTTATACATTTATACGTACATGTAACATAAATAATTAAGGAAGAAAGACCATGAACTTAAAAGGAAAGGGAGGAAACATGGTAAGAGAAGAAGTTCGAAATTGTTTAATTATACGTAATCTTTTAAGTTGCAAAAGTAATGATTTAATCTTAATCCCATAAAATAGACACAATACTCCCATTGGAAAGGTGGGAAAATGAAGACTTAGAGAACCCAAGTAATATGGATAATATTGTCCAACTATCACCTGACACAAGTTATTCAAGCCCAGCCTGTCTTGCTAGAGGGTCAGAGTTGCTAATCCTTGAGAAACACTACCTCCTAAGAATGGTGGGGGAGACCATCCCCACTTAAACTCTTCACTTCTCACAAACAGACACACAAACGTGTGCACAGCCACATGTGTTTTGGGCAAATGTGTCCCTTCATCCTGGGAACTCTCTCCTATCTAGTTAGGACCACAGAATTAAAAACTACGCAGTCGGGGGCTGGAGAGATGGCTCAGCGGTTAAGAGCATTGCCTGCTCTTCCAGAGGTCCTGAGTTCAATTCCCAGCAACCACGTGATGGCTCGCAACCACCAAATAAACAAATTAATTAAAAAAAAACCCACACAGTCCATTTCAATTAGATTTAGATGTAAGACTTCACAGCAGAAAGTAATAATGGCCTGCGAGTATGCACCATTACATAGCAACTAATGTATGAGATCCATGGAAATAGTACAGTAATAACTCATAAACGAAGACCTCCATCCCAACAAAGAATTCTCTTTGATCCTTTATAAGGAGCTTGATAGTAAATTACAGGATTCTGTGGTCCAATACCCTCTGAGGACTGCTTTTCTATTCTATTTATCTAGTCTTCAAATGCACCCTACAGAATAAACACATAAGAACCACCTAGATGTGTACCTGAGAACTTTGTGGATTGATGGAGCCCACTGCATGGCCGATGGACAAAATTTCAAGAGGCCTGAGAATCTAGATTGGAGGCATCTCCTTTTCTGACAGCTGATAACTGATTGTCAGACTGATAGGATCTGCCATCACCAGAAGAGACAAGTCCGTAGATACAAGAATGAGGACTCATCTAATTAGGTTAATAGAGAAGACCCACCCTAAATGCAGGCAACACCTTCCATGGTCTTAGGATCCTGAACCCCATAAGTGGATCTAGCATTCACCTCGCTCTGCTTCTTGGCTGCAGATACAATGATGTCAGCCGTCTCACGCTCCTCCTAGCATGCCATCCTCAATATGGTGGACTGGAGCCAAACGAAACCCATCTTCTCTCAACTTGTCAGGCTTTTTACCACAGAAATGAGAAGCGTGACTAGTACTTTTATCATTTATAAAATAATGCTAAGTGTTATTATCCTGCTTATCCACTTCCTGTTCTTGTGCACAACAAATTACCCATGAGAGCAAGTCCCACCAGCCCCACATAGCCCTTAACCTATTTCAGGCGTCACCTTTCTTGCCCTCATTCGAATCCTTAAGACATTTATTTCCAAACCTAGTGAGAGCCATCTTCGCTCTCGCTGCTCCATTGTGACTTTAAGGGAAGTGAAATATATCCCTGAACTCTGAGCCTTATCCTGTTAGGCTCGGGTTATGGTGTTTGCATAAGGTTTTAACTCCACATAAACTGATTTACAATTCAGCCCGTTCACAAGCCCGTAGTTAATGTATGAGAGATGTCTAACAAATGATCGCTGGAAAAACAAATGATCAACTCACCCTCAATATTTTACTGGCTTCATTTTCCTCGTCCTGGCATTGGTTTTCATCTCCGCTCTTGACATTTCTCCAACTCTGGGGCTCTGAGGGCAGCGTTTGTTATTATGGCTTTGGCCAAGTGAATAACGGTTATCCTTGATCCCATGGCGGGGGGGGGGAATCAGTTTAATGCCAATCATCTCTGATAGCCATGAGTAACCTTCTCCACAGTTCTCTGCTCTCCTAGGAAAAGTCATGGTTTCTGGGGCTGGGGAGATGGATCGGTTGGTAAGGTGCGTCCTGAACCAGCATGAGGGTCTGAATTTGACCCCCGATACCCACAAAGGGCAGTTGGAAGAGCTGAATGGGTCTGTAATCTTAGCACTTGGAAAATGGTGACGGGGGATCCTAGACCTCAAGGGACGGCCAGTCGAGCTAAATGAGTGAGCTCTGGGTTTGCAGAGAGAGCGCCACGTCAAAACAAACAAACAAAAACGTGGAGAATGAGTGAAGAAGATAGTCAGCATGAAAACACCTTCATATCTCCACGATGAACTTCATACTTTTAAATTTACACCTCTTTCCTGAGCTCCAGCCACTCAGCCACCTAAAGGATGTCTCGAGTTCAACTTACTGAGACACACTCTCTTCCTATACTCCTCTCTCAGTTGCTGACTTCACTTGGCAGTCCTGGTGATAAAACTATAATCACTTACGGACACTACACATTTTATGTGGGGCCCACGGGCCGACCCCTCCTCCTGGGGTTCATCTTGAGGACAGTTTCTGGCCAGACATCTTGTTGCATTTTCCGGTTAAACGTTCTGTTTATTCCTGTGCTCCCTCTGCTCCCCTGGTGGTTAGCTATAGGGCTGTTGTTTTTACTCCATCTTGGGTTTGGTAATTTCCCACCTGCCTGGGGGGAATTCCGCTGTGCAGCAGCCAGGTATATAAGGGACTTCCTAAGCTTGAGTCAACGGCATTTGGCATTATCTCCTCACGAATGACCCAGGTCTCTTAGGTGTTCTTTTAATCTCCAGGCCCCTTGCCCTGCTCGCAAACCCGCGAACCGTACGGTAGTGTGAACTGTACCGTAGAGGGTAAGGCAGGCTTCACAATTCTATCTAGCATCTTAATTGATTTCAAGTCCTTCCCTATCTTCTCCATATGCATACATTTACTTTAATTGATTTTCTAGACGTCTTTATCCTTACTTCTTCCTTTTAACTCCGGACTAAGGACTGTAAACCAGAATCCCTATGAGTATCAGGTAGCCCCACTGAATCAAATAAGCCCAGTGTGGGTATTAGAGCCTGGTGGCAAACTAGAAGCACTTACTTTATCTGAAGCACCTCCAGACCTTTGGACAAGATGTACAAGTTGGATTGCCAAAGTTAGCGTATAAAAACCTAAGAGTCTCATACGATATGTGAGCCGTACACCTCCAATTTAGAAGAAATGAAGACAGAGATGGCTGATCACATGAATAAAGTGTTGGGCCGGGTGGTGGTGGCACACACCTTTAATCCCAGCACTCGGGAGGCAGAGGCAGACGGATCTTTGTGAGTTCGAGACCAGCCTGGTCTACAAGAGCTAGTTCCAG
>JAQHUG010000103.1:2793705-2803797 GCA_028555095.1 Dicrostonyx torquatus | reverse complement strand
AAAAAAAAAAAAAAGACAAGAATAAATAAGAATAAATTATGCGAAATATAAGTCTTTATTGTTGTCAAGGAGTAACAGTGCAGTTGTGCATCTGTTTAGAGTTCTTACATTTACCTTTTTGCTTCTCAGTGATAGCTGTTCTTTAAAAAAAAAAAAAAACAGTTACACATTTAGTGATCAATAGGTGCCACAAGTCTGAAATGACAAGCGAAGGCTGCTGTCATTTGTGGTGACAGTTCATGGAAAGCTTATTGAAGCTCTGAACATTCTGCCTTTGGAATCTGATGTGATTATGGTATAGTGTGCTCCGATCGATATCAAGATAGGATAAGCATCAAATGCGAATGTGTCTTCAATATGCTTCTTTTCCTTGCAGTTTCTTACATTTGCCGAAAGACTGGGGAATGTGAACATTGATATCATTCACCGGATCGATAGAACCGCAAGCTATGATGAGGTGAGAGGATGTGGTATTAGTAACCCTCAAACCGCTTTAGTAATGCAAGTAAATTGTTTCTCAAGACATCTTTAAGGGACAGGCAGCGATTTAGACCTGGGTTGCCCAGTAAAGAAAGCACACGTAGCAAGTACATTTTTAATTCGCTTTAAAGTCCTCAACAGCTGTTAGCGTACTGGAGGAGTGCCCTCCTAGATGGGACATTGCCATCCTGATTGCGAGTTCAGTTGGGTGATGCAGGGTTAGACAGCTGGCTTGACTTGATTTGAAAGCTCGTCTTTTGTTGTGGGACTAATTTTTGTTTCCAGCTCTGATTTCAAAGTGACTTGAATGAAATCTGTTTCTTGGGGTCTGATTTCTTCCTCTTTCAAAGATGCTAAACTACACGTTTTCCTGTCCTAACCACATTCCTAACCTGTGTTCTTCTAAGAAGAAGTATTTTCCTCCTTTTTTGGTACATCAAGCCCTTATGCTACTGCTAGCCTTGTAAGATCTCGTTGATGTCGGCCCCTTTAACTCGGCTTCAGCCTCAGCTGTCTTCTGTTACTGGTCAGCTTCTGCCCTGTGTCTTTGCATGCAGTGTCTCCCTACCACTTTCGAGTGTTAAATGTTATCATCTAGATCAGCATGAAATGTTCTGAGAAATCACAGTGAAGGGAGTGCTCTTTTGGAGAGTATCAGAAAGGATGTCAAAAGGGGAATCTGTAGAAGATGGTACCTGAATTGAGTTTTGCCATTTGGGCGGGTTTTAGTGTGGCGGGAGGACAAGAATGGCTCTTCCAAGCTGAGGGAAAAGTCTACACAAAGCAGCAGACGCTCGGAAATATGTGTCGTAGTTAAGATACTACAAAACTACAGATGTGCTCAGGGTGCATGCGTGCGTGGTGACTGGGATGGGAGAGGAGGGAAAGATCACAGTTTCATGTGCCAAGCAAGTTTGGAGCTCATCCTGGAGCTGTAAAATGCTATTCCAAAATCGTAAGCTGGGGCGTAAGTGACTGGATCAGGCTTATGATTTTTGACCTGTCTGTCTAAAACAGCTGTGAAGATCCAATGGTTGTCTAAACAAGAAATGATTGTGATAGCGGCAACCAAAACAGAAGGAAAGTTTCAGGGATATTAAGTAGAGTGGATAGGGATTGTGACCTATTAGATGGGTGGAGAGGAAAGGAATGGGGTCAAGGTTTTTGGTTACAATAACAGGATGAAGATAGCGCTCAACAGTATAGATTTGTGAAGGGTTGTGTGTGGTGGCACATTCTTGTGATTCCAGGGAAGGCCGAGGCTATTTTAGGCCGGCCTGGACTATACAGCAAGACCTTGCTATTCACATGGGCACATGTGTGTATGCTTTCTCTCTCTCTCTCTCTCTCTCTCTCTCTCTTTTCTCTCTCTCTCTCTCTTAGTATGATAAGCACTAAATGCTAATGTGAGAGAATACAATTCTTAGAGGAAGATAACTTGTTGGATTTGATGTATAGTACCTGTGATCATGAAAATTATAGTGTCCATAGGATGTTTGAGAGAAAAAGGGCAGTACCAGAAAGCACTGGATCCTAACTACTAGACCACCAGGGGAAACATTAAAAGACATTGGACCAGCAGGATATGTTGTCACGTCTTTCTTCCCAGCACTTGGGAAGCAGAGGCAGGTGGATCTCTGAGTTGGAGGCCAGCCTGGTTTACATATCTTGTTTCAGACGGGTCAAGCTATATAGTAAGACCCTGTCTCAAAAAAAAAAAAAATGCGTGGATCTGGAACATAGGTGAACGCAGAGGTAGGAGATTGAATGGTCCAAAGTGGCCTCAGATATCTATCTATCTATCTATCTTTCTTTCTATCTATCTATCTATCTATCTATCTATCTATCTATAGAGAGAGCGCAGTTGAGTCTTGTTGATCTCCATTCTCATTGTCTTAGTTAGATTCCTATTGCTATGATAAAGACCGTGACCAAAAGCAACTTGGGGAGGAAAGGGTTTATTTTAGCTTATTATTTATAGTTCATCAAGTAGGGAACTCAAGGCAGGAACCTGGAGACACAAACTGAACCAGAGACTATGGAGGAGTGCTGCTTACTGGCTTGTTCTCCACGGCTTGCTCAGTTTACTTTGACCATGCAAGACCAGGGTGTAGTGGTCTGGGCCCTTTCACTTCCGTCTTCAATCAAGAAAACCTTCCACGGGCTCTTTTCCAGGGCCAACCTAGTGGGAGCATTTTCTCATTTGAGGTTCCTTTCTCCAAAATGATTCTAGCTTATGTCAAGTTGACATAGAATTAACCAGGACACTCTTGGTATCTTTCTCTCTCCAGTGTAGCTGGACCGGTCTTCTTTCTGTCATGTGAGACTCTTTCTTTTTTTTTTTTTTTAAACATTTATTTATTTATTTATTTATTATGTATACAACATTCTGCCTCTATGTACGCCTGCATGCCAGAAGAGGGTGCCAGATCTCATTACAGATGGTTGTAAGCCACCATGTAGTTGCTGGGAATTGAACTCAGGACCTCTGGAAGACCAGTCAGTGCTCTTAACCCCTGAGCCATCTCTCCAGCCCATGTGAGACTCTTTCTAAGGTAGCGTGGCAGGAAGGGCAGCCCTCATGCAGCCTCGCCATCTCCATCACATATCTGCTGTTAGTAGATACATGAGGTTAGTAAACTCTGCGTCCATCTTGCTTTATCCAGCAACTCAGGTAGTGATTTTTAAATCAGACATTCAAATACAATACAATCTAAAGGTAAACTAATTTGATACTTGCTAAAAAATAACAGAAGACTATTACTGAAGCTTGGTCACTTGTCTTGGAGTTGCTTCACTAATGCACGACCTCTCTCATGCAGGAGGTTGAAACCTACTTCTTCGAGGCGCTGCTGAAGTGGAGGGAACTGAACCTCACAGAGCACTTCGGTATTTTTGTTTCATTTGTATTTTATTCTCCCATAATTTGCACTTTTTATGTCCCAACAACTAGTTATGTGATGGAGAAACTGAACGTAATCCTTTTTGCTTTCTTTTTTTTTTTTTTTTGTTAATCCAGGGAAGTTTTACAAAGAAGTCATTGACAAATGCCAGTCTTTCAACCAGCTGGTCTATCATCAAAACGAAATCGTGCAGAGCCTGAAGACTCACCTGCAGATCAGGAACAGTTTTGCCTACCAACCTCTTTTGGAGTAAGTCACATCTCAGATGAAGGCTCCATGGTGTTTATCTGAGTCTTAAGAAACGTCATGCTTCATTCCTGGTCTTAAGTAGTGTTTATAACGTAGTAACAAGACGATCTGCCTTCCCTGCTAGTTGACTGTATCGGAAAAGGATGTGCTGCCGTAAGGCAGGGTGACACTTGCCCTGGAATGTGATAGTGCACCTATGGCTCCTGTAAGAGCTGTGTGCTTCTTTAACCCTGGGGATGGGTGCCCTGAGTTCTCCAGTAACTATTTCTGATTTGATTTCTCTGCTCATCTGTTAAGATTTGAACTGCTGAGCAGTGGTGGTGCACGCCTTTAATCCCAGCGCTCTGGATCCAGGCAGAGGCAGGCGGATCTCTGTGAGTTCGAGGCCAGCCTGGTCTACAGAGTGAGTTCCAGGATAGCCAGGGTCACACTGAGAAACGCTGTCTTGGAAAACCAGATAGATAGATGGATAGGTAGATAGACAGACAGACAGACAAAGGAAGAAGGGAAAAGATTTGAGCTGTGAATGACGGCACACTTTGTAATCCCTACACTTAGGAAGTAGACTCAGGTGGATCTTTTTCAGCCTGGGCTACACAGCAAGACAAGATCTTGTCTCCAAAACTAAAACAGCAAGAACAGAAACGAGATGACTTAGAAGTGCTTTCGGTTCATACAACAGTCATAGGCCCTTTGGTTTTTTTAACCAGTCACTTCTTTTTCAATCCAGTTTAGTAGTACAGTTGGCACGAGACCTGCAGACTGACTTCTATCCACACTTTGAAGACTTCTTCGTGACCATCACCTCCATCCTGGAGACACAGGACACGGAACTGCTGGAATGGGCTTTCACCTCGCTGTCGTACCTGTACAAGTACCTGTGGCGGCTGATGGTGAAGGACATGCCCAAGATATACAGGTGAGCCTTTCCTTCTGCCCCTTCTGGACTCCAGAGCACCTTCCCGGTGCCGAGCTAATTATCTCCAGTCACTGTGGTCTACGTGGTAGTCTGTCCATCTGCACTGTATAGCATGCCTACTTAGTTTCCTCACCGCCTCTTAAAACTATCCCCACCCATCCCACTGGACCTGGAGTGCATCACGTTAGCAGCCCCTACCCTGTAGGAGCCGTGTTGGCTTTGACTTCTGTCCCCCTTTTCTTTGCTTAGGTTACACAGGCTTTACTGGGGTTCTTTGTAATATGATCCTGGCCCCTCTGCCAATCCCTGAGCTGTTTAAAACGCTCAGCTAAAAGAGATACCATTTTTAAATACACAGGGATATGGAAGGAGAATGAATTCCTTGGTGGCTACTTGTCTAAAGAAAAGGAAAGATTCCTATCTGTTTAAATCTGTCAGACTGCATAGAACTCTCTGTTTGGTTTTCTGATTGTTTCTGCTGTAATTACCGTGGAATCGAGGATCCACGCAGAAGGTGTGATGTGGATAGGACAGAGAGACAAGTGCCCTTCCTGCCTTGGCCCCGTAGAGGCATCTCAGATCCCAGATCTCTTTTGTCGTCCATGCAGCTCAGCGAACCTGCAGTGATTGCTGTCTTCTGTTGAATTCTTGGGATAGTCACCAATAAGACAGATAGAAGTCCTTGTCCTCTGCTTATGTGAGGATGGAGAGGCTTCCTGGGCACACGCTGGCATGTGTAAGGGTAGAGGAACAGGAAAAGGGCAGATCGTAGAGGGTCTGGGAACACTGGAAGGTCTTCCGCTCTATTGCAGGAACTCCTGAAATACCTTCTGGGTCCGCGCTTTGCCCTTTCTGATACTTGCCTCTTTCGTGGCCCCAAGTTTTCATTGTTGACTAGTTTTTTAAACTAGATCGTTAGCCTCTTTTTTCTTCCTTTATCTTATATGTTGCACCAAATTAATCTTACTGAAATATGACATTCAGCCACAATTTATTCGCACCTACTGTTAGTAAGAAGCTGTCGGATACTAGGGACATGGCAAAAATAGGATAGCTGTATTCTGTGTATTTTCCATCATTAGGCAGGCTAACCTTGTAATCGCGTAACTAGTTGTAGCTGCGTGGTATATGACAACGAACGGTTTAGCCTTTCCCTTGGCTCACTCTGTAAAATAATGGAGGCAAGAGTGATACCCAGCTTACAGAGCTGTGCTGATCAAATGAAGTAATGCAGAGGACATACTTGCAGAAGTGTAACCTCGCACCCAGGTGCCTCTGCTTGGAGTTCAGAGCTGCGTGTTTGCCGGGGCAGCTTTATCCATTGCTTCGTAGCCATCTCACCGCTCTTTGAGGTGTACCTCTTGCCTCCTTATTATTTCCTGAGTGTGATTATTTATTTCTGCTTACCGTGTCTTTGCCCTTCCTAATAAAAAGCTCTCCACTTCACACCGAATTCATACCGCCTTTCCGAACTCACTGTGGGTTTCACCATTGCCTGAAGTTTTCTTTGAAGACCAGTGTCACTTAGCCTACACTGTCGCCTCTGGCCCCAGCCTTCTGCCTGGCGTTTGGCTGTCTCTGATGATACGTGCCTTCCCAGCCCTGTTGCCCACACTACTGACGGGGCGCACGTCTGGACTAAACGATTCTGTTTTCCTCCTTCTACAGCTTGTACAGTGCCCTCTTGGCTCACAAAAAGCTGCACATACGAAATTTTGCTGCCGAGAGTTTTACTTTTTTGATGAGAAAGGTTAGTCTGATATTTTATGTGCTTATGGTAGTGAACTGTCAAGAGTCTGATGACCAGGGTGGCCGTCTTTTTAGATGGAATCGTGAAGTCACCTTTTGAAACAGATGCTTGTTTCTCTTTTCAGCTTACGTCGCCCTAAGGTTTAGTCTTTGCTCCCTAACCTGTGAGCTCTGATTTGGGTCATTGTGTTAGTTAGGTTTTTATAGCTCTCAGTGTATGTAATATAAAGTGCCCTTTGACTTAAGTCAGTGAAGGGATTTCCTGCAAGGAAATTAGACATTTATGTTTGTTTAATTTCTTCCTGGTGAATTTTAGCTTTTGGTAATACATAAAACATTAGTAGTAGGTTTCTTTGTGCTCATAAAATATAAATACTGGATTTCCTTTAAAAGATAGAATGTTGCCATATGCTGATTTTCCTAGTATGGTATGATACATGCCTTTGTATCATACCAATGAATTCGTCACCTTCCTGTGACAAGGGCGACTGCATGTTCTAGTCATTTGAAATCACCTCTGTTCCTGTCAGAAATTTTCAGAGCCTATTTAAATATGAATATATAAAAAAAGGAAGTATGTGTTCTTATTTAGACATACTTGTATTATAAATGCAATTTTCCGTTTCTCATTCTAGGTGTCTGATAAAAATGCACTTTTCGATTTAATGTTTCTCGATCTCAGTGAACATCCAGAAAAAGTGGAAGGAGTTGGACAGTTGCTCTTTGAAATGTGCAAAGGAGTCAGGAATATGTTTCATTCCTGTACAGGCCAGGTAAAGAGTGGGGAGAAATGCCTGGAGTCTGCGCAGACGGGATAAACAGAAGAGAAGAGCACAAATGGGGTGTGTGGAGGGGAGTGGAAGTCCTAGAATACAGAGGAAGCACAACCCGGAGAGTGTTGGGACTTACAATGTGGACTTTGGGCGCTTTTACATACAAAGTCGCCTTGGTCTTCTCAGCCCTGAGCACTTAGATGCTCTATCATCAAATAATGGCCATGGGTAGAGTTCTGTGATAACTTCCACATCCTAAGGCTAGGCTGTGTGTGCTTGGTACTCACTTGTAATCCCAGAACCCAGGAGGTTGGGGCAGATGGATCGTGATGTAAGCACAAGCTGGGCTACAGAGTTAACAGTCGAAGCTGCCATAGCCTCGATTAGTCCATGCTAAGTTCTTGATGAAATCAGCGTGGTGAACCATAGCTTAAGACTGTCTTTTAAAAACTGCTATCCAAAAATGTTCTAATTGCTTTCTCTTGCATTCCCGGAACAGGCTCTGAAGCTCATTTTGCAAAAGCTAGGACCAGTTACTGAAACAGAAGCTCAGCTACCATGGATTTTAGTTGGGGAAACCCTGAGAAACATGGCCAGATCCACTGTAGGCTGTATCTATAAGGAACACTTCGGTGTGTTTTTTGACTGTTTGCAGGTGAGTTCTAAGAATGGATGTGTAGCAGGCGTCTGCATACCCTCTGTCGTTGCTCTGTGCTGAGCTGAGCACTGTTCGAGATTGTATTTCATCATCTCCTCCCGTATGCATCTAATACACATCCGTCTCCTTTCCTCCCATGCCGTCCTTTCTTTATGTATTTGTTGTCAGTGTGGTGCCTTGTGGTGCAGTGGAGCACGGAGGCAGAGAGAACTGGCAGGTTTCCTGTTTGCAGGTGTGACCTGGAGAAGTTGTCTAGCGCGCCTGCCGCTTAGTGTTTCTATATAATAACGTGGGGCTGACATCACCTGTGTCCAGGTCGCTTACTCGCTGTGAGGGATTGAGTAAATACTTGAGAGCACTCAGCAAATGCTAGCTGCCACTGTCCGGTGATGCCCCAGTACGCTCCCTTCTTCCTTTAGCTGCCACTGTCCGGTGATGCCCCAGTACGCTCCCTTCTTCCTTTAGTTAGCAACAGTGTGAGAAGGCGAGCTGCCGGTGGACATCCATTATCGCATGAGCAAATGGTTTAGCGTTTTGTAGTTACTCTCTCTCCCAAATTCCTGATTTGAAGGAATCCCTCCTGGAGCTGCTCAACAAAATGACGGAAACAAACTGCTGTGAGAACTCCGAGCAGATCAGTCGGCTGCTGGAAACCTTCCTGATCCTTGTGAAACACGGAAGTGGGTCAAAAATCACGAGGCCTGCTGACGTTTGCAGGGTGAGTCTGGTGCGCTTAGGAGTCCGTCAAAGGCTGGCGCTGGGGTATAGCGCTGTGCTGTGCGCTCACCTGCCGTGTGCATAGGCCTGATGATCCCAGCATTGCGGGGTTGGGGGGGTCGGAGTGTAGATTGCTCTATGTGCCTTGTTCTTTCTTCCGTTATTACAGGTACTGTGTGAAGCTTTACAGACGGCCAGTCTTTCCTCTTCTTGCCGGAAGACTCTCTTGGACGTAGTTTCTGCTTTGCTCCTCGCTGAAAATGTTTCCTTGCCAGAGACCCTCATCAAAGAAACCATAGAAAAAGTAATTTACTTCTCCAGATGTTACTTGTGTGGCTAATGATGTGTTTAGCACGGAGTGTCCCTGCAGAGAAGTACGGATGAAGCAGAGGCTTTGCCCCCAAGGGATTGATCTTGTTAGGGAGATGGGAGCTGCGTGCCATACTGGAAAGAGGCAGGATGAAGGGCAGCTAGATCTCCAGGGCACACATTGGTGGACGTGTCTGGCTTGCTGTGCAGTGGGTGTGTGCTACCTGTTCCAGGGTAGGGAAGATGCCTCCCATTCTGACTGGGTAAGGGAGCCAGGAGTGAGTCGTTCCAGCACACTGAACTGATAGCTTAGAGATGTCGACTGATTTGTAATTGTTAAGTCTACTTAGTGGGGAAGAGAGAGAGAGCTTTTCAAAGGACATAGATTTGGAGTGGTCTTTAAAAGTTTCTTTTTTTTTTCCCTTTAACTTTTTTTATTATATATATATATAAATGTTTTTTTTTTCTTTTTTTTGTTTTTTTTTTTTTCTTTCCCACGTAGTCTGGGCACACAGGGGCTTGAGAAAGTGTGACACCAGAGCGGCAGAGCTCTCGGCTTTGAACAGTTAAGTCTATCCTGCAAGTAGGCAAGGCCCCAGAGAATATTAAGCAGGGTCGTCTCTGCTGTTTGCATTGTCGTGGGACTGAAAAGAGAAAACTGAGTTTCCATGGAACCCGCCGGTTTTCCTGTTGGAGCTGGGAAGGAGCCGAGCGGCTCTGGGGCCCGCAGTGGTCACTAAGACACCATGCCCTGCTTCTAGGTTCCGTCAAAGCAGCTCAGACCTCTGGGTGGATGCTGGCTGGCGTGTGGTGTGCCTGCTGTCCCTTACTGTACTTACACTGAGGCTGGGGGAAGGACTGCTGTGTACTTTTATAAATACATTTTATCTTTGCTTCACAGATATTTGAAAGCAAATTTGAGAGACGTTTGATTTTGGATTTTTCTGAAGTCATGTTTGCTATGAAGCAGTTTGAACAGGTAAACAAACCATTAATTTTAGGGTACTTTTAAATATGTCATGATATAATCAAATTTGAAATTTTGTCATTTCTTTTTATGTTTTGAGAGGAACAGAATTAGTCTTGCTGTTTTAGCTAGTATAATTTTAAAGCAATTATATTCTATCCTAGGTTATATGGGCTAATATATATGCTAAGTCATTTCAGGTGCTGTGTGTTCAGATTGGACTGTAATCCCAGCATTTGGGAGCTGGAGGCAGGAAGACTTGTCAGGGTGCTTAAGGCTAGTCCGGGCTATTTAGACCCTGTCTCTAAAACCACCACTGCGTTGACAGTAGGCTAGGCTGCAGGCTGCAGACATTCTCTGTTGTAAGA
>JAQHUG010000103.1:2775349-2792952 GCA_028555095.1 Dicrostonyx torquatus | reverse complement strand
CCTGGGAACTCTGCTGAAGTGCTGCGATCTCTCTTCTGGTGCTTTGGAATCTGTCCTGTTAATGAGCATGAATCCTTTCTTTGTCCTCAGCTGTTTCTACCAAGCTTTCTCTGCTACATTGAGACTTGTTTCTTGATGGACGACTCTGTGGTCTCTGACGAAGCACTGGCCATTTTAGCCAAGCTTATTCTGAATAAAGCTGCTCCGCCCACTGCTGGCTCCATGGCCATTGAAAAATACCCTCTGGATTTCTCACAACAGGCTGTGGGGTAAGTTCTCGGTCCATTCCCTGTGATGATGGTAAGATTATCCATTTCTAATAATTGAATGTTCAAATATACAGCCCAGAATGAGGATCTTACGTGTTCTCTAGAAGGATGTCCGTGACAGAGTGCTGTGCCTGTGCCCGCGTTGATTCGGAAGACTGCGGCGTACTAGGTTTACAACAGTGGTGTGTGTGTGGGAATTGTGTATGGAGATGCAAACCTGTTAGCTGTGTTTATCTCAGAGGGTGATTAGCTGAGCGGGCGGTGGTGGCACACGCCTTTAATCCCAGCACTCGGGAGGCAGAGGCAGGTAGATCTCTGTGAGTTCAAGGCCAGCCTGGTTACAAAGCAAGTTTCAGGACAGCCAGGGCTGTTACACATAGAAACCCTGTGTCATAAAGTCAAAAAAGAAAAGAGGTGATTATTAATTTTTTTACCTTTTAACATCTTTTTATATTTATTTTTATATTTATAGTATGTATTTACAGTTAACATCTTTTTATATTTATTTATATATTTACAGTATGTATTTATAGTTAGCATCTTTTTATTTTTACATCTGTGTGTAAGATGTGGTAACATCTGTCATAATCTGCTGAGCTATTAGAACTGGACACAACTTTGCAACCTCACTCACACCACTGATCATGGGCGCTCACCTGAGCACGGTCTGTGCAGGTGATCCATCACTCTGCAGACTGTCACCACGCCTGAAGGCACCGAAGTGCTCATCCTTGTCCCTTTCTGTTCTCCAGTTTTTAAGAATTCAAAGACAGCTGCATCATTTCTCCCTCCAGCCTCTTCCCTTCCCCTCCCCTACTCACCTCACAGTTCCGTGACACCGTTAGACAGCCGTGCTCACACTTGTGAGAGTGTCCTATGAGAACTGCGCAGTGTTCCCTCTGCAGTTGGTGGCTTTCTCACCTAGCACAGTTCCTCTGAGATTCTCTCCAGTTGCCCTGTCAGTGACCTCGCTCCTTTGTTTCTGAGGAGGATTCCCTGGAAAGAACAAGCCCTGTTTCCTCATTCACATGTGGAGAAACGGTCAGTTGTTCCTGTTGCTTGGCCATTGCACGTTAAGCAATTGTGAACGAATGTTGTTTTCAACTCTGTAAATATCCTAGAGTGGAATTTTGGGGGTTTATGATCAGTATGAATTATAATTCACTTCTTGTAAATAGGTGTTGTAGCGACTTGTGAAGGCATGATTTTGAAGAACCAAATATAATTTGTTTACTCATGACAGAAACAACAGTTCTGTAAAACATCTTGAAAACATGAAAAGTGCTTTTTGATTTTTTTTATTTTTGAGACAGACCCTCACTATGTAGCTTGCTCTTTCCTTCCTCTCTCCCTCCTCCCTCCCTCCCTCCTTCCTTCCCTGTCCCCCTCCCGTGTCGTATGAAGTATATAACTTATGATGCATTAGCTGTCATGTCGAATCTGAGGTTTAGGCCTGCCGGCTGCCGACTCACTCTGGCAGCATTTGTTGCAGGTGCTGCCCTTGCACCTGTGTCACAAGTCACCGGGCCTGTTACCTGGCCCGTGTGGTCCACAGTCTCCTCTGTTTGTGCCATTGTATTAGCTGTCATGTCGAATCTGAGGTTTAGGCCTGCCGGCTGCCGACTCACTCTGGCAGCATTTGTTGCAGGTGCTGCCCTTGTACCTGTGTCACAAGTCACCGGGCCTGTTACCTGGCCCGTGTGGTCCACAGTCTCCTCTGTTTGTGCCATTGTATGAGAGCTGTCTTAAAAGGCCATGGCTAGCTCTTCTTTTTCTGTGGGGTGGGGTGGGGTGTGACCTTTCTGCGAGGTCAGAGGGTAGCTTTTGTGAGTAGGGTCTTTCCTTTGCTCTGTGGGCTCTGGGACTCAAACCCAGGTCATTGGGTTGGCAGCAAGTGCCGTTACCCGCTGAGCCACCCCGCTGGCCCCAGTCCTCTGTTTGCATACTTTATCTTGTGTTTGATGCAGTGGTTATACCTGTTGCCACTCTTGTGGTTTGCTCTGAGACACGAGGGCGAGTCGATGGGGTTCTCTGAGTTCGTGCTGACTGCTCAGCTTTGAACCTGTCTGTGTGCTCTGGGGTGAGGAGTTTGGCCCCACAGCCACATACACAACATTTAGTTTTGAATTAGCTGTACTTGGGGTCTGGGGAGACTTGCCGCCTTAAACCCTGCGTCCATCTCCTACTCTGCAAGCGATTTCCTGTCAAATGTGCCTGAGCAGAGCCCTGCTCTCTGCACCCGAGTCTGGCTCCCGAGACGTGGGCAATGAGTAACCTGGAGAATCATTTCCCTGGGTCTTCTGTCTTGGTTTCACAACCCACAGCCAATTTCCAGCAGGCACATTCTTGCAAGTGACCAGAACTCTGGGTTCTGTGCCGTGGAGCTTTGTTCTCGGCTCCCCTCAGGGAAGCCAAGGGATTGATGAGGCTGCTTGTCACACCTCACAGTTCTTTAATCTTCCTGAGAAAAGTACAACGTAAAAATATTAGATCCTTTAACCCAAAGCTAGTACGACGACTTTGACATCACTCTTGGAGAAAGCATCCAACTCCCCCCCGCCCCACTGCCATGCAGTCTGTGTGAATGGTCACCTTTGTCCTGACTCTTCCTGTGGACGGTTTTGAGTAATAGTTTGAGCTGAGAATGGTGACATACGTTTCACACACACTTGTACACTCTACTAGAATCCAAACAAGGTGATGTCAAGAGGAGTCTTGCAATTACAGGCCAAGCTAAGCAACACTGTGAGTTTGAGGTGAGCCTGGGATCCATAGTGAGACCCTGTCTCTGAAACTTCATAATTTCCATCCTGTCCAGATGTCCACCTCACAGGAACCAGCGAGAGAAAAGGGATGTGAGAACGCTTGTCTAGCCTCACGTACCGCTGCAGGCAATGGGTGTAACTGAGTAAGAGAAGCCTCCATAGTTAGGGAAATAATGTTACCGTGGAGGGGGCTCTGGTGAGGCAGTGAGCAAGGAGGGGGAGAGAGGACCAGGCCTTACTGGACTTAACTGCAACTGTGGAAAGGACTGACCCTTGTCGTAAGGCCTGAGTTCAAGACTCTAGGCAAGGAGGGAAGTTAACTATAGGATGGTAGTAGAGCAGATGATGCCTTTTTAAAATTGCATCATCTCAGTATCTTATATTTTTATTGATTTTCAAATTATGCTCATTGCCAAAAAAGACTAGCGAGATAGAATGACTGGGGGCGGGGGCAGAGGCAGGCAGATCTCTCGGATTGGTTGCAGATGCCTTTAATCCCAGCACTTGGGGATGGGAACGGGGCAGAGGCAGGTGGATCTCTCTGAGTGGTCGCACAGGACTTTAATCCCAGCGCTCGGGGATGGGGACAGGGAGCAGAGGCAGGCAGATCTGAGTTCCAGGTCAGCCAGGGCTACACAGAGTATGATGTTTAATGAATTGATAGTTAAGTTAAATTAACTTATTTGTCTATTATTTCCAAATATTCTGTGTCCTGAAAAGTAAAGTATCAAATAGAAGAAGGAAAAGTGACTTTTTGTTGATTCAAATAACAAAAGTTATTTCAGTCTTCATTATATAAATTTACCAAACTGGACGTGGAGGACAAGTTCTGAGGCATATTACCTGTCATTTCTATGACTTTGCTGCAACAGTAAGTTCTAACTGTATGACTCACACATACCCACAGACAGATGCTGAGTCAGAAAGCATCACTGAATAACCTTGTGCCACGTTAAAGTCAGAGGAGAACTGTCAGTCATAATTGATCATGATTACATTGGCATTCGCCATTTTTACTATGGTAACTGTGACATCATTTCTTCAATTTGAAAACAGTGACATTCATGTAAAAGCAAAACGTGGTCGTTGATTGCAGTGGTTCATGCCTGTGATGCCAGCAGCACTCAGAAGGCAAGAGGCAGGAGGATTGCCACAAGTTCAAGGGCAGCCAAGTTCCAAGCTAGTGAGGACTCATAGCTATACCCTGTCTCACGTAAATAAGAACTGAGGAGCAGAGGCAGTCAGGTTGTTCCAGTCCCTAGGAGATCTGCACAGCAGTGCCCAGAACTAGAAAGGACTTGGTCTAAGTTAGAAATCGATTGAAACAGAGAAGCAGGTCAGGCACGTTGATGAGCCTGTCGCTGCAAGTTTTTTCTTTGCATTCCCTTCTGCATTCAAGGTGCATCCTTTCAAACTTGTGGCTGTCGTAAATACCTGTCCATTGTTTCTACTTCAGGTCCTACTTAAAGCAGAGGAAGACTAACTCCAAGAGAAGAGGGGAGCAGTGTCCAGTGCGAGACCATCTCTTGTCCATAGTTCAGTTACCCCCAAGTAAAGACGCCAGATACCTTTCCCAGTCTTGGGCAGCCCTGGTGGTATTACCTCATGTCAGGTAAGAAAAGAAGCTTTAGTTGTACAGGTGCTTAGCGTTTCAGTTAAAATGTGAACCGTCCTTTGCCATCCTGTGAATAAGCCATTACATAGGGATTCGAGAATTTCCCTTTTTCTCTGCACTTCTTGTCCAGGCCTCTTGAGAAGGAGAAAGTGCTGGCTCTCCTGTCATGCTTCATAGAGTCGCTCTTCGTAGCTGTTGACAAGGGGAGCTTTGGAAAAGGTCAGTGACAGTCGGCACTTGTTCTCTGCTTGGCCTCTCTGGCACACCCAGAGTAAACACGTGTCATGCCAGCGACCAGCAGCAGCGCTATTCTGCTCTAACTCCCTGCATAGAAAATGCGTGTGGCAGGGACATGTGTCACTTGTACCCCATAATGTGGTGCCCAGGCCAAGTGCCTGAACACAAGGAAAGCCACGTATGAAGAGGGTGTTATAACATGGGACACTTGAGCCTGCTGTCCCCTTAGATACACCTGCTCCCAGCTGCTTCATTTCCTCACCCGGAACCAAATGCTCTTATTCATACGTGTGTTCCTTCTGCCTGAGAACCTTCCTGAGTTCCTTGTTCAGCACTCTTTCCCTTCCTCGTGCCGCTCGGGCTGCCTGCCTATTGCTGTGATAACCACCATGCCCACAGCGACGCAGGAAGGAAGTGTTAGAGCACACTTCCGGGGAAGCTTGGCCGCAGGCAGTCGTAGAAGGAGGCTGAGAGACTGCTTCCAGCAGCCAGGCTCTGTATCCTAAAAGTTCCAGAACCTCCTCCCAATATCACCACCAGTGGGGGACCGTGTGTCTACATATAGGTGGGACCTCGTTCTTTCCCATCCAGACCACCACAGGTGCATCACTAGGAAGGCCTGCCTGCCTCCTGTAGGCAGGGATAGGTCGCCATACTCCCAGTTACTGTTGAATTGGTGTTCACTGAATATCTGTTGGTGTGAACCTATTGGATATGTGACTTAATATAAATTGAAGAATAATTTCAGCATGGGTAGTTTTATATACAGATAACTGAGCTTTTGAAAAGTCCAGGCCTACTGTTTCAGAGCGAGGTCGAGTCTGCCTGATGCTGGAGGGTGCACTGTGTCCCTCAGCTGAAATGCTCAGGACCAAAAAGTACCACTTCAGGTTTCGGAATGTGGACATGTGTTTCCCCGGTCGAGGAGCCCCAACCTGAAAATCCCAGGTCTGCCATGTGGCTCTGAAGCTGAGCGCACAGCACAGCAAGGCATCTTGACCAGAGCTAGCTTCTGGTCTTAGTCAGTGGCATGGACTTTTATTCTCTGCCTCGGACGTGTGCTCACTGTAAGACAGAGACAGTGTGTGACTCAGGCTCTCTGCTGCTCTGTCACATCTAGATGTCACAGACAGTGCTGCCTGAGCACACCCAGATTTCCCTCTAAATGGTAGTGTTGGGATGCGGTGTTTCACGGCCAAGAAGGAAGCAATGTGGTATTCCTTTCTTTCTGCCCTTAGGATGCTTGTTTGTTCTTTGTCAAGCTGTAAATACTCTGCTGGGTTTGGAAGACTCTTCTGAACTTCTTCTCCTGGTTCCTGTGGAGCGGGTGAAGAACTTGGTGTTGTGAGTAAACACCTTCCATTTTTCTGAATGATGAACCAAGTATAAAAAGCTCCCATTTCTGTGAAGTCTTGGAAATAACAGAAATCTTTCTGATCTATCTTATACCTGAAAAGAGTCACATGGGGAAAAGTTGATATTAGATCCTTCAACTAAAATAAGTAATTTTTTGACAAATTTTAAGCATTTTAACTATATAGTCACATTTGCAAAGAAATAATTGATTATATGCCTAGGATTTAGGTTATAAAGTTAAAATGCTAGCTGCATTTTTTTTATTTTTTTTTTTTAACACAGGATCTCTCCACACAGCCTTAAAACTCAAAAGGTAGATTAGGGTGGCCTTGAACTCTAAGAAATGTATCTGCATCTGCCTGCCAGCTGCTAGTATTAAAGGTGTGTGCCACCATGCCCAGCACAAGAAAAGGAAGTTACTTTATTTGATGGTGCTGAGAATGGAACCCAAGGCCTCAAGACATAAGCTCTCCACTGCAGTGCCTTGGCGTCACTCTTCTGCCTAGAATGCTTTTTCTTCAGGAACCCTTAAGCCCACTCTCCTGTTTTCCTCCAGGTCTGTGCACTCCGCTTTGCCCATTGGTCTCTGCTCTCTCCTCCCCCCGAGTGCTCTTCTCCCCGCATTCATCACTCATCTACTGAACTGTGCTGTGGCTGCCGTTTCCTAGAGATTTGAGTTTCAGGGAAATAAGAATTTTGTCTCTGGTTTACTCTCTATGCAGTGTCTAGAAAAGCTGCTGGCAAACGCTAGGTTCTCAGACCATGGCTGAATGAAGTCGGCAGATAGAGGGTCTGTGGCTTGTCACAAGGGACGGTTTAGACATGAGCGCACTGTTCCTCACCCGCTCAGTGCCCGACATGCAGTGAACACATCACAAATTCCACATGCCCTCTTCTTATGCAGCTGCCACTCCCAGCTGTGGTTGGGTGGAGCATTGGCTGTTCTAGTCCCCCCTCTGCCTCTAGCCAGCTGGTTGTGTCCGAACACGTTTCTCACTCGGTAGGCCTGGTCTTCAGAAGCTGTGACTATAAAGTGATGTTGGCAAGCTCTATAAAACTTACAGCCTGTTGCATTTTATATTTCCCCTATCAGCAGACTTTTCGGGGTAACTTAGCCGTGTGCTGGTGCAGTTGGAATCTCATAAATATCTTGTTGCAGAGCGTTTCCAACGGAGCCATCCGTGCTGCTGTTGGCTGATCTCTATTATCAGAGGCTGGCGTTATGTGGATGCAAAGGGCCGCTTTCTGAGGAGGCCTTAATGGAATTATTTCCCAAGTTACAAACAAACATTTCAACTGGTGTCTCCAAGGTAATTCGGCATTGTGTGTTCGGCTCGTGACCACCGGCTCGTCATCACAGGCGCTGCCGTGGGATTTCTGTCGGAGCAGTGATTGCTAAGCACTGGCCACAGACTGCTCACAGCAAGACTGCTTGGGGTGGTCGGTAAAATTACAGATCCTAGGGTTCTGCTCCAAAGATTCCAATTCAGTAGGACTGGGGTAGAAAAAAGCTAGAGAAGTAAACTAATTTTTCTGTAATTTATGTACGCATAGGTGGTAGTTGTTTGACTAAGTGTCCATTATAACAGCCGTGCATAGTGCACATTTTATGGACTAGATGATCGTGCTTGTACTAATAGGTAAACACCTATCCGTATCTTACAACTTAAAACTAGAAGAATGTGTTCTTGTAATACATTGCTGCTCTCAAAAAAGTTAAGAAAACTTAAGCCAGGCATAGTGGCACATGCCTCTAACCCCAGCAGTTAGAAGGATCTCTGTGAAGTTAGCCTGGTCTGCATAGTGAGTTCCACACAGCCGGGGCTGCATAGTAAGACCCTGTCTCAAAGAATTTACAATGGTTTGTCTCCTCATTCAAGTGTGTGGAAATACCCATATGACTAGGGGGTGTGGAGCCATGACTATTGCTGAGTTATGGCGTGTTGAGCGGCCTTACCCACGCGGTCTCATACTATCTTGAACTAATTTACTATTTGAATTAGGTATTGGTCATTGTTGGACATGAGACAAGGACAGAAAAGGCCAGTTTTACTCTGATCAGTAGTAGCCCTTAGGTCCATGAGACATGGGTTTCACCGACTGCTCCTCGGTGTCTTCCTTCACTTACACTCTGCGATGTGAAATCTCCCCTGTACTTTCTCTAGATTCGGCTCTTGACAATAAGGATCCTAAATCATTTTGACATCCGGCTTCCAGCTTCAGTGGAGGTATTGTAATTAATAGAGTGGATAGTTTAAGAAAAACATAATTTACACATTTTTGTAAATTTTCAAAATGGTGTCTTTGCTGTGTAACTATATATGGCTAAACTATATAGATATTTATAGTAAAAGTTGCTATTCTTGGAATTCATATTCTTGCCAGCCACTAAGTGTACTAAATGTTCTTCCAAATCTTGCAGGTAACATACGTGGTGGGAGCTCGTGTTAGATGGAGTCTTCCCTATCATTGCCTCTGGTTTTACCTTTCTTTAGGAGTTTAAGTAGTGCCCACAGTTTAAAGTCTTATGATTCCTTTGATGACGGCAGTGTAAGTGGGTTAGTTACCGCTTCCCAGTGTCTTACCCAGCACCGCAGCGAGCGCCCTTTTTTTATGTATAGATATTTTTATGTATAGAACTGTTTCCATGATGCAAGTACTAGAGATAGAATTGCACAGTGAGTGTGTCTGTGTGTGTGTGTGTCTGTGTGTGTATGTCTGTGTGTGTTTCTGTCTCTGTGTGTGTGTGTCTGTGTGTGTAATAGTAGATAGGTAGGTAGGTAGGTAGATGCTGTTAGTCATTTGGAATCCTTTAGACAATTTCCCGTTTACTCCGTGTGTGTCTGCACATGCATTTAGTGCACATGCATGTGGAGACCAGAGGTTGATGTTGTGTGTTTTCTATTGTTCTTCGCTTTATTTTTTTAATTTAAAATATAATCAATCACTTATTCTAACCTCTCCCATGCCTCCTGCCACTTCTTATTCTTTATTATTACATATATTTAAGTATGAGTAAATTTATAAGTATAACCTGCTAAGTCCATTTACTGTTGTATGTATGTGTGTTTAGAGCTAATCATTTTTTAATGTTAAATTACTGTATATTATTTTTATGCATATGGATGTTTTGCCTGCATGTATATCTGTGTACTGTGTGCATGCCTGTTCTCCACCCAGCCCAAAAGAGGGCATCAGATTTCCTGAGCTGGAGATACAGATAGGTTATGAGTCACCTTGTGGTGCTGGGAATTGAGCAGGGTCCTCTGGAAGAGTAGCCAGCTCTTAACTGCTGAGCCACCTCTCCAGCCCTGGTCGTCGTCTTTTGAGACAAGGTCTCCCACTGACTGACCCATGAGCTCCAGGAGTCTGCCCTTCTCTAACATATTCTAAGTTGAGTTTTTTTGTTTGTTTTGTTTTTCTTTTCTAAATCCTTAAGCTAAGCTGAGCAAAATGATGCACACATTTAATCCTATACTCAGGAGGCCAGAAGTAGGTGAATCTCTGTAAGTTTGAGGTCAGCCTGGACTGCATAGTGAGTTCCAGACCAAGCAGGACTCTTTCAAAAAACCAAACGTCTACCATGCTTCACATCCCTTTTGGGTTCAGTGTCCTGACCTGCCTTGGGTTCTGTCTGCCTGTGCAGGATGACGGGCTCTCGGAGCGGCAGTCAGCCTTTGCCATCCTGCGCCAGGCAGAGCTGGTGCCAGCAACTGTGAGTGACTACAGAGAGAAGCTGCTGCACTTGAGAAAGCTGCGGCACGATGTGGTGCAGGATGCAGTCCCTCTGGGACCACTGCAGGAGGTAACAGCGGTGTCTGTCTGTCTTTCTTTAAAGTTGTTTCCTAAATTATGTTATCAGTAATGGAAATGTTCTCCTTGTAAGGCGAACCTTGCTTCTCCTCCACGCTTCGCGTTAAGTTGCTGTCTCAGCCTCTATTAAATCAGGTGGTGTCCTTCCGTGTATGTGAAGGCCTGACACAGTGACCATCATCTGTGTGCTTTCCCTACTCCAACAGCTCGTTTCCCTCGGGGTCTCTCTTGTTTCCCACCTAGTTACAGCACGTGAGCATTTAAAATGCAATGCTTCACTTTCAGCAGTTGTCTGACTTCAAGGGCCTCCCCCCCCTTCCGAAAAAAAAAAAAGTAGTTAAGTAGTTGTTTCGTTGACAGAGTAGTTCTAAAATGTTGGTTCTGTCCTTTAAAAGATGCCCTGAAGGGGGGAACGTGATTGGTGGGAATGGGGTTGGGTTGCAGGAATGTGAAGCAGGGCTGACTCTGGCCCTGACACCCCCACAACAGTTTCAGTAGATTGTCGTGATTATCAAGGTGAAGAAAGGTTGGCACCACCATTTCCTTGTTTGTGAATTAGGAAAACAATAGACTGTGCTCCACTGCGGCCATAGGAATTGTGTGTGAGATAAACGTAAGATCCCAGTGTAAAATATGCTCCCGTCTAAGCAGGATATGATAACTATTGTGGTTGTTAACACTAAGTAATTATGTTAACCTTTCATCAGACATTATGTTGGCTAGTGATGACTGGGTGCTGGTGATAAACAACCCAGCCAAAGTCCAGCCTCTGCCTTCGAAGAGGTGATGTCAAGGGCAAGGACGAGGGAGCCTTCCGTCCACAGAGAGCGTGCCCTTTGGTACCTGCTCAAGAGTGTGTACATTTCTCGGATTTCTAGAAGGGCGAGGTTTGGCCTCGTCTTGAAGGACACGATAATGTCCCATTGTAGAGGAAGAGCTGCAAAGGCAGCCAGGTCTGAGAGCGCACAGGTTATCCAGGGAAACTGCTGGTGGGTGTGCTCCCAAGGCTCGGAGGATACTGACTCCACATTCCCCACTGATGTCACAGGAGAGGACGCTTCCTTCTCCTCCAGCTGTCCTGCTGTCTTTGATAGGTGATTGCTTTGCTCATTGATTATCTGCGGACCACAGTACTGGCCTTCTTTCCCTCCGGAAGTTAGTTATACATTTCTTGAGGGATTTAGGTTTTCTCTTAGTCATCTGAATCTGAGCACAGTGCCCTGCTCCATGGTGTCAGCTATAATCCTTCCTACCCGGAAGCTCATTCGGTTCTCACAGCAAAGCGTGCGCCCCATTAGTCACTCTTTACAAACGAGAAAGCAGACTCACTGCCCCCCCCATGAGGTGGGGCGCCATGTCAGGTGCAGTGTTCTTCACCACGCCTTCCCTGCTGCTGCACGGCGGCTTGGACTTCGAGGATCCATAAGGACTGAGTGAATGGAAGAAGTGTTGATCTTTGCTACGTTAAATGTTAGCGTCCTCTACATTTCACTTGGAACAGGGATTGCAGCTGGAACCTGTACCAACGTCCCACCCCCAAATTAAAAAAAAAAAAAAACAAGAAAAAACTGCCATTCTCCATGATGGCTTCCTAGAAAATCGAGTGTTAGTACTATAAGTGCTGTTCAGAGTTGACCGAGAAAGCCTCAGGCCCACACTGGACTCTCTGGAAGTTCAGTTTCAAGAATTCAGACATCTGGCCAGGCATGGTGGCACACACCTCCAACACTCGGGAGGCAGAGGCAGGTGGATCTCTGAGTTTGAGGGCAGCCTGGCTACAGGATGAGTTCCAGGACAGCCAGGGCTATGTAAAGAGACCCTTAAAAAAAAAAAGGAAGTCAAGCATCTGCTGTACAGAAGGCTTGAATCCCCGGTCCCACATCCGGTTTTGTTGTCGTCCTTCTGTGTCCACACTTCACTAATGCTTGACGCTCCCCAGGTCCTGACGGTGTCTGTTAGGATGGAACTCCACTCCCAGTTGGACTTAGACTTTGTGAGTGGATGTCAAGACTGAACTTGAAGGCCATGTTCTAATGAATATGAGTACGATTTTAGGAGATGAGAAAAGTTATTAAGCACTCAATTCTGGATTCGTATCAAGAGCCTTTGTTCGCTCTTGGTGCAGGCTTCTTTGTCCACGGGGTGTGTACCTCTGCGCTCTCCTCTGCACTTCTGTGGTGGCCAGTCACGTGTTCACCAAACCCATCTCTTGCACTTGCAGGTACCACTCCGTTATCTGTTTGCCATGCTCTATGTCAACTTCAGTGCCCTCTGGGACCCTGTTATTGAGCTCATAAGGTAAGCGTGACTGTGGCTGGGACCGTGCACTTTGAGCGACATGGAGTGGGGTCAATTTAAGTGCATGTGATACAGCACAGAGGGGAAGAAGCTCTCTTCGGGGCCTGGATCTCGGTAGTTTAGTGTATGTGTATTTCTATGCATGTAAATAATTGGAGGCTTCTCTTTTTATTTTACATGAGACTGTTCATATGATGAAAAGATACATTATGGCAATTGTAAACTTTTATTTTTACATATTAGATCACTGAACCATACTATAAAAATACGAGCTTTCAAAACCCTTGCTGTCTTACATGCACAGAGAGAGAGAGAGAGAGATCCCTTTAGCTAACAGATAATTTTAACAGTAACTGAAAATAGCATACACTGAGGCTGAGATGTAGAAATCTGTCCTTTTACAAATGCTTGTCCTTGACGCTTTACTCTGGCTTTTTGTCAGACTGGAAATATGTCATGTGTCTTGTCTTTCTGGATCCTATTAGTTCTTACTTGACAGAAGCAGAATAAACAAATCCCTTTCCAATTTTAAACCAATTTGCCTGCTTTTACTTCCTTTCAGAGCCATCAAACGAGTGTAGTGAAAATAAATGGCTTTTGACTTCAACCAGGTTTTTTTCTTTCTTTCTTTTTTTTTTTTTTTTTGGACTTTCAAAAGATAAGAAGTGATATATTTGTAATCAATGGTCCATTATCACAGATGTTGGCTCCTAAATGCTTTCAAAGTCTCTTCTTAGTGGCTGGGCTATTTTGTTGTTGGGGACTGTTTTCCGTGTATAATATGCAACATAGGTATTTCTCATTTCTTGTGTATAGTTTATGTATATTAGGAAGTTCGTGGGAAGCCAGGTGTGAAGATGCACACCTTTAATCCCGGTGTCCAGGAGGCAAAGGCAGAGAGGATCACGGATTTTAAGCTAGCCTGGGCTACATTGCTATATGCCTCATGAAATAGAATGAGAAGGGAATGGAAAGGAAGATGAGAAGGAAAAGGAAAGGGAAATTAGTGACAGAGTAGAGAACATTAGAGATTATTCTTGCAAGGTCTTTAATCTGTAACAACAAATAAAACCAAAAATAACCCAATATGATTCATATCTGTCTCATCATTAAGTTCTGAGAAGTCTTATTTGAGACAGATTCTAAATATGTAGCCCTAGCTGTCCTGGACTAGCTATGAGGACCAGCTTGGCCTCAGACTAACACAGATCCTCCTGCCTCTGCTCCCCAAGTGATGGGATTAGAGGTATACACCAGCATACTCTGCTGAAAAGTGTATTTCAAATAGTTAGTGAATTAGCTGCGAGAAACAGACGTTCTTAACTAACTCTGAGTGCAACGGTTGTTTCTTCTCCTAATGGGCCCTGCCTCATATACTGTCTTTCTTAGCGTTGTCGCCTTGATGTAGCCTAGAGTCACCTGAAGAGGGCGTCACTGTGTGATTTTCTTCATCGGGTTGGTGTGAGGACTTGTCTTGATTGGTAATTAGTGTGAGAGGCCCCGGCCCACTGTGGGCAGCACAGTCCCTGTAGAGGCCTGGAGCTGTATAACAAAACTAGCTGAAGTTAAGCCCGGGAGTCAGGCAGCAAACAGCGCTCCTCCGTGGTTCCTACCTCTAGGTCCCTGCTTTGAGTTCCTGCCCTGACTCCATCAGTGAATTGTGACCTGGAAGTGTAACTCAAGTACACATTTCCTCCCCAAGTTGCTTCTGGCTATGGTTCTGGTTGTCATAGCAACACGGCGGAAAAGGGGGATAGAACACTGCCTTTCCATCACTGTGTCTTAACTCCAGTCTTCCTAAAAGATGCGGAAATTCACGCCTTGTCCTAGTGCTCAGGGGTGGGGCCAGCAGATTGTGGGTTTGCGGTGTCAGCTTAGACGGCATAGAAAGACTAACTCAAAGCACCTTCAACAAAGCTAAATAGTCTTATATATATCTACGTAACATTTAAAAAAAATATTCTGTAGCTGTTTATGACTATAAAAATAATTTCTGTGGGTTGGCAAGGAGGCTCAACAGGTAAACGGTCTCACACAAACCCCATGATGTGAGTTCAATCCTAGGGTCCCACAGTAGAAGGAGAAAACCAAAGTGCCTGGATCACTGACTCCTCTGGTCCACGCGCATCCACACTCACTAATACCCATCCTATGACAGTCACGTATAATGATAAAGTAAAATAAACAGTTTGTGTAATGCAGGCAGTATAAAAACAACAGAAACGTGTGAAATCTATTTTGCCTCATGTTGAAGGCTAATCAAATTGACATTTAATTCTTGTACATTTTTCTAGTGGGCTATCTGACACTAAAGACTGTGTATCCTGTGTTCTATGACTTTTTTCTTAGTTCTCATGCCCATGGAATGGAAAACAAGCAGTTCTGGAGCGTCTGCTATGAACATCTTGAAAAGGCAGCCTCACATGCTGGTAAGAGCAGGAGTCTCGAGGGCTGGGACACCAGTGCTTTCCTAAGTGTTTAATTTTTACTGTGGTTTATGCATGAAGCGGGGGAGCATGGGAAACATATTCTCTGAGGTAAAGTTCTGAGATGGCTGCTCTTTCCTCTGTGTCCTGGAAACAAGTGTCCAGTCTTAAGGACAAGTCTCATAATCCACGGGCGTTAAGTTGACATTTTTCTCTTGCAGAGAAAGAACTGCAGAAGGATATGAGAGACGAGGAGCAGCCTGCTGGAGATGGAGGTTGGGAGCAGCCCCAAGAAGGGGATGTGGGTGCGCTCTACCAGCAACAGTTAGCGTTGAGAACCAGCTGTCGAGAACGACTAGACCATACCAACTTTCGATTCTTGCTCTGGCGAGCTCTGGCCAAATTTCCAGAGAGAGTAGAGCCAAGGTCCAGGGAACTCTCCCCACTGTTCTTGAGGTTTATCAAGTGAGTACTTAGGACCATGTCCCTCGCACCGTGTGTTTGTGTGTGTGTGTGAGGGGGGTATGAGCCTCCTCCAGCAACTGAGACCTTTGCACATCTGCTGTGTTTCAAGCCCTTGTCGTGTCTGCAAAGTCATTGCCTCCTTAGGGAAACACTAAACGAGTTATGTTCAGCGCATAGTTTATAAGAGCAACATACAAAGGAGCTCGTAGAAATGGGTCAGGTTACCGCAGGAGGAGGGCGGTGGAGCTTGCTCAGTCTACAAAGGCCTTACTATTTCTTGCCCTGTTCATTGTTTTGTTACTCGCCTGGGGGTAGAGTATATTTCCCGCTGACCTAACCGTGACTGCTGTTTGGAGCCTCTTGACGCCGAGGAATGCGCTCTTGAAGAGCAGTCGAGTTTTCTGAAGCCTTGTTTTGTTTGGAGTGCCTGAGTGTGAGAGTCTTGATGGCGCTGAGAGTCCAGCAAGGACGTGTTGTACAGAACACAACTGAACATCAGTGTGTGCTCTGGTGTGCCGCATCACGTGGGAGGAACATACGGGGTAGGCTGTGTCCCGGAACAGCAGAGAGGCCTGGGCGAGCACTATAGCATGGGCCACAGAGGAAGCAGTGGAGATGGAGCAGGAACCGAGGCTGTGGGATAGTGAAATCGGCCTCTGCGGTCAGGGAAGAGGGGAGTTTATGCAGAGCATGAAGGATTTGTAGATCTGTTTGTGATGATGGTGAGCAGGAGGTTACAGGTGTGAGCGAGGCTCGCTGGTGGTCTGACGTATTAAAGACTGATTTTTTAAAAAGAATTCCAACTTGAAAAAAAAATTGAAAAGATTCTAGCCAGATGAGTCTGTGATTTGGAGGCAGCCCCGGTTGTAGGAACAGAAAGGAGTGGGGAAAGCTGACTATCTTTCTCCAGGTTTTAGCCTGAGCAGCTAGGAAAGGCAGGTTACCGCTTCAGAGACGCAGACATTACCGGTGTGTGGGGAAAACCAAGAGGTCGTCTGAATTTGTGTTCAGTTCAGGATACCAAGCAGATCCCCGAGTAGAAATGACCTGTAGACCTTAAGTTTAGAAGGTGACATTCAGAGGGAGGGTTGACCTGCAGATAGTAAGTTGAGAATTGTCAGTAGATGAGTGGCAGCTAAAGTCACCCAACAGCTGGAGTCTCCTCGAGAGATCAGGAAGGGAGGACATGCCAGTCCTGACGCTGGCCAGTGTTGAGAGAGAGGACGCTAGGAACCGGCAAGGGAGGCCATGGAAGTAATAGGAGAAGAGACGGGACGTGGTGTTTTTCCTCTTAGCTTCACTGTCTCAGAGGATAGCCAGCTAGATCAGAAGAGTTAGGTCAGTCTTGTGTGGACCAAGACTTGGCCTTTGGCTCAAAGGGAGGCCTTACCCAGAAAGACATGCAGAGACCGTAGTGAGCTGCTTAAGTTGGGTGGAGTCTGATTAGATGAGCTCTGGAGACAGGGAAGAAGGAGAATGAATCTCCTGGGAGTTCTTGTAAGACTTGAGTTCTTGGAGACCGAGGGGATGCAAGGCCGGAGAGGGTGCTTCTGTTGGTGGAACAGTAAGCATGAATACTCCTGTTACAGAAGATCAGGAAGGGTAGAGAGGCCAGGTGTGGTGGCGCACGTCTTCAGTCACAGAGCTCGGAGAGGAGACAGAGGCAGGTGGATCTCTGTGAACTGGTGGCCATCCTGGTCTATATAGCAGGTTCCAGGTCAATCGATGCTGAACAATGAGAGCATTTCCTTAAAAGGGACGGGGCCGGGGGGGAGATACAGGGAGGAAATTCAGGGTCAGGAAAGATTAAAGCAGACAAAACTTGCAGCAGATCCGTGGTGGAAAAACAGGGTTCCTCCCCCCCCCCTTTTGTGGGTTGGTTGTTTGTAGAATGAGGAAAGAGGGGTCTGGCTTTTCTCTCACACCGTGTCTTAAAGGATGTGTCCGCTGTTGTACAAGGGTGGTGTTGGTAGGCTGATCATCCCCGTTCATCTCAGAGTACAGCCCTTCCTGTAAAGAGACTGGTATAGGGACAGAGAGAGGCCTGTGGTAGACGTGGATGCTTAGATACTCTCACAGAACCAAGTACTGATGTTCAAGAACAGGTAGCAGATTTTGTTTCTTGTGCTTTTGGGGACTTGTCATTTAAAAACCATCTTTGCCCGTGACTGAAATGGAGCATTTGCCTCTCTCTCTGTCCCTAGGAGTTTCATAGCTTTAGGACCTTTTACCTTTAATGCACTTTTCTGTGGTGTGATGAGAGGGAGAAGTCTAGTATATTCTTTTACACATGGTGTCCTTTTGCCCTGGCACCACTTACCGACAAGATTGTCTTTTTTTTTTTTGGTTTTTCGAGACA
>JAQHUG010000103.1:2760878-2775088 GCA_028555095.1 Dicrostonyx torquatus | reverse complement strand
GGTCTGTACGCTAACGCGATGCTGTTTTGGTAAAGCCGCTTTTTAGTGTGTTAGGAAATTAGGTAATTAGGCTTGACTTTTTGCTTGCTATTGCTTTGACTATTTGGGATTGTAATGCTGTGCTTTGAAAGGACACTGGCAAAGTAGGAAAAACTACAATCCTAATACTTTCATCTTTTACTCTGTAGTCCACTCTGACCAGTTGTGTTTACAGAAACAAGGAGGCTGATTTCACTTTGGGCTAGGGTAGACTTTTCAAATCTTTTCGACAACACAGTAATGGGGACAATCTTTACAGTTAGTGATTGACCTGTCAGTGAGAGTCTAAGGAAAGCGAGCACTGGTGCAGGGGCTGGAGGCATGACCAGTGGTCCAGAGCACTGGCTGAAAGAACCAGGGTGCAGGTCCTAGCACAATGTGCTTCACAGCCATCTAGGACCTTAGCCCGGGGGATCCGGCGCCCTCTTCTGACCTCTGTCAGTACCAGTGCTTATCCCCTACACAGACACGCATGCAGACAAAGCACCCACCACACAGAATAAAGTCATGTAAGAATACTGCTGTAGAGGCACCTTGATGAAGGCATTGTATGTATGTCTGTGCCTGTGTCTGTCTGTCTGTCTCCAATGTACTATGGATGCCTTTTAAAGATGTCTGCTCCTCACTTGCGTTGTTACCGCACGTTTCCTCTACAGCAATGAGTATTATCCAGCAGATCTGCAAGTTGCTCCAACCCAGGATCTGCGCAGAAAAGGTAGAGGAGCAGGGGCTGAGGAATCGGAAGAGGAACCCGCTGTGGGAGAAGATGAAGAAGTGGAGGAAGAGGTAGTGCCCACAGACGAAGCACCCCAGAGGAAAAAGACAAGAAGGGCAGCAGCAAAGTGAGTTCCCATCACCGCTGATCCCGGAGCTGCGGCTGTAGGGGGAGCGGTGCGGCTTCTGTGTGGCTTCTGTGTGCGTGGGAACTAGCTTCCTGAAGGATGAACTTTCTCACGTGATTATTGGTATGCCGTGGCGCAGCTGCCAGTCTTCGGAGATCCTTGCTCTGAAACGGGCTGGTGCCAGGCATTGAGAACTGGCTGTAGTGTGCTGTGACACCAGCGTTTAAGGAAGACAGACCCAGAATTACACAGGTGCCCTTCACTGGGCTCTGCTGGCATCAGTGCTGCTCAGGCCTGCCCTTGTGTCAGTGTGGCCCAGTCACTTGTGTGTTGTGGTCCTGCATCTGTCTGCCGCTCCCTGAGTCTCTTGGCACCGTGGGGACTGCTGCTCTCTCAGGGAACACTTACTGACTGGTCTTTCCTGCTTTCCACGGACCCTTCGGGGTTGAGGAACTTCCCATGTGGCTCCCTTTGAAGATGAGGCTTGCAGCCTAGAGTGCCGAGGCCCCCTCAGACATCGTGTTTGCATGCCAGGCACCGGACTCCCTGGCCAGCACCTCCTTCCCTGTGACTTAGTCCCTTAGTTACTGTTTTCTTGTGCTACAGTGCTTTCTAGTTCCCTTGGTTACCCATTTACTTAAACTGTTCCAAACCGTTAGAAGAAAATCTGCATTCAGAGGCTTTTTGAGCTTACCCAAAGATTGTCTGGATTTGAGGGTCTGATCTGCCAGGCTGCTGTGAATAGAATCACAGACATCTGCAGTGTAGGAGCAGTTTTACAGAGCACCGTGCAGAAGCGCTCCCTTACAGTGTTTATGGAGCACTGCACAGAACCGTTCTCTTACGGTGTTTACGGAGCACTGTGCAGAACTGTTCTCTTACAGTGTTTACGGAGCACTGTGCAGAACCGTTCTCTTACGGTGTTTACGGAGCACTGTGCAGAACCGCTCCCTCACAGTGTTTACGGAGCACTGTGCAGAACCGCTCCCTTCTATCACAAACACTGAGGCGGAGACTCAGGGAGGGCCTTCTGTAGAGGAAAGGACACCTTTGCTGCTGCAGGATGAAAGCTGTCAGCCTTGGACAGGGAAAGGACCTATCAGCTAATGGAAATAGTGTGGAAAACACGGGCTCAGGAAGGGTCACAGCCGGCTGCCTGTAACTCTAGTCCCTTATTCTCTTTCCATTAGCATAATCCCTAGCAAAAGATTAGTTCTAGGTATGTGTTTGCTAAATAAATGAATAAGCCATTTTTCCAGTCACACCTTGGCCTTTCTCACCCGTGGACCTGCACACGCGCTCTTACCTCTGTCCGAGTGCCCTGGCCTCGTTTCTGCTCACTGAAAGAATCTGTTCGTACTTGTAGCTACGGTTCTTCACTGAAGTCTTTTAAGGGAGAAGTCACCTTCCATGAGTCAGACTCTCATAGCTCATCCGCCATGCTCGCCTTGGCTGTTAGCTCTTTACAGCTCCCAGGAAAATCAGGACTTCCCTACGGAGCTGCAAGTGGCGTTCTCGCTAACAGCTGCCTGCCTCGCTGCACTTGGAAGTATTTTAAAGAAACTTGGCTAAAATACTGAAAACGGAGATGGGCTGGGCACAGAAGTCAGTGGGCAGAGTGCTTGCCGAGTACGCCTCTGAACCTGGGTTCAGGCAGCACCTCACGTGCCAGGCGTGGTCGTGCACGCCTGTAATCTTAGCATGGGAGCAGAGGTAGTGGTATCAGCGATTGAAAGTTACCCTCATTTACATAGTTCAGGGGCAGTCTAGATAGATAGATGGATAGATGGATGGATGGATGGATAGATAGATAGATAGATAGATAGATAGATAGATAGATAGATAGATAGATAGATAGGAAGGACAAGAAATTCTGAGGATTAGGTATGAGTGGTAATTCATCTGCCACCTGTACCCAAACCTAGAACATTGCTACCAAACACCATCATTACAAATGTGACTGAATTGTGCCGGAAGTATGGCACACACCCACATCTTTAATCAGCACTCAGGAGGCAGAGGCAAGCAGATCTCAGAGTGCAAAGCCAGCTTAGCTTGATGTACACAGCAGGTACCAGGTGAGCCGGAGCAGTGAGGCCATGAGCCCTTGAGAGAGTTGGTGAGGGGTGAGCGAAGGATCTGGGTACGATCTCCGTGTATGCATGGCTTAGCTTTATAGTCTTCCTTCCTAGAGTCCATGTGTTAGGAGGCGGGCAGGTGAGGTAGACGTCCCTTCTCGGTCTGCTGTAGTGGGTGGTGTCTTCTGCTCTGGACAGTCCTGTCTTCCTGTTAGCTTTCAGTCAGAGAACACCGCTGTTTTTCCTGATCGGTTGAATAAGCAAGAGCCATTGTCACCTACACTCGGACCTCTGTTGTGTGCCTGTTCAGGGTCTGTGAGTGAGAGAAGAAGGAATCCGCTCACTTCCTGCCCAACTCAGCTGCGCTCCCTTCTAAGAGCAGTGTTTTCTCCGCCTTCTCTCCGGTTCTGCTTTAGCAGATCCTGAAGGGGAGGAGAGGCCCGCCTGAGATTCGAAGTTTCCAGAAAATAATTTCCTAATCATTAAAATTTGCTTGGGTAATTGACAGTAGGCCTATGGGTGGGTGTTTGGAGTGCTTGTCAGAGAATAAAACGGTGGGCAGTGTTATTCCAAGCTGATCTGTCTTCTTTGCTACTACTGTAACCTTTTGTTTTCTTTAGGCAGTTAATTGCTCATTTGCAAGTCTTCTCTAAGTTTTCAAACCCACGGGCCTTATATCTAGAGTCCAAATTATACGAATTGTATCTTCAGGTACGTTGAGTAGACGCTCAGTGAAAACTTCCTCTCCTTTCCTTTACCAGAGAAACTTGGGGTTCCGTAACCGGGGATGGGGCCCATTTCCACATTGTAAGTGCTGGTCTTGTTACTAGGTACACTTTAAAAAATCATCTTAATGTACAGTTTCAGATTACACTGATCTAGTTGGCTTTAAAGTCAGCTTCAGTGCGGAGTGACTGACTGACACAGGGCAGCCGTATTAGCAGCAAGGACAGTAAGTCACACATCGTAGAGAAGGGTGACTGGACTGCAGCCATGGTGGGGACCTGGGTTTCTGGATCTGTTTGATGGAATGAGAATGGATAAGGGAAATGCTGTAATTATAATGTTTGTCCCCAACTCTAGAAAAGATGACAGCAAAATGCAGTGCTAGAAGCAGACAGAGCAAGTGTTGGGTTGTCGTTCTGAACCCTCTGCGGCAATGACGTTTCCTCATTTGTGGGTGGTCTTCTGGTGGTCAGCAGACTTTGTGCAGGCTCGGCACACGATCCACACAGACCTTATTAGAAAGCCTGAGCTCAGAAGCCTCCTGCGAGGTAACGGTGGGACCACAGCCAAGTCTCCTCCAGATATCACACTGATCATTAGCTTTATAGTGTAGAATGCCTTTGTCATGAGACCAGCACAGAACTCAGATCCGAGTTTCATTTCCTGTTTTGGTAGAGTCTTGCTATTTGGTTTGTTACACAAATTTCTGTCTCATGGTTTGTGTCTGCATTGCTTCTTTAACTTGTTCTGAAAAATCTCATTTCTAGTTATTGCTACACCAGGATCAAACTGTGCAAAAAATAACGTTGGATTGCATCATGACCTACAAACATCCTCACATCCTCCCTTACAGGTGAGCTATGTCGGCCAAGGAGACATTACTTCCTTTACCTAGAGCCACTTCTGAAATAACACCTGAAAGGCTGAGAAATTCCCCTCTTCCAAAGTAACCATAACCATTCCCAGGCAAGGAATGAAAACCAGGAGCATACTTGTTAAATTATTCTCTATAGATAACAACGTGCAAAAGACATTATCAATGTAAAAATGTGTTGGGAAGTGGTAACATTTCTCTGTTGACGTAATTCCGTAGAACCTTTGTGATTACCTCGGGGATGGTAATGCCTAAGAAGTACCACTCTTGTGTCGCTGCTTCTAAGCACGGGGTAAGGGACCAGCTATAGTGCCTCCAGCCCATGTATTTGCCTCCTGAGATCTGAAGGTGGCTTTGTGAGGACTGCCCTATAGGATGGGAGCCTCAACGTGAGCTACCTCCTCCCATCTCTGGAAAGTGCCGTGGCCCGAGTACCGACGCGTGCGAATCTGTTCGTAGGGAAAACCTGCAGAGGCTGCTGGACGACCGCAGCTTTAAGGAGGAGATCGTGCATTTCAGCCTCTCCGAAGAGAGCGCCGTGGTTAAAGCTGCGCACCGGGCGGACCTGTGTCCAGTTCTCATGAGGTATTTACACTATTTATAATGTGAATATGAGCCAGGCGGTGGTGGTGCACACCTTAATCCCAGTACTTGGGAGACAGAAGCAGGCAAATTTCTTAAATTCAAGGCCAGCCTGATCTACAGAGCAAGTTCCAGGGAAGTCAGGGCTACACAGAGAAAGCCTGTATTGAGAAACAACAAAAAAACAAACAAAAAATAGTTGTAATACAGTCATGTGATTTTATTCTTTTCTTTAAGTGGGGTCTCACATAGCCCAGGCTATCCTCAAACTCACTGAAGATGACCTCACCGTGCTTAGTTCTATGCAGACTGGAGATCAGAACCAGGGCTTTCTTTGTGCTGGGCAAGCACTCTCCCTGCAGAGCTGGATTTCCAGCCTGTTTTTTTTTTTTTTCTTCTCTTCTTTAGTTGGATCTTTTGGACAGTTGCACCAAACTGTACTAGTCCTTTTTTATAGACAATTGGAGAACAAAGTGAAAACAAGATTCTCTGTCCTTCGAATGTTCTGGGCATGGCTCTCCTTACTATTTTATGTGCTGAAGGAGAACGTAGTCATGGGACACTCCTGCTGCAGGCTGCGTAGCTCAGGGATGACGTCTGTGCCAGTGTGTTACAGTCTGCACTGGCTGCCTTTTTCCCTCCGTGCAGCACCGCTTTTATTTGAAAACCTAGATAGTGAAGTATAATTTATGTTATACGTGGGTGTTTATACGCCAGGAGTTTTCTGAAACATGAATGCAATGAGTTTGACAAATCAAAGAAAACAAACAGCAGAGTTTGTATCAAATTACTAAATTTTAACAATCAAATGAAAATGAGAATTTTGGAAAACTTGTATCTATTCTGTGAACGTATAGCTTCCCAGGAACGTGGAAACCTGCCTGGTGAGGTGGATGATTGTATTTCTAAAATGTTGGCTAGCAGGCCTCTTTTGGCTGTGAGAAGTGTCAGCCTTTGACATTTCTACACGACTTGTTCTGTCACTGTTTTCCAAGTAACAGGTGCATGTTACAGAGTCGGTGTGCACAGCTCAAGTAAGGTGTGCATGTTACAGTCGGTGTGCACAGCTCAAGTAAAGTGTGCATGTTACAGTCGGTGTGCACAGCTCAAGTAAGGTGTGCATGTTACAGTCGGTGTGCACAGCTCAAGTAAGGTGTGCATGTTACAGTCGGTGTGCACAGCTCAAGTAAAGTGTGCATGTTACAGTTGGTGTGCACAACTCAAGTAAGTTGTGCATGTTACAGTCGGTGTGCACAGCTCAAGAGGAATGGATCTTACTGAAACAGTTTATAGAGTATGTTGATAGAGTTTCATATTCCATGTCGCAGCCGATTGTAATTTGTTTGGCATCAAAATAGAATAGCCAAAATTACTGTGGCTTTTCTCCCACCCCAGTGGGTTAGATGCAGAAGCCACATGACTACCTGGACATCATCTCTTAAACCAATCAGAAAGAAAACAGCCTTTAGTCTCGTGAATACTGAGATGTAATTATTTTTTTCATTGAAAACTTATTAACCTGTAATAAGCATGATATTTTGCTTAAGTGAATTCATGAAACATTATTTTAAAAATTACTCGGTTTTAATTTCTAAAAGTAGTAACAACCGTATGTAAACTCATTCAAAAGTTCTTTAGGCCTCTAATAGTTTAAAGGTGTCTTAATGTTAAATTTTTTTAAATCATGTATTCAAGTTTTGAGTGTCATCAGTTAGTTTTATTGTGCTAAAACGTAGCTGTTGGCTGGGTTATGTGCCTTTCATCCCAGCACCCAGGAGAGCATTACAAGCCAGCCTGATTTACACAGCAAGTTCCAGGGCAGACCCTGTCTCAAACAAACACTATAGCTTTTACTCAGTATCTAAGGGTTTGAGGGGTGGATGTTGACTGCTGTTACTAAGCATGTATTAAAGTGGTCATGTTAACTTTTTACCACGAGCCTTTCCTCTGTCTTACTCCCACGCGTGTGCTGACTGCTCTCTGCTGCCTTTCCTGCGCTGAGCCTGTGATGTGAAGGCTGAGAGATGTCGGATGAGACACCTGGTGCCTGTGCTAAGGACCCTGCTCAATCACCAGTGCTCACAAACGCCAGATGTCTGTGACTTTTGACCTCTGGCCACCGGGCACACACTTAATGCACATACTTGCAAGCAAAATAAAATAAATAATAATCTTTCAAAAACTAAAAGGGAAGCGTATTTTGAGCTTATCGTGGTTCTGCAGCATGCGGTCCTCCAAGCCAGGTTCATGGCCAGTGTCGCAGTACGAGGAAGGAAGGGTGGGGATGCTGTGGTTTGTGTTGTGGGTTAGTCCAATGCATGGGTTTATTGGGAGGGAGTGGTATGGGGAATAATGTTTTATGTTTATAAGCAGAACTAGTGTTGGCTTTTATTTTCAATCATTAACTCATCCATGTATTGCTCTTACCACGTCCCGTAAAGAAAAAGTTTTTTCCTCTTTTCTTTGTGCTATGAATTATATTTTTTCCTGAAAAGCTTTTAAAAATTTCTTGTAAAACTAGATAAGTCCCATGTGATTTTTGTTCCGATTGTGTTTGTTAGATTTGAGATAGGGTCTCATTAGGTGGCTTTGGCTGGCCCGAACACAGAGAGCTCTGACTCCCTCTGTCTCTCCCTCATTCTTTTTTCTTTTGCTGGTTTATATGTTTCCTTTTTTTTCCAGGCTCTTAATTTCACTTCCTTTTAATATCTATATTATTGTTTTCATTTATCCTTGATTTAACTTATCCTTGACTTGCCTGTTTTATTGCTTTTTTTCCTCTGCATACAGTGAATTACCTTTTAGCCTTTTTATTTTCTGTTTCCTGCTTCCTCCTAGCCTTGTTTCATTCTTTCTCATGGTACCTATTTTCCTTTTCTCTAAACTATTTTATACTATATCCTTTGAAATCTTTGGATTAGCTCCTTAAGCCTTGTAGTAAAACAGGCAGCTCGTGCTGTGTTTAGCATGCATGTGGATAATGCTGTTTTGACTTTTCAGAATTTTATATGGGCGGATGAAGAATAAGACAGGGAGTAAAACCCAGGGCAAGTCTGCCTCAGGCACCCGCATGGCCATTGTCCTGCGCTTCCTCGCTGGGACCCAACCTGAAGAGATCCAGTTCTTCTTAGACCTGCTGTCGGAACCTGTGAAGCATTTCAAGAATGGTAGCTACTCACTGCCTCTGACCAAATGCACACCTTTCTTTCGTGGCAACCTTTTGACTTCCTGGGAGAAAGCCTTCTAATAGACTGCTTTTTCCCACCCCTCCGATGTCTTTGCTGAAATGCAGTTCGCCATAAACTTTGCTGGTCTCACAGTTGACCCCAGGGTTCTCAGTACCCTTGCATTAAGAGACTTCGATTAGAAAATGTGTATTTTTTTTTTTTTTTTTGGTTTTTCGAGACAGGGTTTCTCTGTGGCTTTGGAGCCTGTCCTGGAACTAGCTCTTGTAGACCAGGCTGGTCTCGAACTCACAGAGATCCGCCTGCCTCTGCCTCCCGAGTGCTGGGATTAAAGACGTGCCAGAAAATGTGTATTTCATTGTACATTTCTACCAATGAAAAATGACAAATACTACTCATTATACAGAAGATGTGCTAGACTAGTCTGCATAATGATTCTGGGTCAACCAGCTACTAGGTACTGAGACTGTATTTTAAGGTAAACACAGACACGGGTGGGGGTCTCAGCCCCCGCATCCCAAAAGATCAAGAACAAGTTGCAAGAATTAACCAGAACTCTAGCGATTTAGTCATTTATTTCTTCACAGAATCATTTACCTGTTGAGCAGCGAGTAGCGGCTTGTCTGTCTCTCCTGTGTCCCAGATGCTGGGCTCAGCTGAGAAGCAGCGGAGAAATGTAATGGTGCAGGCTCAGCTCCGGTGCGCTCTCCTGTCATAGTGTGCGATTACTTGCCGTGACTAGATGTGTGGAGCGCTTACTCCACACGTAACGTTATCAAAAGCCCTTTGCAAATAACTCAGTTGTGGTTTAACAAACGACGCTCTCATTGTATAGTTGTCCATTTTACAGATGAGAAAACTGGTAGAGGTGGGATTTGAACTCAGACCTTTCAGACTATAAAATCCTTTGTTCCAGTTCCAAAATTGATTGACTTTATCCCAACATAAATATGTATTGGTGGTACAGTTTGTCTTGGTCCGGATCATAGTTTTCCATTTAGTATAGGCTTGCCCTGTATAGGAGAACGGTTCTAAGGAGATCAGAGATTGGGTTGGGTGGGTGGATGATACAGTTCCAGGGGTACAGCCGAGTGTGTGCACCTGTAATTCATCGTCCGACCTCAGGTGGCTGTGCAAGGCTCCAGCAGTTCCAGGTCAGGTGATCTTAGCAGATCCTGCAGTCAGAACTGTCGCAGTTGTTTGTGAAGTAGTTTTTTTATTTATTAACCCGGCACTATGTGAGAGAGAGGACACTGTATTCTTAATCTTCTAGGAGATCCACGACTCTGCCCAACTCAGCACAACTCAGTAACCCCAGTGTTCAGGAATGGCGGTGTTTAGTTGGGTCAGCCAGGCGTGGTAGCGCACACCTTTAGTTCCAGCACTCAGGAAGCAGAGGCAGGTGGATCTCTGATAGTTTGAAGCCAGCCTGGTCTACATAGTGAGTTTGAGGACAGCCAGAGCTACATAATTAGACCCTATCTTAAAAAAATAATAATAATAAAATTGGGTGAGATTTATACTTAGAATCAGCCCTCCAACTACCTTCTTATCTTTCTTTATCCCTCAGTTTCCCTATCTGAAATGTGAACAGTAAAACCCAACTAACTCGGCTCCCTGAACATTACGTAAAAATTGGGAGGTAACCTACGAGAGAAGTGCATTGTCACTAACACGTCGCTAGGAAAGCTGCAGTATTGAGTGGGCGGGAGGGATGCCGCGCTCACAAGAGACCAGCGTTTCCCTGACCACCACATCCTCTCTCTGTCCCCAGGGGAGTGCCACTCTGCCGTGATTCGGGCAGTGGAGGATTTGGATTTGTCTAAGGTCCTTCCCGTGGGCCGTCAGCACGGCATCTTAAACAGCCTGGAGGTGGTTCTGAAGAACGTCGGCCACCTGATCAGCGCGTACCTGCCGAAGATCCTTCAGATCCTGCTGTGCATGACGGCAGCCGTCTCGCACATCCTCGACCAGCGGGAGAAGGTGAGAGACTCACGTCTCGGCTTCCCAGGTTACGTCTCCTCCTAGAACCCTTGCTATGCTGAGAGAGTGGCAGACTCTGGAAAGTCAACGCTGAAGTCCGAAGCAGGACTGGTCAGGTAGCTGACCGCTGACCGACTGCCGGAAGCTAAGCGCTGTACATATTTTCCTGAATTGTGTTCCAGACCTGTTCTGTCGAAATAGGAATGTGACTGTGAGGTTACATTTGAGAGCGGAGGGAAGAAGGTTGTACGTTATGATACACAGGTTTGACCCAGGCTCCCATTTTGTCTTTTGAACCCTGGCTGTTATTAACAAACGGGCATAAATTTCAGTTCTTCAAGAAGTTGGGGCTGGGGAGATGGCTCAGCGGTGAAGAGCGTCAGCTGTTCTTCCCGAGAACCTGGGTTCAATTCCCAGCACCCACATGGCAGCTCACAGAGTTCTGTAACTCCAGTTCCAGGGGCTCCAACGTCTCATACAGATATACATGCAGGCAAAACACCAACACATGGGAAATAAAAGAAAGAAGGAAGGAAGGAAAGAAAGGAATTGTCTGTTGATTGATAATATACCCAGTGAACTGCCTACTGAACGCCGTCTTAGGTAGAAGTTGGGCTACCAGAAATTGCAGCTGTTTCTTTAGGTAGACGTAAATTGGCCTTGTTAATGAAATGGGTCGGCAACTGCTGACCCCCTGGGTGGCACAGCTCCAGTGTGTTCTGAGAAGAGACAGGGCAGGGTTGTCTAGAGCAGAGCATGGTGAGGGGAAGCGTCCGCTAAGTGAGGTTGGTGATAACGACGTGTATTGGCTTGAAAGTATGAAAACTTCCTTCCTACTGGGGAATTCCTGACAGAGCTTGAGCAGAGGCGTGATAAGGATGCTGCCTTCCGCCAGCTGTGGCGGCCACAGCAGCTGGATCTGCTGAAGGACGCAGAGGCAAGAGGATTACGAGCTATCCAGGTGTGGGCACACACCGTTAATACCAGCGCTCTGGATGCAGGGGCTGCTTCATCTCTGTTGACTTCAAGGCCAGCCTGGTCTACAGCGTGAGATTGAGGACTAGCATGGGCTCCATAGTAAGACCCTGTCTCAAAAGCAAACAAACAAGCAAAAAACACAGAAAGAAAAATAGTTACTGCCTTGGTTGCTTTGCAGGAAAGAGGCTTAGAAAAACCAAGACTGACACCAGAGCGAGGTCGTGGGAAACTCTGTCCTGTGTGAGCTTAAAGGAGTCTGAACACATTTCCATTTGAGCTTCAGAGCAGACAGAAGGGAGCGTCTGTGCGCGTGCTAAGTCCAGAAGTGTGAGAGGTTTCGTAAAGGCTCAGCCTTTGGACTTTGGATTAACTTAGAAGTTACTCAGTAATGGGCCGTGCTCCCAAGGCAGCATTGTGTAACTCAGGGGATCATTTGTGCAATTTCATGGTTCATTAGTTCCCGAGGTGTTAAGCTTACTCACGGATGTGGAGCTTCTTGCTCTTTTAAACAGGTCAAAGGAGTCGCTCTAAGAGACCTAATGAGTCGTCCCACAGTGATTTGTCCTAGTGTGTGTTTGAGCTCCGTTACACACTTGCTCTTTACGACTTCGATGGCCTGTGGGGCGCTGGCTGACCTGCAGTGTGTTGTTAGGGAGTAGCTGATTTTGTGGTGTCGTACATTGAAGTGGTGGCCGTGTGCAGACAGACATAAAGCCTGCAGGTGCTCGGGCTTGGTCCACAGTTATGGAGTACACTGGACAGCTGGGACTCTAGTTGCAGAAATGGACAGAGTGTGCCCATCCCGCCCATGGGAAGAGCGGAGATAGAGAATGGTGGGCGTCTGTCATGTGTCCAGATGATCACAGTGCCATGTTTTTAAGGTCAGTGGCAGTTTTTATTTTCCCCCCAAACCTGACTCCAGGGGCAGCACAGATGCTCCCGACAGAGAGGATGCAATCACCTGTTACTTCCTCTGTAGCTTGAGTGGGAGGCGAGCAAAGGCACATGGCGTGTGAGAGCTCAAGCTTCCTTGGCCTCACGGGCGAATGAAGCATGCTGGTTCATAGGCTCTTGATTTAAAATGAGTCATTTCAGACTGAGCCGTCTCTGTTGGCTGGAGTGTGGGCTTTTTGTGGCAAGTGGCCCCTCTTAGTTTTATTCGCTCTGTCTTGGACGTGGACTTGACGGTCAGTGCATAAGAGGATTTCCTTTGCCGCCCTGGGTACCTGGGTGGTTTTTAGGTAAAGATGTAGGAAAATAAGGTCATATGTAAATGCTGCCATTTTAAAATATGTACCGCTCACAGCATATTGATCAGGTAGAGAGGTGATCAGGTTTGAGGCATCTTTGATTTTGACAGTGTTTGGAGAGCATCATCCTGAAGCCCTTGTCTCTCCTCTCTGGGCTAAACCCGTTCATTCTTTAATATTCAGTGGAAATTCTGCATGATGTTTGCCATTCCCAGGTTTATAAAACTCCGCACATATCAAACTCTTCAGAATTTCCAGTCCCTCCTATAAATACAGACTTTGGCTGTAATGCCGTTGATGGGAACTCAGTAAACACGTCTAGTTTGAGCCTAAACAGATGGCCTGTGCTGTTATGACTTCACACCACCTAGAGAAGGAAACACCATGTCTGTGTAGTGTTTGCTGTGACTCTCCAGCCTCTCTGCCTCCACACAGACATATTTATTTCTGTTACTGCTTCATGCATGTTAAGTGTTTTCACTGTATGTCTGTGCACCACGTGCATGCAGTGCCCGTGAAGGCCAGAAGAGGGCACCAGATCCCCAGGAACTGGAGTTACACAGCTGTGGGTTAAGAGCAGCCTTGTGGGTTCTGGGAACTGAACCTGGGTCCTCTATAATAGCAACCAGTGCTGCTAAACACTGAGCATCTCTCCGTCCCCGAGCCTCTTTTCCCGTGCCACATGAGCAAGAGTGTCTCTCTAAGGAGTCAGGTGTATGGGGAGGTGGTGTGTGTGTGTGTGTGTCTGAAAAAGACATCTGTTTGCAGATACAACTAAGGTTTATTAACCCACTGAAAAATTTAAGACGTCTGGGAATCAAGATGATCAGCGATATCTTTTTGGATTGGGAATCCTATCAGTTCAGAGCGGAAGAGATTGATGCCGTGTTTCATGGTGCAGTTTGGCCTCAGGTAAACCTTGATTTCTCTGTCCTGCCTGATACTGTCTACTTCTCCCATTATTATTTTTTTATTCACCAACATAGCCAGCCAGACACAAATGTTGTCTGCTCTGCTTTCTTACATCAAAACTCTTTATTTCTGCAAGTTGTTAGAACCCTTAGTTAGATCTAAAGATGAGAAGTTGGTTTTTCAGTTCTGTGGCATTTGTACTGACGGTTAGCTTGAGTGTGACGTGGCCTGAGGTGTGCTCTGGCTTCCGTGGCGCACGTGTCAGCACATGGGAAGGCGTTTGCGTCCATCAGCATTTCTTTCCGGGTTTCTCTGCTGGTGACCAGTTGTTATGGTAACGGGAAGACTGCGGGAGGGACTTGATTTTGAGAACAGTTTCTAGCTGTTTAACTTCAGTCCTTTCTGAGCACTGAATCCGCAGACAGCTGGTCCCAGTCTCTAGCTGCTCCGTGGCGCACCATCGCTGCGCCTCTCTCCCTCCGTCTGTCCTGTCTGTGTGGTCTCTGCCAGGGTTTCACCCTCCGCTGTGGTGCCTCCTCTGTATAGTGGCTGCTCTTGCTCCTCCTGTAAGTCTCTGTGGTTCATATGCCTTCGTTTGCCGTCCTAGATCTGCAGACTTGGCTCTGAGGGTCAGTATTCGCCTACGCCTCTGTTGAAGCTAATTAGTATCTGGAGCAGAAATGCAAGGTAAGACGCGTTTCCTCTAAGAAAGAGTGGTGTTTCTGTCTAGTCAGAGCTGGTCTAAGGGCCGTCTGCTGTCT
>JAQHUG010000103.1:2721569-2747570 GCA_028555095.1 Dicrostonyx torquatus | reverse complement strand
CTCCTACTACTACCACTCCTACTACTCCTACTTACTCCTACTCCTCCTCCTTCTCCTCCTACTACTACTACTGCTACTCCTACTAATACTCCTCCTAACTACTACTCCTAACTACTACTCCTACTACTACCACTCCTACTACTACTACTACTACTACTCCTACTACTCCTACTACTACTACTCCTACTCCTACTTACTCCTCCTACTACTACTCCTCCTGCTACTCCTACTCCTCCTCCTCCTACTACTACTACTACTACTACTACTACCCGAAGACTGCAGCTGCCGCGCGCAGCCTCTGTCTCTGTGACTCGGAGACCAGCAGATTCTTCTGGAGTTCTTCTATACAAGAATCCCACAGTTCTCTGCGTACAGGAGATTTAGATCATGGCAACACTTGCTCCCTATCCTTCCTCTTGGGGAGCACTGTTGTCTTGCTGCATCTTACATCCAGAGTGTGACAACTGGGTTTATTTCTGACCACTTTTCTAGTTTAAGAGCAATAGTGTATAGGTTTGGACCTTGGTCACAGCTTTTTTCTTTTCTTTTCTTTTTTTTCAAAGATTTCAGAGTATATTAATATTAATGAACATTAAAGAATTTAAAGACGTTGATGCCATCTTTCCAGGGATTGGGTAGGAAAGGGGTAAATCTGATTTATTTGTCAAATGTGCAGTGTTCAAATGGGTATTCTGTGACAGGGCTGGTGATCTGACCACAGCAGCTGGTGATCTGACCTGTGGAAGAACGGGTAGTCTTCTGTAATTCCCACTGGCCTGCGCCCTGTGGAGTTCACCAAATAACCTTGTGTTTTACAGCATGAGAACATAACCATTGCTGCCACCGAGGTCATTGGCGCCGTCTGCAGACACCTGGCGTGGCCAGCATACGTGTATTACCTGAAACACTTCATTCACGTCTTGCAGTCAGGCCAGGTCAACCAGAAGCTGGGCGTCAGGTACAGTCGGTCGTGTTTGTCTTTAACACGGAACCTGAGCTTTGCTTCCCGGGTGGGTCTTTGTGAGATGGCCGCGTATACTGGCTGTCTGAATGTGGTTACTGTCATGCTCGCGAGTGTGGTGCTCATATCCCCTCTCCCCTTCATAGATGATGTTGCTAATCAAAGGGTCTCTCTATCTTTCTTGACAGTTTGCTGGTGATAGTGTTGGAAGCCTTCCACTTTGACTACAAATCTTTTGAAGAGCAAATGGGAAATGTTACGAGTGAAGAAAGTACGTTTGAAACTTTGTTAAATTACATTCTTGCTCTATTCATGGATAACTTGTTGGCAAAATGCACAGCTTTTTCTTCTCTTTGTAGTAAGGAGCAGTTACTGAGTCAGAGAGAAACAAAACTAAAGGAATGGCTTCCTCTTATGACATCGTAGTTACCTGTGCAGGAGGCACATCTCAGTTGTATAATGTAAACTTCTGGGCCACTGTTTATTTCCCCAGAGGTCTGACTCCCTAATGTGTGGCGGTCTGTCTGTGAGTACCGCAGGGAGACCCTGGGCCCAGACAGAACATTACTTCTCTGCCTCAGGACAGCCCTTCTTCCGTTTCCTCCCCAGCAACCTGCTCCGTCATTAGATTGCAACAGCATCAAAGCATGCCCGTCACTGAGACACAGCCAGCACCCTGGACCTCCTAGTTAGCTATCTTCCCAGAGTAGGAGGGTCTTCCCGTCCAGGCTGAGGGTGAAGAACATCTTTGGCTTCCGGTCTTTTATGATGCTGAGCTCAGAGTTCTTCATTTTCTGCTTCCTAATTCCATGTGTTAGTTTATTTAAGAAGCCAAGTGTGGCGGCACAAGTCTTCAGTCCCAGCACTCGGGAAGCAGGGGCAGGCAGATCTCTGAGAGTTCGAGGCCAGCCTGGTCTACAGAGCAACCCTGTCTTCAAAAAACAAGCAAACAAACAAAATGCTCAAGCAGAATGGGATGCTAATGAAGGCGGTTTCTGAGCAGAGGGACAGTGTCCTGTCATCCTGACGGGCACCTGTCAAGAGCCCATCAGTTCCCTGGGTTTTCACAGTTTCTGAGCAGAGGGGCAGTGTCCTGTCATCCTGACGGGCACCTGTCAAGAGCCCATCAGTTCCCTGGGTTTTCACAGGAGAAGTTGAGCCCCAGTCACATAAGACAACCAAGTGTCCCAGCTGGTAAGCGACAGGGAGGACATCACGGCCACCTCTTCTCATAGTTGGTGGGATACCAGCACGTTTAGGCAGTTACAGAATTTACTCCAGTTCATTCTCAGACGAGTTTTGTAGGATGGTGCCTCTTCCCGTTCCCTGGTGAGGAGTTGACCGCGCACGGGGAGTGAGGTGATTCACAGAGATGGTGTGTTAACAGGGTCGCGACTGGCTCGCCTCCCAGTTCTTCACTGTCTCCTTTTCTTCAGTCTGCCGAGCAAGCGCTAGGCCCCGGTTCTACCTAAATCCCAGAAGGGAAGTTTCTCCGTGAGAGCCAACAGCTGGAGCTGGTTGCTGTTGTTGGAAATGGCAGTTCCTGCTGTAAGGAAACTCTAGCCCACTGCTTAGGAAACCTTCTGTTGGCTCAGAATTCTAATCCCAGCGTGCGCCCCACCCCACCCTGCCCGACTGTTCTCAGATGGCCCTGTCCTGGCCAGGCCACAGGTTTTTATAAATGCCTGATTCCTTGTCTCGGTCCCTCATCAGACTCTCGACTGTGAGAAAGTGAAGCCTGCAGCCTCTCACTCCCTGCGGCCTCCTCCGCTATTACCTGCCTGCATTGGAAATCCGTATTAACTAGTGGGTGACGGTCATTCCTAGAAAGGGCAGCTTCTCGGAGCTGCACAGCTTTGTCTTCATTGTCGGCATCACGTTCACCTCCTCTGCCTCTTTATCTTGAGATAGGATCTGGCTGGTAGCTCACCTGGCCTCAAACTTTTTAATTGTCCTTTCTCGGCCTCTTGAGTGCTACGGTTCTGGTTAAGGTTGTAGACAGGTATAAACCCCGTACCCGACAGTGACATTTCTTTATTTAGTTAAAGGTGACTTTTGTTACAGACACAGTTGAGATGGCTGAGTTACTAGAACATGAAGCCACGGAATTGGAGCCTATGGATGAGGAAGAGAAGGATCAAGCCTGTAAGAGTTTGTCAGACGGCAAGGAGCCACTAGAAGCCCCCGAGGCAGCTGAATCTGGTGGGACAACAGCTGCGGAACAAGAGTGCACCTCGAAGTCTGTTTCTTTCCTTCCTCGGAATAAGGAAGAGTTAGAAAGAGCAATTAAAACCATCCAGGGAGCCATAACCGGGGATATCCTCCCCAGGCTGCACAAGTGCCTGGCATCCGCGGTAAGGACTGCTCCAGCATCACCTGCTGCAGCCAGGATCGAGTCGGGGCAAAGGAGATGGTCAGATGCAGGGTACAGCGCTGGCTGGCCTTCGTGGTCCTTAGTGTTTGACTTTCCCCCAAACTCTAATTCTTACAGACCAAAAGGGAGGAAGAGCACAAGCTGGTCAAGTCGAAGGTTGTGAATGAGGAGGAAGTGGTCCGAGTCCCCCTGGCCTTTGCCATGGTTAAGCTGATGAGGTCCCTCCCCCAGGAGGTCATGGAAGCAAATCTACCCAGGTATGTCATATGACAGGTGAAAGTTCAGAGAGACTCAGAACTTCCTCCTTTTCCCCTGGCTTTTAATTCCTTTTGTCAGAAAGAGAAACCCTGCCATGGTTTGCTGTAGCTCAGGTTGTAGCTGGGCATTCGGGCTGTGAATCAGCAAGAGACAGACGGGTGGGTTTTTATGTTCTGTCTCTTGCTTATGTTTCCCTTTGCCTTTTCTAGTGTTTTGCTGAAAGTGTGCGTCCTCCTCAAGAACAGAGCCCAGGAGGTCAGGGACATTGCGCGCAGTACTCTCACCAAAATCATCGAAGATCTGGGCGTGCACTTCCTGCAGTATGTTCTCAAAGAGTTGCAGTCGACCCTTGTCCGTGGGTACCAGGTAAGTGTGGCATTTCATATCACACAAGTCAGTACCTCAGGTCTGTCTTCAGTAAAGCTGATTGAGCGAGGGACTGGAGAGATGGCTCAGTGGTTAAGAGCATTGACTTCTTCCAGAGGTCCTGAGTTTAATTCCCAGCAACCACATGGTGGCTCACAGCCCTCTGTTATGAGATCTGGTGCCCTCTTATGGCCTGCAGGGACACATGCAGATAGAACAGTGTATACATAATAAATAATTTTTTTTTAAAGCCAATTGAGCGAGCAGGCAGCATCATTCATGTTTCCAGTTACAACCGAGTTTGGTGTAAGGAAACTAATCTAAGTAAAATTCAGTATTCCTTCTTTCTGTGGCTTTTTCTGCTAGCATGCTAAGATCATACATATAGGTAGAGATCAGCATATGTGTTTTAACTGTGTATGAGGAGCAGGTGAACCGTAGAAACCACCACATGTAGGTCTTCTCCTCCTCCTGTATTACCGTTGCTTCACACAGTAATTAGTAACTTTGTTTTCAATAGTCAAACACATATGAACAAAGTCAGAGGCTGAAAGCAGTCCCACCCTAGATGGCCACCATTGCTTCTTTGTTCTTTGGGCGTGTCTGCTAATGCTCCTTCAACCCGAAGGACTCCCTTTAGCAATGTGTGGAGTGTGGGGCTGGAGGCAGTGGGTTCTCACTTCCTTTCTTCTGGGAGACTTTTATCTCACCTTCATCCCTGAAAAGGGAATCCCTCCTGAATATGGAATTGTACTGTTGTAAAAGTGTTGTGCCACTCTGTGCTGTGCTGTTCCGTTTGCTCCCTTCCAAGTAACACGTCCTTCCTCGGCTGCCTTAAAGACCGATCTGTTTCTCAGCAGTTTGTGCATCTGAGTGCCTTTGCTTCACCAGTCACTAATTTCTGGGCACACTGTGTTCTGTGCAAAGCTGTCTTCTGTCAGAGGGCCTTAACTGGTGCCCTGTGGTAGCATGCCTCAGCTGCTCTGAGCAGTAACTACCACAAGGACTCTTGTTGTGGCCAGCACCCTCACGTGCGGCTCTGACCGGCGGCTCTCATCGTAGGTCCACGTGCTCACTTTCACCGTTTACACGCTGCTGCAAGGCCTCACCAGCAAGCTGCAAGTTGGGGACTTAGACCCCTGTCTACCAATAATGACTGAGGTAAGAGTCGCAGGATGCAATTCTGCTGTCCCTAAGTGGGTCATCTTAGCAGTTCACAAGGAAGAAATAAAAATAGACTATCAAGATGCGAATAGAATGCAAGGTTTCACTCAGCGGTGGTGGGTGCTTAGTATGTAGAAGACCCCTCCCCCCCCGGATTTAAACCTCAACACACATGCACGCACATGCGCAAACACACACACAGGGAATTAACCGTCTATGTGTTTTAGATTAACAGAACTTGGAAACACTACGCCTTCATTGTGATGGGCTTTCTCTTGTTGCTAGTGTATAAGTTGGTTTAACCTTTTTCAGAAGAGTTGGCATTGCACGTCAACACCTTTTGAAATGAACAAAAATTTCCAGTTATCTCCAGTAATCCAGGTTAAAGGAGTAATCAGAGATATGTCATGCATGGATTTGTTGAAAAAGCTAAAAGTATGTTCAATAGAGCTTTATAATATTAAAAAAGTCATACTTAACTTTTAAAGTTAAATAATTTAGATGATTTGGGAGGTGGGATTAGGAATATAATAAACTTGACACAACCTTTTGTTCACCAATTTTAGAATGTAAGCTCTAATTTTTGAGTCTCAATTTCAATATTTAATATTTAATCATTTAATCATTGCAAATATGAGGCTTTCAGGACCTCAGCATGTTGCTCTCGGTTGGTTCTTGTGTTTGTGAACTGGTCTCTAAAGTGCATTGAAGACGCGTGTCTCTAGCAAAGGCTGCTCCCCTCCCATTTCAGGCCAGTGTAGCTTCGATTGGGTCCTGCGGCGGGCGCCCTGCCCAGACGTGTTGTGTGGGCCTGCCTTGCTGAGTGCCTGTCTCTGCCACTTGTCCTTCCTTCCTTTCTTCCAAAGATCTTTAACCACGAATTGTTCGGCGCCCTAGCGGAGGAGAAGGAGGTAAAGCAGATTCTGTCCAAAGTCATGGAGGCTCGGAGGAGCAAGAGCTACGATTCTTACGAAATCCTGGGCAAGTTCGTCGGAAAAGATCAGGTCACAAAGCTTATTCTCCCATTAAAAGAGGTAAGGAGTGAGATCCAGGAATATCGAATATTCCACCTGAGCTCCCGAAAGAGTCTTTCAGGGCAAATACTGTCCACGATGCCCCACGGTTGCCTTTGTGCTTAACAGTCAAGTCCAATGAGTTTCAGCCTTGACTTAGGTGCTGAGATCAGCCAATCAGCGTCCTTGATAGGGAAAAGATGTCAAAGGAAAGGCAGTAAGAGTTGGAGAGTGAACGAATTTTACCTCTGTGTTTTTGGACTTAAAACAACTCCCATATCGCCAAGCAGAAGAAGGCTGCCATTAAATGTTCTAAACATGGGGGCTGGGAAGATGATTCAGTGTTTACGAACACTGTCTGCTCTTGTAAAAGACATAGGTTCATTTCCCAGCTCCCACAGGGCAGCCGTCTATAACTACAGTTCAAGGGATCTGACACCTTCTTCTGGCCTCTGAGGTCACCAGGAGCGCACAAGTATGCATGCAGGCCAAACACTCATGCGCATAAACTAAAAAGAAATGGAAATGTTCTAAACACTGTTACAGAGACTCGGGATTTAGTTCTAGACCACTCTGCTCTTCCCTTGCTTTCCGCTGTCTCTTTCTGCTCCAGAGAGAACGGGGGCTCTAATTACCCTCTTTCTTACTGCTTGCTGTGCCCGTGTAAGTGATGGCAACCCAGTGATGCTACTGGTTCACTTTATCACAGCTTTACAGAGCCGTGTAGTGGGCTACTCTTATTTCCAGATGTCTTGGTGGTAGGTAGCCCGTCACCACAGTGCACTTGATTTGTCTGATGCTGACCTAAGGATGTTGGCTATATTTTGAGATGGGAAGGGTCTCGTGCAGTGAAAGGCTGAGTACTTTCCTGAGGTGACGATGAGCCCAAGTTCCCATAAGCCCCTCCGAGTTTTTCCTAAAACCTGGCCCTCCCCATCCTTAATTCACATGGTTCCTATGCATTTTAACATAGGAAAATGCATAACAACTATGCATTTTATTGATGGGGGGGAGTGTGGGTGCGCATGCACGTGCCTACCATTCACCCCCATTAGTGCACTTCACAGATACCTACAGCACTGTGCCCTGAGCCTCACCGGCAGGAAAGGAAGTCACAGGAATGGAAGGAATCCAGAAGCACAGACACCAGTCACAGTGATTGTCTATAGAGCAGAGGCTGTCAAAAACGCATGGCTCTCCCCTCAAAGGATTAGAGATTGGATGCTCTTCATTATTCTGAAGCCAAAAATGAGTGACCATGAATTCATGTTACCCCAAATACCGTGTTCCAACATGGTAACAGATTTATGAAGTTATAGTCACAGAAGAAACAAAGTAATAAGTCAAGACTTTTTAAAAATAGGTTGTAGGTCAGATGGTGGTGGTGTACGCCTTTAATGCCAACACTCGGAAGGAAGGCACAGGTGGGTCTCTGAGTTCAAGGGCAGCCTGAGCCACAGAGTGAGTTCCGGGACTGTCAGGACTACACAGAGAAACTCTGCTTCAAGAAACACACATAGATGAATGAATGAAAGAAATACGCTGTGGTACACTGGGTAGGTCAGTTACAATAAAGCGGAGAGCCCCTGTAGTAGCCCCCGTGTTAGCTTAGCTTTGGTTTGGTGGAAGCTGGAACTCTGTCCCCTAAGGGTTTGTTATAACGATAGCCACAAAGATGTGAGGTCAAACATGGGGGTGCATGGTAAATGGCCATTTGTGGGCTAGAGACAGCCTGACATAGTTTGTTTCTGGGCCTGCAACATTCCAGCTCTCCACGAGCAGTCAGCCTTGTAGACTGTTTTCTTTCGGAGACTTCGGTTCCCAGGGTTGTGACTAGCTTCTGTTTTATATGTAGTATCTATTTGAAGATGTAGTGCTGTACAGTCTTTAGATAAAGAGCACACTGGGAAGCCAACACGGGGAAGAGCCATTGCAGCCAATGAGAGCATGGCTCTGTCCGTCAACACGCTCTTCTGTTTGCTCATTTAGATCCTGCAAAACACCACAAGCTTAAAACTTGCCCGGAAAGTTCACGAAACCTTACGCCGGATTATAGCAGGATTAATTGTGAATCCAGACATGACAGCAGAATCTCTTCTACTGCTCAGCTATGGTCTGGTCAGTGAAAATCTGCCGCTGCTAACGGAAAAGGAAAAGTAAGTTACGGGGGAGCCATCGTCTGCCGCTTCCCAGTGAGCCCCTCAGTCACCGTCTCTGAAGTGCGTTAGTTTAGTCTGCTGTAATGTGAAACAAAAATTAACTGAGCACATCAGTGGACGCCTGTAATCCCAGTGCTCGGGGGCAGAGGGAGAAGAATTGAAAATTTGGTGCCAACCTAAGTTAGATAGCAAAATTCTTAGCTTTGTGCTGTTTGGGCTGGGAACCTTCTAAGTGGTAATAGGCTGTTTTTGTCATGTGTAGTGGTGCATGTCTTTAACCCCAACACTTGGGAAGCAGAGGCAGGGGAGTCTCTGAATTCAGGGCCAGCCTGGACTGCACACATAGTGAGTTCCAGGACAGCCAAGGCTACACAAACCCTGTCTCAGAATATAAAAAATAAAATAAAAAAGTTTTGAAAGATTGTTTTTTTCTTAATGAGATGTTTTGAAAGACAGTAGCCCCAATTATTTTCACATAATTCTCTAGTGCCGGTTTTATTTTAAATATTTACTGAATGGCAGGCTAGATTCGAAATATATTCCTGTTCTGATTAAAACTGATGTAGACCTTAAGTGATCTGAAAATGTCTCATGCCCATTCATTGGATTTTTCTCTGTGTTCTGAAAAGAGACCTTGGCATTTACTTTCAAATTGTAACCCCAGGTATCCTCTCCATTCAGATCCGCCCCTTAGTCTGCCCTCTGTTGTTAGGGTTGCTGTAACCCTGGTCAGCCCTCATTGTCTGCAGGACAGGAGGAGACAATCTGCACAAGGCCGCAGTGCTTCCCTGAAGCAGATGACAGTGCTCTTTCTCTTCCACTGTGATCCATTGACAGGCAGCCAGCAGCCCCTGCGCCCGATGCACGACTGCCACCCCAGAGCTGCCTTCTGCTCCCCCCAGTTCCAGTCCGAGGTGGGCCAAAGGCCGTTGTGAGCAAGAGAACCAACATGCACATATTCATCGAGTCTGGTCTTCGGGTGAGACCCCCTTACACCTCACTTCCTGTTGAGTCATCTGCAGAGTCCCAGGTGCCCCTCGCCTCTGTGGAAACGCTGCACTGTGATTCGTTGCAGACACACTGAAGGGTGCATTTGTTGAGTTACCATTGGTCTCTACCAGTACTTCCAATACTAGGCACCCCGGGCTGACCCGGGTCTCTCTGTAGAGACGAGGCTGGCCTAACACTTGGCAGCCATCTGCCTGCCTCAGCGTGAGTGCTGGGATGACAGGTGTGCGCCATCTCTCTCGGCCACTCTTTGATGACCTCATAGTTATTAGAATATCACGATTTTGCTTTTGGTCTTTTTGGTTGGTTTTGCTTTTTTTTTTTTTTTTTGATGAAGAGATTTTTTTTTTTTTTAAACTGGTCATTTTAGTTCCTGTGGCTGACATCTTTTCCTGGTTCTGGGCTGCAGGCTCTAGGCTCCTACTTCACCATCCCAGCATATATTACAACGAGCCTCGCTTCCCTTCCGCTCTAAAGTCACCTCACTCTCTTGAGTCTTTGCCTCACTCAAGCCCCCAGGACACGGACCATGTCTGTCCTGGTCACTGCTGTGCCATGCACCCAGCCAGTGCCTGGAGTCCAGTAGATGCTGCGTGGTCATTTGGTGAATAGTGTCTCAGCTGCCGGCCGAGTTCCCACGCACTTGCCTTTCTGAGCTCACTTCTTAGATTTCTTTGTTTCCTTTTACTATTTTGAATAGGAGTGTCTTGAGACATTGCATTTGTCTCTTCAGGTCCCTTCCTTTACCTCGCTCACCTTGTATTATGGGGAAATAATAATCAAATTCTTCTTCAAATCTTCCAGCTGCTGCATCTGAGTTTAAAGACTTCCAAGGTCAAGTCTAGTAGTGAGCATGTGCTGGAAATGTTGGACCCTTTTGTGGAAGTCCTCATCAACTGCCTGGACTCCAAGGACGTGAAGGTGGGTGTTGGTCCGTGTCGGATTGTCTGTCCTGTGGAGTGCTAGGGCTTACCTCAGAAACTTTCGCTTCTTGAGATGACCAAGTTTATAAAGGGATTTAGTGCAGCCATCACTGTCTGCTTCACTGCAAACATAGCCTGTGGGGGAAGAAGGCTCAGTAAGCAGAGTTCGTGGTGTGTGAGCAGGAGGGACTGGGTTTGGGCCCCAGCTGGTACATAAAAGCCACACTACACACAGAGTCCCGTTTGGTGCAGAGCCCTTCACATCTTTGAAAGTCCTTTTAAGGATCTAATTTGATTCTCAAGACACCTGCAGTGGTGTCCCCAGGCCAGTGATCTGCATCTTCAACATGCTCACCGTTGTCATTATCTTATGATGTCATCCCGGCCCTCCAGATTCCATCCGTGTGTAGATATATGTGAGTGCTCGAGGAATCCAGAAGGAGGCACTGGACTTCCTGACATTCTGGTTACAGGCAGTTGCGAGCTGTTTGATGTGGGTTCTAGGAACCGAGCTTGGCTCCTCTGAAGAGCAACGAACTCTATCTCCAGCCTCCAGATTTTTGCTTTAATGAACCTAAGTCTTTGTGCACAGTGTTCCGCTGAGATTTGTACCCAGCCCAAGGCAGATTTTCATGAGGAAGCTAGGGGCTGGCAGCTAGTCCTGACCTAGGGGATAAACCTCTGTCTGTCAGACTCTAGAGCTCCCACCTCTCCACAGCCACACAGACCATCACTTAAAAATCTCAGATTTGCCGGGCAGTGGTGGCGCACGCCTTTAATCCCAGCACTTGGGAGGCAGAGGCAGAGGCGAACCTTTGTGGGTTCGAGACCAGCCTGGTCTAAGCTAGTTCCAGGACAGGCTCCAAAGCTACAGAGAAACCCTGTCTCGAAAAAAACCAAAAAAAAAAAAAAATCTCAGATTTAAGCTCAGGACTTTCAAATGACTAAGGTTTGTTTTTGTTTTTTGAGACAGGGTTTCTCTGTGTAGCTTTGGAACCTGTCATGGAACTCACTCTTTAAACCAGGCTGGCCTTGAACTCACAGAAAAACACCTGCCTCTGCCTCCCGAGTAGTGCTGGGATTAAAGGTGTGCACCACCACCACTGCCCAGTGACTAGGCTCTTTTTCTCTTCATGATCCAGCCCAGTGAGGGTGCCAGGGTACTAGAGGCAGTGTGTAAGGTATTGCAGAACTTTCTGGCCCCTGTGAATTTAGGAATTCGGTCTGTAAGCACGGATACACTTTCTCCAACCTTGTTCTTATCTATATTAAATGGTACTTACTTGTTTTTAAGCCTAATTTTGAGCCTGTTGTCTCTTTTTGTTTGTTTGTTTGTTTTTCAAGACAGGTTTCTCTGTGGCTTTGGAGCCTGCCCTGGAACTAGCTCTTGTAGACCAGGCTGGTCTCGAACTCACAAAGATAGCCAGTTGTCTCTTAACACAGAAGTTATATGTGTATTTATATGGGGGGGGGGTTGAAACAGACTCTTAACTGTGTAGCCCAGGCTGGCCTCAAACTGAAGATCTCCCTACCTCAGCCTCCCAAGTGGTGAGATTACAGGCTTGCGCCACCATGGCTATCTTTGTATCTATAATGCCCACAACGTACTGGTAATGTAGATCTACGGCAGAGCAGTTACCTAGCATGGGAGGGCCCTGGATTTGATCATGTCAGCATCCCGCTGGCCTCTCAGGCAATGGCCGGAAGGGCCTTCTGGTCCTGCAGCCTCACTCAGCTCTGCCGTGACCTCTAAACATAGGTTTAAACTAAGTCTCTTTTGTTCTATTTACCTACAAAAACTTGGAGGTCAGATATGGGGGTGAAAACTGCCAAGTTAGAGAAGCCAAGAAGCAGCCAACTGACCTTGTTTTTTGGCCAGAGACCCAGCAAGAGACACATCTCTTCACTCGTCCCATAACCAAAAAAGAAGCCCAAATTCAATTCTGGCTCTTTCCTTCCTGTGTGTCTTCTCTATCCAAATTGCTGGCATCTCTATGGCCAATTCTGGTCAACTAATTGCTAACTCCGCCCCCTGATTCACGGTAAACTTTACTTTGTCATAGTGAGATGGAAATTCCAACAACAAAGGTAGCGGTGGTGGTAGCAGCTCTAAGGATACCCAGGAGGGCTCTGCATACAGAACACAAACTTAGTAAAGATGCTGCGGTGTATTGTCATTCTAGAAAATAGAGAGCAATTGCAAGTTAATTTTTAAGAAAAAAGTCCTGAAATTGTCCCATCTACCCAAATCCTTAAGAACTTCGTAAGTGGTCACCTTTGTTTTTGCGTAGGGTCTGCCTTCACTTGCCGTGATAAGGGGCTCATTTCTTGACTTGGGGCTGGAGAGATGGCTCAGCAGTTAAGAGCACTGCTCTTGCAGAGGACCCAGGTCCATCCCTCACCCACATGACTCACAACCAGCTGTAACTCCAGCTCCAGAGGATCTGATGGGCTCTTCACTTATACACATAACATAAATAATCTAAGAAGCCATTTCTGTAAAGAATGAGAAGCTTCTGTTCTGTGGCTCATTCTCCCACCGTGGGCTCAGCACAGTCTGATACTCCCTCACCTCCCCTTGCCCGAGTCCCAACTCAGTCATAGCTCTGCGTTCTCTTCCTCACGTGATCCCAGGTGCTTGTCCATGGACCAAGTCATTAATAGCTCTGCATTCTATTTTCTCAGGTGATCACAGGTGCCTTGCAGTGCCTGATCTGGGTCTTGCGGTTCCCTCTGCCTTCCATAGAAACAAAAGCAGGACAGCTGACCAAGCACCTTTTCCTCTTGCTGAAGAACTATGCCAGACTGGGGGCTGCCCGGGGCCAGAACTTCCACCTGGTGGTGAACTGTTTCAAGGTGAGAGAAGCAGTCGCCCTTAGAGAGCCGGACCCGGTCCACACCCGTCCTTCAGTCCGATTTGTTTCCCGGGTGGTGTTGCGGCCTTTTCATTTCCTTAGACCTCGCTTTGGGGGGCTGCTGACTCACTGTTCTGACTTACAGTGTGTGACCGTCGTGGTCAAGAAAGTCAGGTCCTGCCAGATAACCGAGAAACAGCTTCAGGTTCTGCTGGCCTATGCTGAGGAAGACATTTATGACACTACAAGACAGGCCACTGCATTTGGTCTTCTCAAGGTACGATGTTGCCAAAGGTTGGCTTTGGACGTTTATGTCCGCGCATCAGATCCTTAGAATAATAGGAAGCACACTACTTGAACTTCTGAAATTAAAGAATTGATAAAAGTTACTGTGATTTTCATAGATATAAGCTAAAAGAGCATTTTTTTAAAAAATTATGTATAGGGGTATTTTGTTTGCACACCAGACGAGAGCGCTGGATCCCATGAGACCACAGCTATTGGCAGTAGTGAGCCATCGTGTGGGTGCTGGGAATTAAAGTTAAGACCTCTGGAAGAACAGCCAGTGCTCTAACCTCCGAGCCATCTCTCCTGCCCCTAACATAGTATTGAAACATGAGGTCTATAGTGACCTTTTCAGAGGGGCTGGGGATTTGTCTCAGTGATAAGACATTTCCTTAGGGTTGGAAAGGCCCTGGGTTCAATCTCTGGCATTGCATGCATGCATGCATGCATGCATACATACATACATACATACACATGTGTGTACATACATATATAAAAAGCCTGCGGAGCTCTGGACAGACTCGTGTGCTCTAGTTTACCGTATTGGAGGATCTTTTTGTTGTACTTATTGATGAGCTAGGACATAGAGTTTTCCATTGCAGCCCTTGTAAGTCTGTACTTTTTCTTTTGCTTATTGTCATTGTGACTGGAAGCTGCCTGTGACTGCTCTAACGTCGTGCCTACCTATACCCATCAGATGAAATTTGTTTGCCTTTTCACCTTTTGTTTTAGGCTATTTTATCAAGAAAATTATTGGTCCCAGAAATTGATGATATCATGCGGAAAGTGTCCAGGTTGGCAATTTCTGCGCAGAACGAGCCTGCCAGGGTCCAGTGCAGACAGGTGTGTGGAGAACTTATTACCATAGTAAAGGTCGGGCCACCCCTGCTAGCCTGGCTGTTACAGTTAGAGAGGGCACCCTCTGGCTGGGTTCTGAAGACTGCTTTGTGTGATGCTGCTGCTGTGTTCTGAGACTCGAGCTTCCTGGGGATTGCTGGGTTAACTGAAATCTGGGTAATCAGCCGCGTGCTTCGTTCTTAGGTCTTTCTGAAATACATTCTTGACTATCCCCTCGGAGATAAATTGAGACCAAACTTGGAATTCCTGCTTGCTCAGCTGAAGTAAGTGCAGACACAGGAACAGAGGGGTGGTTTCCTCTTCCCGTTAATGCGCTGCCTGTCTGGCAGGGCGGCCTGAGCATGCTGCCAGTTCCTCTGCACCCCTGATGCTCCTGTGAGATGTTTTGCTCTCTGTCTGATCACAGTCTGCTCAGGAGGATGTTGGAAACCCAACAAAGATGTTGAAACGACATCTCAGGCTGCACAGCGGCTCAATGGTCCGTGTGGATTGGCCTTAGGGGAATGGAGTAGTTCCCGGTTCTTCAAGAAATAAGTGACAGGCTGATATTTAACACAAGATACTGAGTCTCCGTAATGTTCTTGCCCTAGTTATGAACACGAAACTGGAAGAGAATCCGCCTTGGAAATGATTGCCTATCTGTTCGACACCTTCCCTCAGGTACTGTTTCCCCGGGACCCCGGGAGCCCTGGCTCTCACTGTTAGTATCCATTGCTGTGCCGTCTCGGGGGTTCTCACCAGTGCCTGTATCCATTGCTATGCCGTCCCAGGGGTTCTCACCAGTGACTGTTCTCCCATAGGGCCTGCTCCATGACAACTGCGGGATGTTCTTCATCCCTCTCTGCCTGATGATGGTCAACGATGACTCTGCCATGTGCAAGAGGATGGCTTCCATGGCCATCAAATCTCTGCTCGGCAAGGTCAGCCTTGAGAAGAAGGACTGGCTCTTTGGTCTGGTTACCTCCTGGTTTGGAGCGAAAAAGGTTAGTGTTGGTTTTGGTCATAGTTCAGTGACATATTTTAGCATTCATGCATAGTTTATACCAGAATACATGCCAGGTACACTGTTGAAACGGCATGTCCCAGACATTGGTGTGTCATCATGTAAATAGTGTGCTCCTAGTCTCCCAGAGCCTAAGAAGCTACAGAGAGTGACAGAAAAACCAGCTGTGCGCAAAATCATTAATATTAGCCAAACTCGGCACCCCCTGCATGAATGCCCGGTGCTCCTGCATCACTACTGTTCTTCAGTTTCCAGATTGCAGTTCTCGTACCCTTCCACTCAACACTGTCACCATCGCTGCAGGCCATCTTCTGGGAGTTCAGCTATGATTTCATTTGCTTTCTTCTCTTTTTTGAAAATTATAGTTTCATCCAGGCTTGGTTTGGTTGACCCTCCACCCACTCTGGCCCCCATCTGACCTGGACCTTCGCCCCGCCAGCAGCTCCCCCATTCCATCTTATATGAAGTTTTATTATATTATTCTCCTGTCCCTCCCTTACCTTCTTTTCCGTCTCTCACGGGCCAGCCCTTTGCTAGTTCCCTGCCGTCCTCACATACTCACTCCCGGGTAACAGACATGCGTGAAGCCAGGACCCGCATGGAGGGATAGCATGCTGTTTCTCTCTTCTGTCTCCGGTGTTGACACTGCCTTCTTTCTGTAATTCTGCATCTTGTGTGCTTGGTTCTCGGTAGCGATTAAACCGACAGCTAGCTGCCCTGGCCTGCGGCTTATTCGTGGAGAGTGAAGGCGTTGATTTTGAGAGAAGGCTTGGAGCTCTTCTTCCTGTGATTGAAAAGGAGGTTGATCCTGAGAACTTTAAAGACGTAAGTGATTTGCTAGGTACTCCCGTACTTGGGAAATGTTCGCGAAAGCGCTCGGTTGAGTTGTCGTAGCCCATGCTGCATTGAAGTGCAGTTTTCTTAAGGAAAGTCAAGAATCCGGTGCAGCTGGAACTTCTTTAAATGGGGCCTAGGGGCTAAGGGTTGGAAGAGTGCTTACCCAGCATGCCCAAGCCCCCAGCACCACTGAAACAAGCACGGGCAGCCTGCTGTGCTGATGCACGGCGAGACGCTGTCTCTAAAGTAAGCTGCCTTCCGCGGTGTGTGAAGATCGGAGGCACTGGGCGAGGGCGTCTCACACCACATGGTACGATTGGCAATATCCAAAAACAGTTTTGGTTATCACCAGTGGAGGGTGGACTTGCAGTGGTGTCATTGCTAAGTGGCTGGGGGTATAATCCCCGCTGCCGTGGTTGGGAAACCTGCTAGAGACAGGCGTGCTGCAGAGCGCATGTACTGGGCGCTCCCAGGTCGGTCCGCTAACTGGCACGCGTTCTCCCTGTGCTTAGATCATAGAGGAGGCGGAGGAAAAAGCCGCAGATCGCCTGCTGTTTGGTTTTCTCACGCTGATAAGCAAACTCGTCAAGGAATGTAACATTACTCACCTCACCAAGCCCTCCGAGACGTTGAATAAAATCTGGAGTAAGTATTTTATTTAACAACCAGCAGCTGTGGTAGAACTACTGGGAACACTTGGACTCTGAGCGCGAACGGTACAGAAGTAACTGTAAGTCTGTAAGGAAGGAAACGTGAGGACCCCGTCCGATCATCACACTGGAAAGTTATGGGGGGAGGGGATTTCCTCCTCACTAGTACATTTCATTTATGAAACAGAGGATATTGATTAGGAGGCAAATGTAGCGGAAACCCGGGTGCTGTGTGATCTGCCTCCCACCAGCTCCTCCTTCCTTCCCTCCCCCCTTCCCTTCCTGTCCCCCACCCCCAGGCTCTGTTAAGGTGTGACTCGCAGATAAGAATTATCTTTGGGGGACTTTTTGATTAAAAGAAGTAGAGGAAGGGAGAAGGGATAAGAGGAGGTGGGGGCTGAAGTAAAGTAATTTAACAATATAAGCCTGGGTTAGCCGGTGCATGGATTTCACATAGAACGCCATGGTTACATGACAGCCACATTAGACTTGTCACTTGCCAAGTGTGGTGATGAAGGGCAGCCCTGTTTCCTGTGCTGAAGCCTGAGTTCCGGGTGAGGTGACCCCAGCCTCCCTGGAGCATCTCTCTGTGTCTGAGCTGAAGCTGCACTTCCTCTCCACGGTGTGATGTCTACGGGAGGTGACATGGCACACACTTGGTCGAGAGCGTTCAGGAAATAAATGACCGTTTTCCAGCCATCATTTCACTGTCAGGATTAAGCTTGTACCTATATCCATGTTTACATTACTGACCTTAAAAATGTATTCTTAAGAGCATCTTATCTCCCGGGACTCTGCAACTCGCTCCTGGGCGCCAGCTCGTGGGGAGCTGTGGGGATTTCATGTATTCCTTCAGCATCAGACAGTCGGCAGGCAGAGTCAGTTTTAGAATTCTTTCCTATGTCTCCCTGACGGCCCCTGAGAATGCATGTCGCTCTTTCAGGTCACGTACACGCGCACCTCAGACACCCGCACAACTGGGTGTGGCTCACAGCCGCCCAGATTTTTGGATTGCTCTTTGCATCTTGTCAACCAGAAGAGCTCGTTCAAAAATGGAAGAGCCAAAAGGCCAAAAAGAAGCCCACGGTGCCCGTAGCAGTCAGGTTCCTAACAAGTGACCTTGACCAAAAGGTACCGTTTTTCTTCTGCATGTGTGTGCGTGCGTGCATGCGTGTGTCTGTCTGTCTGTCTGTGTCGGGGGTGGAGTGGGAGTGCTGTTTTGTTTTGAGACTGAGTCTCACTACGTAGCCCTGGTTAGCCTAAAATCAAGCTGACCTGAAATGTGCCGAGGTCCTTCTGTCTCGTCCTCCCAAGTCCGAGGACTTGTACTCCTCCATGCCTGGCTTGGGTTTCGTTGTTGTTGCCCTGTATGTTTTGTTCGTCGGGTAAAGTTCCTTCCCTTCTGACCCGTGGGAGATGTGTCCTCTGTCTATGGTTATCCCCTGGGCTGGCCCGTGGGCGGGAGAAACGCCAGCTGGACGACTTGCTGCACATGTTATCACTAGGAGTTTTGAGGGGTGTTGTTTGGTTGGTTTGGGGACACAGTCTCACTGTGTGACATGAAGTTGTTCTGGAACTCACTGTGTCTCCCAGACTGGCCTTAATTTCCCAGCGCTCCTCTGGCTTCGGCCTCCAGGTGTGCTCAGGTTTCAGGTGTGTCTACACTCCCAGCTGTTAACGGATGACTGTTGGTTCTGTCTGTCTGCTCATGTCCCCTTCTCTTCTCACAGATGAAGAGTATCTCTCTGGCTTCCTGCCATCAGCTGCATTCCAAATTCTTAGACGAGACCCTAGGAGAACAGGTAAGAGTGTGGACTCCAGTGTAAGAGAGGCAGCCAGCTGGTCTACTGACAGACTGAGAATAAGTGCGCTTACATTCTTACATTTGTTATCTGCTTTCTTCTTTGTGGGGGGGGAGTGGGTTCTAGACATAGACAGTTTCTGTGGTTTTTTTTTCCTTTTTTAACAGCTCTGACTGTCCTGGAACTAGATCTGTAGACCAGAAGAACAGATTGATCTTGAACTCCGAGATCCCCCTACCTCTACCTCCAGCATGCTGGGATTAAAAGTGTATATACCACCACCACCCAGCTGTTATTTGTTTTGTTTTTGCTTTCAACCAACTTTAATATTTGGTAAAATGTAAATATCCACTCCAGTATGTGTTGCTATAATATGTATCTTGTTGACTCTGGGGTCAGTATTGGAAGAACTCGGCATCATCACCATTCCCAGTGAAGATGATAGAGAAGGGAAGCTGTTCTTAAAATACCAGATCTACCTGGTGACTGAAGCTTTAAAGGGGTTGATTGACGGGTTAAGTACTCTAGAAAAGCTTGGTATTGAATCCCCTTACCTTTAACCTGAAGGTTAAAGAGAGAGATTGTCATTCACAGTCTGACCTAAAAACTGACTGTCCCTAAGGCAGGCAAGCAGATCAGCAAGGCTTAGTGAGGCTAGCCAGTCTAGCCCCAGGACCCCAAAAGATCCTGTCTGGCCCCTGGCCGACCCTAGAAGCAGATAACATCGTCCACCATCAAACCTAGTTTATTTATGTACTTCCATAGACGAGGTTCAGGTGTAGCTCATGCCTGTGACCCCACTGGGGGACTGAGGTGGAAGGGTTGCCATCAGTGTGGGGTCAGCCCGGGCTACAGGGTCTCAACTCTGACTTTAAAAAGTAAATGCTCGGGGCTGGAGAGATGGCTCAGCAGTTAAGAGCATTGCCTGCTCTTCCAAAGGTCCTGAGTTCAATTCCCGGCAACCACATGGTGGCTCACAACCATCTGTAATGAGGTCTTGGTGCCCTCTGCTGGCCTGCAGGCATACACGCAGACAGAATATTGTATACACAATAAATAAACAAAAATATTTTTTAAAAAAAAAAGTAAATGCTCAGCCGGGCAGTGGTGGTGCACATCTATACTCCCAGCACTCGAGAGGCAGAGGCAGGCAGATCTCTGTAAGTTCAAGACCACTAGGTCTACGGAGCAAGTTCCAGGATAACCAGGGCTGTTACACAGAGAAACCCTGTCTCAAAAAAATCCGAAGAAAAAAACAGTAAATGATAGAGCATGCTTTCCATGTGGCAGGGTCAGGGGAGGAGGAGATAGCCTGAGTGGTGGAATTGAGTGCTTGGCATTGAAGTCCAAAGACTCCTGGTTGACCACTAGTGACATGTTATATTGGTGTAACTTACAATAACTGTTTCTCTCCTGGTACCAATACCTCAGAGGGATCTTTCATAGTTGAATGTGGATGCAGTGAATCAGTTGATAATATTTCTATATAATCGGTGTAATGGTGCTGTGCCCACCATTCTGTCCCCTGCACGTCAGGTTAGGGCCCAGCAAGCCTTGCTTGTTTCCAGATCTAACCTCCTCCCCTCTCCCTTCTTTAAGGTTGTTAAGAACTTACTGTTCATAGCAAAAGTCTTGTATTTACTGGAACCCGATTCTGGGAACAAACAAGGAGAGTTGAAAGACTTGGAAGAACAGAACACGCTAGGAGATGCTCTGGCCAGAGAGGTGGCAGAAGAGGAGGCTGGTGCAGACGGAAGGACGGAGTTGGACGGAGAAGAGAAGGAAGAGCCCAGCAAGCCGGCCACACTGCTGTGGCTGATCCAGAAGCTGGCCCGGATGGCTAAGCTGGAAGCTGCTTATACGCCCAGAAACCCCTTAAAGGTGCAGCAGGCGACTCAAGTCTGTCTGTTGTTCGTGTTTTGTTGTTGCTGTCTGAAACAGGGTCTCAGCTCAGTGTGTAGCCCTGGCTGGCCTGGAGCTCTGCTAAGCCAGGAAGGCTTGGATTAACAGAGACCTGTCTGCCTCTCTCCCAGATGCTGGCCTCAGGGTCAGAGTTGTGTCACTGTGACTGCCTCTTGGTTTTTGACACAGATTTGGTTTTGGGGTTTTTTTTTTGTTTTTGTTTTTTCTTCCAGTTTTTAGAGACGGGGTTTCTTGACACAGGCTCTAACTCAGTTACCTGGTGCTTGTTTTATATCCCAGGCTGGTCTGAAAATTGTCCTTACTGTAGCAATCCTCCTGCCTTGGCCTCCCAAGTGCTAAATTTATTATAGGAGTAAGTTTTTGAACCCGATGAGTTTTGATTTGGGGTGTTTGTTTTGGGGTTTCTTGTTGAGTGTGTATATGTTACTGGTGAGACTTTTTGATCCTTGGGATTTTGTGTTTTGAACCTAAAACTGCAACAATGTCTGTCTCAATGAAGAGTGAGCTCCGCTTTTCAACTGAACCCTGTACGTATGACTGAGTGTTGAGCGGAGTCATTCAAGTGAGCTCTCTTCTTTCAGAGAACCTGCATCTTTAAGTTTCTTGGTGCAGTGGCTGTGGACCTTGGAGTGGACCGTGTCCAGCCCTACCTCCCAGAGATCATTGCGCCTCTGTTCCGGGAACTCAACAGCACCTATTCGGAGCAAGGTACCCTGCCCCTCTCTCCTCTGAGTGTTTGCACACTGGGACCCCTTCCTTCCCTACTGGAGTTTAAGGAAGAAAACATTTAATGCCGAACATATATTTTCCATTTATTCAATGAACCTTCTGTGTGCTTCCAATCATGGCAAAAAGTGGGTGTCGTCGGGTGTGACATGTGAGGCAGGTGGAACTTGATAACTTTAAGGCCAACCAAGACTACACAGTGAAACGCTATCTTAAAGGAGAGAGAAAATGTTTGACTTCTGTAGAACGATGACTTTACCCTCGGAGGCAGTGGTGCTGCATGCTGTAATCCCAGCACCCTGGTGCTCCCAGAAGAGGAGAGTTCTCTCAAAGAATAAATAAATAAATAAAACAAATGGAGCAGATTTGGTGTTAGATTTGGTGTTGGATTTGAAATGAACGGTTCTGTTAGATTTGGTGTTGGATTCCCAGGTTTTCATATCTTGCTTATTCACAAATACCTCAATTTAATTTTTTAATGTGTGGCTTAAGTAAGTATAGAGAAACAGTCTATGATTTCAGAGAGACCTTAGCAGTTGGTCCTGAGGTTGATATTTCTAATGCTCTAGTAAGTCACTTTCAGAGGAGCGTGGGGTTGTTTTGTTTTGAGACAGGGTTTCTCTATGTATCCTTGACTATCCTGGAACTCACTCTGTAGACCATGCTGGCTTCAAACTCACGGAGATCCACCTGCCTCTGCCTCCAGTGTGCTGGCAAATGTTTGTCCTTGTCACCACCCAGTGAGGAGGTGTTTTTAGCTGCTCAGCCTCATTCATCTTTAGCTGGCTGTACTTCGTGTTAAAGTGGTATTCTCTAGTGCCTGGTGTATTTGGAGAAGCCCAGTCTGTGTATCAGGCACTTGGCATACATCTTGATGACTCCCCATGGTATTTGAGACTGTGCAGCTGTGCAGAAAGAGAAAGGGAGGATGGGAGCGAGAGCACAGCTAGGCTCTGACCTGTGCACTGAGGCTAGAGAAACCTGCTGCCTTACCATCTTCCACGTCTGCAGAGCTGAACAGGCTCACAGAGGAAACCAACACAGCCCAGTTCCTGTCGGGAGCTCGGCCTCCTAGAATCTGGTCTCCTCATGCATTCTGGCTAAGGTGGACGCTACAGGTCCCTCCTGTCTCAGGAGCTCAGAGGCATGGATTTGTGTTGAATGATAACGGTCATGATGCCACGGGAATTTAAATGTTTTGATGTGTAACTAACTGCCCCTCATCTTTTTTTCTGTGTGATTAGATCCTCTGCTAAAGAATCTATCCCAGGAAATCATAGAATTACTCAGAAAGCTGGTCGGGCTCGAGACCTTCTCCCTGGCCTTTGCCTCTGTCCAGAAGCAGGCTAGTGAGAAGAGGGCGCTCCGGAAGAAGAGGAAGGCCGTGGAGGTGAGTCTGCTTTACAAATGCTTTAACTAGCAGTGTGCTGTGCACGCGTGTGCTGCTGATCCCTGGGGGAGGAAGGAAGGCAGGAGAGGAGACGGATTTTCATTAATGGCATCTTCTGCATTTGCTTTGGATTCTTTTAACATGTACCTTAAAAGTAATGCAAGCTCTCTGCTTTCTCTTGAAGTTTGTAACCAATCCTGATATTGCTGCCAAGAAAAAGTTGAAGAAACATAAAAATAAAAGTGAAGCAAAGAAAAGAAAGATCGAGTTCCTGCGCCCAGGCTATAAGGCCAAGAGACAGAAATCCCACAGCCTGAGAGATTTAGCCATCATGGAGTGAGGTCTCCCTGTGTGCAGAGCAGTAACTCAGGCCCTCTCTGGGGTGGAAACCTGAACTTCCAGCCTTCCTCTACTGCACTGAATGCCCAGCAGACTTTGGAAGGTGGGCGTGGCTTCACACCTGTAATCTCTGCACCTGGAAGGCTAAGCAGGATTGCTTCCAGTTTGAGGCCCACCTGAACTACACAGTGAGTTTCAGGCCAGTGGACTAATGAAAACAGGACTCAACTAAAAGAAAATAAGTCAAACCTTGGTATAGATTTGTAATTATATTTTAATGTAATCATGCTTGTATTTTTCTAAATTAAAATGTTTATTATGCTACTCCTGTATCTTCATTGTCTAAAAAGTGCATGATACTAAATGACATGGTTTAAAACCTAGCTTTTTCAGAAAGTTTAACACAGGAAAAACCTGGTGTGGTGGCGTTAACCTTTAATCCCAGGAGTCTGGAGGTAGAAATAATTGGATCTGTGTGAGTTTGAGAACATAGACCCTGCCTCAAAATATATATTTATGTATATTATATAACTATATATATTAAATTATATGTAAATATAAAAAAGTAGATATTAGAAATTAATAAGTAAAACAAAGTATTGGTAATAACATCGGAAAGCATTGAGACGTCTGTGTGAACAGATACAGCCATGCTGACGGATTCAGTATCGTAACGTGCCGATTCCCCAGTGGCTGACTACGTATGGGAGCAAAACCCAAAAATATATGGTCCTGTATAATACAGGCTAAAGAGAAGGATCCCAGTGTTTAAAGACAGTGTCTCTGGAGAAGGGACGCGATTCAAACCCGCAGTGTGCGGTGGCAGCTCTTACGTTGAACTAGCGACACTCGTAAGATTTGGAGGTCCAGGTCTCCGTATCTGGCTTATGTGCAAATGCCTCAGTTTAAACAAGAAACACAATTACCATTTGCTTTCACACACTTTCCCAAGGGATTCTAGGATTGAGCATGCCTGTCTGGACTGACTCACACACTTGAAACTGGTTTCAGTTGTTCGGCCATGCCAACACTTGATCACCAACACAACGCTCTTCAGTGCCCAGTGTATTCGGGAAACAGAACCCATCCTGTGCATTAGGTACCTGGTGTACATCTTAATTCTGATCCTACCGCTGAGATTCAAAATTGTTCCTATTTTACAGATGCAACGGACTCAGCAAATAACTAAGAAATTGTGGAATGCAGAACACTTCCCTTAACTAAGCTTCATGCACACACAAGTGCACATGTGCGTGCACACACACAAACTGCCAAGCTCCTTAGACAAATTGGTGTGCACATATACACACACACTCTAGTATTCGGATTTACTTGGTAAACGTCAACACTGGAGCTCGGGATTTAGTCTAGCGTCTGTGATGCATCATCAGATTGAGGTGATGGGGGCCAGGTGCCAGGCAGCGTGTGTCTGCCACACCCTATTTTCCCAGTGTTCCACAATCATAGGGGAGTAAACCTAGTAACTCAGTGTAAATAAATTACTCTTTTGCCATTGGCCAGAAGGAAACTGAAGTATGAACTGCAGTGCCTCTTGCCTACCTGACCTGTGTATCCTATTGCGACTTCTGCTTGGTTTATGTGTTAGGTGTGAGGGATGCGCTTGTCTGTGTGTGCAGGTGTGACGGTCAGATCTCCATCTTGTAGGCTGGACCTTGCCATTTCACTAGACAGGCCCCCGACACTGAGGTTAAAGACGTGCCTGGCTTTTTACACGCTTGCTGGGTATCAAACCATGACCCTCATGCGTGCACAGTAACCTCCCCAGCCTCCAGTGGAAGGGAATGTCCACATATGTGGGTGCTACAGCGCATATAAAAACAAAGCCCTGTCCATCAAAATGTACTCATTTGTCTTGGGAGGAAGAGGGTCCCTAAAAAGATTACAAAAAAAAAAAAAAATCAAACTAAATAGAAGCAAAAACAAAAAGGTTATGAATCCTAAGCCAGCCATGATAGTATGAAGCCAGACATGAGGATCCCTGGAAGTTTGAGACCAGCCTGGGCTAGGTCCCAAAAATAAAAATCCCTCAGGAGCAAAGTGTGTTCTTTACAAAATGACTATCTATGGGAGGGAAGAGCCCACATCTGTACCAATATCTATCTTTCAAATGCCTACTGTTGGTATTTGAAAGAAGCCCCAGTGTTAGTGACACCATGGACCATGCCCACCGTCACATGTGCTAAAGGCAAGGTGACAACACGGACCATGCCCACCGTCACATGTGCTAAGGGCAAGGTGACACCACAGACCATGCCCACCATCACACATGCTAAGGGCGACGTGACACCACGGACCATGCCCACTGTCACATGCTAAGGGCAAGGTGACACCACGGACCATGCCCACCGTCACACATGCTAAGGGCGAGAACCATGCCCACCGTCACACATGCTAAGGGCAAGGTGACACCACGAACCATGCCCACCATCACATGTGCTAAGGGCGAGGTGACACCACGGACCATGCCCACCATCACACGTGCTAAGGGCGAGGTGACACCCGGACCATGCCCACCGTCATACGTACTAAGGGCGAGAACCATGCCCACCATCACACATGCTAAGGGCAAGGTGACACCGCGGACCATGCCCACCATCACACATGCTAAGGGCAAGGTGACACCACGGACCATGCCCACCGTCACCCATGCTAAGGGCAAGGTGACACCATGGACCATGCCCACTGTCACACGTGCTAAGGGCGAGGTGACACCACGGACCATGCTCACCATCACACGTACTAAGGGCGACGTGACACCACGGACCGTGCCCACCGTCACCCATGCTAAGGGTGAGGTGACACCTGGACCATGCCCACCGTCACACGTGCTAAGGGCGAGGTGGACTGTTAGACTGACATAGTCCCTCAGAACAATTTTAAGCCTTCAGTATGCCTAATTTTTAAAACCAGGAATATTTAATTTTCTTTAGAACCAGTAAGATACTTTAGCCAATTTTAATCTGAAAAAGACAAATGAGTGGAAAACAGTAAAGACACCGTGTTAATATTAAAATTACTTTTTATTTGCTTTCGTGTGAAGTTTTTTACTGTGTTGTAGATTCATCAAATACAGCTATTTGGGATCA
>JAQHUG010000103.1:2685796-2695862 GCA_028555095.1 Dicrostonyx torquatus | reverse complement strand
AGTGCTGGGATTAAAGGCGTGCGCCACCACCGCCGGCTAACAGCCTCTGTTTATACAGCCTCCCGGCCACTGTGTTCAAACGCCAAAGTCACATTTTAAATTTCCACGTACCTGCCCGCCCCCCTCCCAACCGCTACTGATTTCGGCGTAGCTAGTACCGACGTAAAACAAATTACTTTAGAAATTAGACAGAAGCAGGAGTGTCACTGTGTTCCAGGCCAGCCCATTTTACATTTACATTGGGAGTTCCAGGCAAACCCAAGGCTACACAATGAGACCCTATCTACAAAACAAAAACCAAGGCTGGAGGCCTAGTGTAGCTGTAAAGTACTGACTAGTATGCCTGAGGCCTCAGGTTCCACCCAGCACTACACATTCATACATAAATTCAAGAGATTAAAGCAACAGTGTGACTTATTCAAATTATATGGATTTGTTGAGCAGTTCTTTTACAAGCCTTGTGTGGAGCTGCGGGCGGGAGGGCGGGGGTAATCAACTGGTTTGGTCGCTGGATGAGTTGACCCCTTTGCTCTATGGTCTTCCACTCCCCTAAAGGCTGACCTGGTCATGGTATGGCTCCAGTGGTGGCTTATACCCTACAGATGCTTGTGTGTGCACCAAGAGGCACACGCAGGGATACTCAAACAGCGTGATTCACAGAACCGAAGACCAAACAGCCCAAGTGTCTGTCCTTGCATTCTGTGTATTAGCTTTAGCAAATGACTTTGGGGGCCCACACTACATGAGGAGGACTGAGGAGGAGGAATTGTTTCTCAGGCCACAGTACTTTCCCTACTTGTCCCTGTATGCCAGCCTGTCCTGACACAGGGATAGCCTATCCCCACACAGGACTGTTCTATCCTCACACAGGAACAGCCTGTCCCCACACAGGACTGTCCTATCCTCACACAGGGACAGCCTGTCCCCACACAGGACTGTCCTATCCTCACACAGGACTAGCCAGTTGGCACAGAGTAATCTGAAAGGTGACCCCTGAACACACATGCCTTGTGAAGAGTTCAGCATGGCTCAAGGAACAACATTGCCAAAGGAAACGTGAGAGGTTGGAGAGATGGCTAAGAGCGCTTGTAGAGGAGACAGGAGGATCACTGCGGCCTGCTGGCCATCCCCATCCTCTCAGGATGAAAATAGCCGGGCAAGGGTGGTGCACACCAGGGCTATACAGAGAAACCTTGTCGTGAAGCACTAAAGCAAAACAACAACAAAACACAAACTAAAACCAGATACACGTCTTTAATCCCAGCACTCGGGAGGCAGAGGCAGGCGGATCTCAAAAGGTGAGTTTGAGGTCAGTCTGGTCTACAGACAGAGTGAGCTACAGGACAGCCAGAGCTACATAGAGAAACCCTTTCTCGGTAATAAAATAATAATAATAATAAATAATAAAAAACAGCCAGGCATGGTAGCTCAAGCCTTGTCAACACTCAGAAGGTTGACAAGAGGGTTGCGAGTTCAAGGCTTAACTCAAAAAAGTTTTTTTTTCACAAAAGGCTAACTGAAGCTTGAGCAGAGTGGTTGCCTAGGTAACACGGAGGGAGGAGCAGACAAGCATTTGGAGAGACGACTCAATCACTACAATGCAGGCTGCACACGCCACACCAGCACCCACTTGGAAGTCAAGTTTGGCTCTAACCCCAGTGCTGGGGTAGATCCCTGATGCGATTGGTCGGACAGCTTAGCTGTACCCATGAGCTTAGTGAGAGACCCTGTCTCAAGAAGATAAGGTGGAGAATGAGAGAAGATGACACCGATGTTAACTTCTTATCTCCTCCACGCACACATGGGCACATATGAACACACAGGAGCGCACACACACAAGAATATACCATGCACAACAATGACAACAATAAATGGTTCATTAGTGAGGAAGAAAGCTTAAACTGCTTAACGTGGAATTCAAATCCTTGCACACGACACAGGATTCACTCTTTACAGGACTGTCTGATTTGGGCTTTTGAAAAAGGTTTTCTGTTACCATAAAGGAAGCCATTCAACTCTCTATGGCTCAGCATCCTTTCTGAATTGAAGAATCGGCTGGTGGCATCACTTCTCAGACATTAGATGAGCTAACAAAGGCAAGAGCCGAGCAGAACCACACAGATTTTGTAATTGTAGAGACAGGGGTTGCCATGTTGCTGCCCCGCCCCCCAGACCTCCCTTTGAGTAACTCTGAAGTTCTATGCTCTGTGACCTATTTACTGTGTTTTATACAGCTGGCCTTGGCATGGTCTGGGCAGTGCTCCATGCTCCGCACTTTCTCCGTTATTCCCCATTATATGAATCCTACCTGTCAGGGACTTTTGCCCTAATAAAAAGGGTATTGCAGGAGGTTAGCAAAGACCTTTGATTTAGAATGTTTAACAGAGCCAGCTAGGGCTATTGATTCTAGGAAGCTAACAAAGATACGGAGACCATTGTTTTTAGGATGTTTGCAGAGAGCCCCTCTCCCAACGTTATCTATCCACAAAAGAACATTTCCGTTTACACAGGTGTGCTAGCTAGCGATTTTATTACCCCCAGTTCCTGCTCACTGCCCTAAGTCCCGACCCCCCACCTCAAGCCAAGCTCCCCATTTCAGAGCTATATATACTGGTATTGTTCCTTAATAAAGGAAGACCTTGACAAGTGAATTCTGCTTGGTCTTCTTCTTTCTCTCGTTCATGACTTTCAGGTATAAGCCTCTTCAAAGGAGGGAGGGAGAGAAGGAAGGAAGGAAGGAAGGAGAGAGGGAAGGAAAGAGGAAAGGAGGGAAGGAAGGAAGAAAGGAAGGAAGGAAGGAAAGATGGAAGGAAGGAAGGAGAGAAAGGGAAGGAGAGAGGGAGAAAAGGAAGGAAGGAAGAGTTCATAATTGTCTTTATCGGCTAGGTCTGTGAGCATGTCTGTAAAGGATTATGGATGATCTTGATTGGTAATTGACAGAGGGCCCAGTACACTGTGGGCAGCACCATCAGTAGGCATAAGAAAGGCAGTTAACCATGCACCCATGAGTGAGCCAGCCAGTGGAATTCCTCCATGGTTCCAGCTCCACGTTCTTGCCTCGAGGTCCTGGCTTGACTTCCTTCAGTGATGGAGTGTGACCTGGAAGTGTAAGCTAAATAAACCTTTTTCTCCCTAAGTTTCTATTCAAGAGGTTTGGATTGGTTTCAACAACAGGAAGAAAACTTAGCCCTGTGGTACTGGGAATTGAAACTAGTACCTCATACCTGCCAGACAAGAGCTTTTGTAAACAGAGCAATATCCCCAAAGTTGTGGGGTTTTTTTTCTTTCTTCTTTCTTATGGAGCTTAACAGCGGACCTCATATAAAGTAAGTACTTAGAAGAGTCGTCATTGCCAGGCAGTGGTGGCACACGCCTTTAATCCCAGCACTCGGGAGGCAGAGGCAGGCAGATCTCTGTGAGTTCAAGACCAGCCTGGTCTACAAGAGCTAGTTCCAGGACAGGCTCCAAAGCCACAGAGAAACCCTGTCTCGGAAAAAAAAAAAAAGAGTCGTTGAGTAAATTTGAATGAAGGACTCATTACAGAATTATGCCTCAGAAATAAATCAAATGTTTTAATGTGTGATATTGTTTTCCAGAGTGTGGAGGAAATAGCCAATATGGAATTTCCCTAATCTACTCGAAGGAAGCAGGGTGGTGTAAACAGTCCGGGTGGCCCTTCAGCCAACAGCATCAGGACGATCTAAAGTGAGTTTATCTTGAGGTGCAGCTGCCTCCCTTCAGCACTGGAGACAATGAAATTAGCGGCTGTGGCCCCGTCGTTCAAAACCAAATACACACAGCACATTGCTTGTGTGACTTTTTTGGGATCACTTGAACAAAACCTAGTTCCACAGAGCCTTTCTTGGTGTGATGGGTCCAATACCCAGTTTAAACGCTCTCCTTATGCCAACGGCATGTCAAATAAAAGTGTGAACTCTCTGCCTGCAAAACCAAGACTCTTATTATCAACGTAGAGAAGTTATTTCAAATTTTAAAATTAAAATAAGGAAGTGTTTTGAATGTTGCCTAACTCACCATTGTGGGAAAAAGTTAGAAGCCGTTCCGACCATGCCATCCCACTTTACATTTCTATTGAATACTCGGATTTTTTCTTAACAAACTTGCAGTATTTGTCTCATAATCTCTAACCTAAATACTAATTTATAATTTTTGACAGAAGAATTATACTGTCAATGACCAGATTATTAGTCAGGCAGAAGTTTTAGCAGCAAGGCATGGTTGTTTACTGTGGACCCTATAAAGTACTGAGTCCATACATCTGACAGCAGTTTTTAAAATTATGTATCTATTGTATTTGGATGTATGTGTGTGCCTGAGTGTGTGTGTGTGTGTGTATGTGTGTGTGTGCACCATGTGTGTGCAGGTGCCCTAGGACAAGAGAAAAGGTCAACCCCCCTGGAGCTGGAGTCTCTGGAAGAGCAGTACATACTCATAACTCAACCCCTAAACCAACTCTCCTGGCCCTCTGAAAACACTTTAAATCATAGCGGATAATATCCCTATAAAATGCTGCAATTATCAGCTAAATGATAGGCCTAATAAAAGCAATGTAATACTTGTATAGAACATATAGAATATGATGGGTCTTATCCTGGTGTATTTACTCATTTAAAGCTGTTCTCATCCTTTAATCAAGCTATTCAATAAATACAGTAGCCGGGCGGTGGTGGCACACACCTTTAATCCCAGCACTCGGGAGGCAGAGGCAGGCGGATCTCTGTGAGTTCGAGACCAGCCTGGTCTACAAGAGCTAGTTCCAGCGCAGGCTCCAAAGCCACAGAGAAACCCTGTCTCGAATCCTCCCCACAAAAAATACAGTAAATATAAAGTAAAAGCTCCCAGAAAACAAAATAACTTGATTCTCTCTCGCGTGCCCTCTGTGTGTGTGTGCACGTGTGTACGCGTGTGTGTTTATGTGTGCATGTGTACGTGTGTGAAGACATGCACCTGCTACAGCACACACATCACTTCAGAGGACAGCTTTGCAGAAATCAGTTCTCTCGCTCCATCTTGTTTGGAGGCGAAGTCTCTTATTCAGTCCCTGAGCTGCATACTCCAGGCTGACAGTCAGCTTCTGGTCATCTCTTCCCCTTTTCCTGGGTCCCATCTTGACATGTTCAGAATACAGATGTGCATCTGGCTTTTTTCTCTTTTAAACTATGGTTCCAGGGTTCCAACCCCAGTCATCTGGCTTAGGCAGCAAGTGTCTTTACCCACTGAGTGGTCTCCCTGACTACTCTTACTGTCTTTCATTTCTTTCTTTCTTTCTTTCTTTTTCTTTTTCTTTTTTTTTTTTTTTTTTTTGGTTTTTCAAGACAGGGTTTCTCTGTGGCTTTGGAGCCTGTCCTGGAACTAGCTCTTGTAGACCAGGCTGGTCTCGAACTCACAGAGATCCGCCTGCCTCTGCCTCTTGAGTGTTGGGATTAAAGGCGTGCGCCACCACCGCCCCGCTCTGTCTTTCACTTCTTTTAGTCCTCTGTGGTGAGTAAATATTCATGGGAGGGGGTTATCTTTAGTTCTGAGTTTGAAATCTCTCTGCCATCCTCTAGTCCAGTGGTTCTCAAAATGCAGCAACACGACCCATAGACGTGGTCTGGACCAGGAGACCCAAAGCAGTCCTGGAATTTTTATGGAGTTGCAGGAGTCAGATGAACCCAAGACCACCTTGCCCGGTCTCTCTGTCTTATAGGTGGTGGGGACTTTGAGGAACCAAGACCACCTAACTCACAAGGCACAAAACCAGATTTCCTATTTTTCTTCAGGCTGGTTCCTTCGATCTGACTGAGAGTCCGGAAAACGCAGACATGTACAAGCATCAAGAAACACGAGTGGTGTGCTGAAGAGATGAGCAGAATTGCTAGCCTTTAATGAGGCTCTGGGCCCTTTGTCTCAGAACTCTCAGTCCCGATGAACTGCCTTGGGGTTCATCTGGGTCTCTCTGTGTTGTTTCTCAAGGTGTAACTATTTCTTTTTTCTTCTCTGTCTCTCTCCTCTCTCTCTCTCTGTCTCTCTCTCTGAATAAAGGTCAGAGCCTAAGTGTGCCCCTTCTCCTGCCCACACTTTCTCTAAAGCTGGTCCTGACATTTGGTAGTTTGTCTACCATTTTCTAACCTCCATATCCATTTTCTAGCCTAATTCAAATGACGTGGGTTTTTTTTTCTTTGTTTTCTTTCTTTCCCTTCTCTTCTGCTGGCAGCTGCCCTGGTTTTGCTTGTTTGTTTCTTTGTTTGTTTTGTGTGCCCTTTACACCCTCAAAATTTTTTCTAGAGAAGAATGAAGCAGAGCCACAAGTGTTTTGAGGTGGTGGGGTTCATGCCGGAAATCCCAGCACTGGGGAGACGGAGGGAGAAAGGCAGCTGGGGTCATGTAGTGAACTTGAGGCCAGCTTGGTCTACAGAATGAGACAGACGGGCTTGCTTCTCTGTGCTCTGCCAGTGCTCTCCATTCTGGTCAGTGCCTGGAAATTACTGACTCGGTGGTTCCATGAAGGGACTGTCTGTGTGCGCTGGACATAGTCTACCTTGTCCTCAAACGGCCAGATTTGAAAAAACGAAAAGCCATGGCTGTGGTAGAACTTGTCGAGATCCCCGCGAGGCTTGGTTTTGATCTCCAAAAGATCAAATAACAAAATCAGGTAAATATGGACCTTCTTTCCCAAATCCTTTGTTTGTTTGTTTGTTTGCTTGTTTGCTTTGTTTTTCCAAGACAAGGGTTTCTCTGTAGCTTTGGAGCCTGTCCTGACACTAGCTCTTCGAGACCAGGCTGGCCTCGAACTCACAGAGATCCACCTGCCTCTGCCTCCCGAGTACTGGGATTAAAGATGTGCACCACCACCGCCCAGCCCTTTCCCAAATCCTTATTGTGCCCGCCCCGCACGTTCGTCACGTCACGGGTGCGGTCTACAGGTTAGCTAGTGTTTGTTGGCCACATGTTTGTTGACCCAACTACCTTACTTCACCTGATCTACATTTGAACCCTACAGGTAAACATCCTTGATTAAAGTCAATGAAATCAAGGTGTGTAACTTGTAAGTGGCCGAGATAAAACTGGCCCAGGCTTTTTGTTCTCAGAATCAGGCCTCGGAATAAGAAACTTCCTTGTCGCTGGATGGGAGGACGTGACAGCACACACCTATCACCCTAGCATTCCAGAGGCGGAGGCCGGAGGCTCGCGAACTCAAGGTCAGCCTGGACTAGGAAGCTACACCAAAGCCATCTTGGCTACTTTGTGAGGCTTCTATCAAAAACAAAACAAAAAGACAAAACAAAACAAACAAAAAAACCCCCAAAAACCCACCCCTACTCCCTGGCTGCTGTGATTTGAAAAGCCCCTGCTTCTCCACCCCTTCCATCGCGACGAACTTCCTGCCTCACTCCAGGGCCACAAGGATGGAACGACCGTGCGGTGGACCCAAACCTCTGAAACTAACGATACAAAGCAGATCTCTGCAGGATCCTTCAGGAAAGTCTGCAGCTCTCTGACCCTCATGCCCTCTGTCTTTGAACAGGATGCTGCAACCCAACCCTGGGAACCAAGCATGCAGTTAGATAGGACCTGATACCAACTTTCAGGAAGACAAACGGACATCCCCCCATCCCCCCATCCCCGCACACGCAGGCTGACCAGCAAGAGATCACATCTCATCCAACCGTGGCAGCAACTCTGGAACAAGTTGACAGCAGTTTAGAAAGTCCAATATGCAAAGAAGATTACACAGTGAAAGAAGCCTGAGACTTACCCCTTGGTCACCCCTTTCCCAGCAGCTGTACTGCATCACGCTCACTGCCTGGCACGTGTCCCATATTTAGGACACTTTCAAATGATGAGGACTCCTCTCAACAAAGCCAGAGTAACTGATTTGGCAGTGAAAGGCCTTTCTGAAACGGAAGCGCTCTGGATCAAGCCAATTGTGGTCCCTTTCTTATCATAGCTTTAAACTAGATCAAAATTTAAAAATAAAAAAAGTAGCTATTATGTGTAAGATACTAGGACCTACAAATAATACCACAAAAATATCACACATATGTATTAGATGGATTTAGGGTTCACATAAGAAACCCCTCTCTAGCCGGGCATGGTGCTGCACACCTTAGTCCTAACACTCAAGCCATGCAGAGACCGGTGGATTTCTATGAGGCCACACCCGGTCTATGCAGTGAATTCTAGGACAACTAGGGTTACATAGAGAGAGAGAGAGAACTTGCCTCAGATTTTAAAAAAAAAAAGACGGTGGGAGGGACACACACACACACACACACACACACACACACACAGAATAAACCCCAATCTATAATATTAAAACAATGAGAATTTTTCTTCTCTAACGAAAGTCAACACCTCCAGACCTACAGTTGGAAAACCAAACGCCTCCTGTTCCTTAAATCACAGTGATAGTTTCATAACAATGAAACTTAATTACATCGGCTTGCTGTTTCCCCAGATAGAACGCCTCCCTAGGGACCTGCTCTATGACACTGATCTCTAATGGATGTTGCTGCGCCCTTCTGCCCCTCCCCCACCATCACCGTATTTTACATTAAATACAGAGGACTTGGAGCTCTAGAGCCCTGTTGATAACAAGTCCTTTTTTGTTTTCCGTGTATAAAAGTATCCCCCTGGCTATGGCATTAGTAAGATTAAATCAAAGACTATTGGTTTGTCTTTTTTTTTTTTTTTTTTTTTGGTTTTTCAAGACAGGGTTTCCCTGTAGCTTTGGAGCCTGTCCTGGAACTAGCACTTGTAGACCAGGCTGGTCTCGAACTCACAAATATCCGCCTGCCTCTGCCTCCCGAGTGCTGGCATTAAAGGCGTGCGCCACCAACCGCAACTTCTATACACAGAGAAAGCAAATGTTTGAAATACTTATTATGAGATTTTTTTTTAATAGATCTCACATTTACCATATTTTGTGCCAGAGAGTATAAACAATTTTCTTCAAAGGACTAGAATTGTTCCATTACGACTTTTACAGCCAGATCACTATTTTATTTGCTTGCATGCTTGGGTAGTCTGCTTTAAGTTCCCTTACGTGAGTGGATGTGTGCGTGCTCGTGTGAGGGAGTGTTGTGTGCGCATGCGTGTGGGCTCACACGTAGGGAGGGCAGAGGTCAATCTCACGTCATTTCTCAGGAGCCATCCAAGTTGTATTTTGAGACTAAGTCTCTCACTGGGACCTGGAGCTTATCAGTTAGGCTAAGCTGACTGTCACATCGGCTCCGGGCTCCTTGTGGCTCTGTTTGCCTAGCCCTGGGATCGCAAGTGTGTGCCACCCTGACTAGTTTTTCATGGGGCTCAAACTTTGGTACCCATGCTTACACTGTAAGCACTTTGCTGCCTGAGCCATCTCCAGACCCTAGTTGTCTGTTTTGTCACTTGAGCCGGGGACTGTCTATGTAGCCCTGACTGTCCTGGAACCACTAGGTAGACTAGGCTGACCTTAAACTCATGGAGATTCATTCACGTGTGCTCCCCAAATGCTCAGATCAGAGATGAGTGCCATTATGCCCAGCAATTTGTTTGTTTGTTTTATTTAAAGACAAGGTCTCACGTAGCCCAGGCTGGCCTCAAAGTCCCTATGTAGTCAAGGCTGGCCTTGAACTCCATATCTTTCTGCCTCCACATCCCAAATTCTAGAATTACAGGCATGCAGTCATCATACTTGGTCCAATAGATATGGTCCAATAGAACATATCTATTCATTTTTTAAAATGACATTTATTTTGGGTACACAGGCATATGTGTCCCTCTACAGCACAATACACATGTAGAGGCCATAACACCCAGGCCATCAGCCTTGGTGGCATATGTTTTCCATGCTGAATCATCTCATTGTCCCCTTCATTTCAAGTGGGTTTTGGTTTGGTTTGGGGATTTGGGGTTTTTTGCTGTTGCTGTTTTGTTTTGCTTTTGAGACAGGGTCTCTCTAGGGTCCTGGCTGTCCTGAAGCTCACTATGGAAACCAGGGTATCCTGAAGCCTCTTAAGTGTTGGGATTATAAGGGTAAGGGCATAGTGGTTTTACACATTCTAAAGAAACACCCGCCGGG